>SJYW01037109.1:770377-797332 GCA_006410735.1 Raphicerus campestris | reverse complement strand
GGGGGTACCCCAATGCCCTTGGGACTGCAGCTGTTGGGGGGCGGCAAGCAGATATAAAAAGAATTTCTTGTTGTCGCTCAGTTGCTAAATCGTGTCCGACTCTTTGCAACCCCATGGACTGTGTGGTCTGCCAGGCTCCTCTGTCCATGGGATTTCCCAGGTAAGAATAGTGGAGTGGGTTGCCATTTCCTCCTCCCAGGGACCTGCCTGGACCAGGGATCGAACCCACAGGTCCTGCATTGGCAGACAGAATTCTTTACCACTAAGCCACCAGGAAAGCCCATAAAAAGAATCAGTCAATGAATTATCTCTGGATGAGAGAATAAAATCTAGAGCTGGCCCATCTCCTGTTCTGTAATCACAGAAGTCATATCTCCTCTACCAGGAAGGATTTCCTTTTAGGCAAGGGGTCTCTCACAGCATGTTCAATGCTCAGATATTATAGAAACCAGATTTTGCTCTTTATAAGGGGAGCGATATACATGTACAGAAAAGCCAACAGGCATCTCATATCTGTGTTTTTACTGAAATGTTTAAAAACACATATTCTGAGTTCAGCAGGTTGCTGATGTGCAGTGCATGGGCCAGAGAGAAGATGAGCACCCTTACAGTAGAGATCCTGAGGTCCCTGCGTAAGCTCCAAATTTAGACAGAACGGAAGGCAGTCCAAAGGGTGCGGCTGCAGCCGATGGGACAGTTGGCTGCCTTGCTGGAATGAGGTTCCACCAAATAAACGTGTAGTAAGCACAGCCTGGAGTGCTTTAAAAAACACATTCTCCCCCCCGTATTCTCCAAGAGTCGACTTTACCAAAGCAGAAGGCCCAGCTGCTGAGAATCTCAATTTTGAGACAGGCTCTCTCAAATCCCACTCTAGAGCTGGGACCAAGCAGCCTGTTTCATTCCAAGGGGTAATTATTGAGAAGGAGAGAGAGAAAATACCTGAGTGACAAAGAATAAATCTTTGTTAACTGACCATTTGAAACTTTATAACATGCCCGTCCCTCCTCTGGACATAATAATATGTTTGCTCGTAAGAGATCTACAACTTTTGCTCTAACATAGCAAAGGCCGTAAAAAAATGTCCACTGGGCAGAGAGGCCTCCTGTCCATGGGCTCCGTAAATACACATCCCCAGGATCAGGAGGAGAACCAGCTTCTTAAATTACACCTATAAATTAATCAAGCCCGGAGTCGCCAGTTTCCCAGCACACACTGGTCTTCTAAGCATTTCTCCACAAAGTTCAGCAGCGCTTGCCACAAAGAACCATTTCAAAGCCACATTCTCTGGCAGCAAAACACCAAGAAACTCCAATCACAGTGTGTGCCCAGGACTGATCTGGAAAGAGTGAGCCTCCTCCTTCTCGGGCACCCATTCATTTCAGGAACGTGAAGAACCCTGCCTCCCTTGTCTTTAAATTAAAATCAAAATTGAATTACCCCTCCTCTGAAATGGCAGTTTCTTAGCAACTCCAAGGGGCTGAATAAGGAAAGAACATTCTGCGATTTGGAGGACACGTAAAAACAACTGAGAATTCTTGCCCCTAAAGCCTAGCCTCGCTTTTTTTCTCAAGAATAGGAGGTGGCTTTTGTTGCATAAAAAAGAAAAAAACCAAACCAACAACAACCAAAAAAAAAAAAAAAACCCCACACTAAACCAGTTAGCATGAGGCCTGGTTATTAGGAGAGCTGATCAAAAGCCTCTGATGTCTGAGGAGCCCAAGAACCTGCTAAAGACCTCATGCAAATTACAATTAGTAGAATGAGTTCATTGCCTTGTCAAGACTCTGCTGAATGCCCTCTAACCAGCCAGGCTACATCTAACTAGGTTCTGGGTTTTCTTTTCTCTAAGCTTCCTCCGGCGTCTAGAGACTGGCACAAAAGGAGGTCAGAACCAAAAGTAATCTGGAGGAAAAGGGACAGTTAGGACATAGGATGAGAAGGAGTGCTGCTCTCAGAAATAGTCAATGCATCTGTAGCCAGGATTTTGCCTGTCATCTTCCAGAAAGGACTGGGGGATGTTGAGTACCAGAAATTACTTTAAAAAAAAGGCGGAGGGGAATGCATTTTGGTGGAAGGTGACTAGGTTGCTACTCTCTTTTCATTCTACATGTAGCCTCATCTTCCTCCTGCTTGGATATCTGATTCTGGGGCTTCTAGATGAAGTGGCCTGGGGAGCCAACTTCCTCCAAAACATACGTGTGTCTCTGCAGGGAAAGCAAAGTCTGGGGAGCAAGCTGGTTTGGGAAAAGCCAGAATGTTCTCCCCAGCACTGAGGTTCCTTGGTGACTTAGGGAGGCTGCGCTGTGTGAAATGCTAGACGCAAAACACCACTAATTCCTTTGTGCTTGCTCGATGAGGTGGAGACGCAGGGTGAAGCGCTGGCCGAGGCTGGATGCACTGGGAAGCCCAAGGCAGGCGGAGGCATGGTGCCTTCCCTAATTAATGTCATAGACGGTATTATTTGGCTTGGAGTTGAGTGGCTTCTACCAGCTGGGTGTCAATTTAAGTCTTCTCGGGCAAATTACGGGAGCAGGGCCGTGTGCTATTTACACCCCAAATGTTTATGATACCCTGATCTCTGTGTCTTCAAAAAGTTAAACTGGATGTGAAACTGCTTTGGCAGCCAGAAAGGTATGCCAATTTTAGGTTCAAACATGCCCTTTCTTTTGTGAAAAGGCTTTGGGACGATTAAAAAGTCCCGAGATGGAGAGTGGTACAGTAACGACTGTATTTAATGCCACTGTATCCTCAGAAACGGCTGAAATGGCACACTTTCTGTTGTGTATATTTTACCTTAATTTTTTTTTTTTTAAGAAACATGGCAGAGGTGGCAATCTCAGGGTGAGATCTAGTCCCAGGGATCCTGGAAAAGCCGACTTCTCAATTAGTTAGGCATGTTTATCTTGTCCTCTCACCAGGCACAAGGTCCCCTGCCTGTATCGTGCTTGGTTTTCAGACTGATGCAAAACTCAGACGTCAGTCTCCCTCCTGAGGAGCTGGGGTAAACACAGCTGAGCACAGTCATGCTGGGGAGCTCCATCACTAAGCCTCAGCACCCCACCCCTTGCTAGAGCCCATGCAACATCTTTCAGGAATACAAGGTCATCAGCTGGTGTCTGCAGAGCTGGCTTCCCTTTGAAGGACCTAGGCTACTCCATTTTGTTAACAGAAAAACTCCATTTTCTAAGGTTCCAGGAAGAGAACCTTTGAAAATCCAAGAGCCTTTGGAAATCCCCTGACCTTACCCCACCACCCTCGAGCCAATCAGACCCCAGACCAGAATCTCCTGACTTGATATTCAGGAACTCGTGGTCTACCTGGGTAATGGGAACCAATCAGAATCCGTGGCCAGCCCAGGAAATGGAAACCAATCAGAACCCAACACCTAACCCTTCCACAGAAGGTAACCAATTAGACATCTCCCAACCCAGAAACTCCCACTTTTCACATTTCTGGCTCGAGAATACCCTATATAAGCAATGTAACCCAGAGCTCAGGGCTCCTCCCTATAGCCACTGCGTGGGTATCAGTGGGAGCCCCAGCTCGAGCTTGGTAATAAAACTCTCTTGCTTTTGCATCGGGTATCGGCTCCCTGGTGGTCATTGGGAGATTTCACGACTTAGGCATAACAGCTTCACGGGAAGAGGATGTTGGAAATGTTAAAATCCAGGACCGAAATATACTCTCTTATTACACAGGTGGAACTCTGATTTAGATTTTTCTTTCCCTCAAATGATTTGCAAAAAAGCTAAAAAAAATAAAACAACACCAAACCATGGGGGAGTCCCCAAAGACAGCAGTGCTCAGAATGAAGCTGTTTAGGATGAAGATGTTGGTATCCAAAAAGAGCCAGTGAATCTACGTCTAGAAATAGGTCCTAGAAAAATATTAACCCAGGTGGCCAACAAACAGGTGTGAGCAAAGATTGTCAATGGAGCTTCTCTTGTAACTGGAAAGCAAAAGATGAACATAAGCTAAATACTCAGCAAAAGGGGACAATTAGATAAATTATGTCCACAACAGACAATATACATACCACGAGAAAGACTGAAGCAAAAAGCTATGCACAGACATGGAAAGATATCCACAGTAATAATGTTGATGGTTTTATCAATTTCACCATTAAAAAACCTGATTTCAAGAGGCAGTCCAGAAAAACCTATCATGCTCATCTCTTAGATGCCTGACTCCTGGGGCTGTTCAAACAGAAGCAGAAGCCTTCAGCCCATCTGAGCAAACAAGAAATGCCTCCCTTTGGTAACGAACCACAGGAGAAGTTGGACATTAAAACCTCATTTGTTTTTTTAGAGGCAAACTCAGCCCCTGAAAATAAAAGTGATTCTAGAGAACAGTTCCTTGCTCATAAGCAGCAGCATCTAAAGAGAAGCTTCAAAATAGTCACCCAGATCACAAAAGGCTCCAATCTGAATTCTTCTCTTTTCACCATCCAAGCCAGATGAGAGACCTCAGGCTAGCCCTGCCCACTGCCCACCGATCACTCAGTAATGGTTCACACTCAAGGTGGTTTTGTTTCGTTTGGCTAAAACGTAAAAATTTAAAGGATTAAATCCTTTATCTTTCAGTTTTAGTCCAGAGTGTATACTGAACCAAAGTAAGGAATTCCTTTTCTAAGTAAACCAAAACTTCCAAAAAGATTCCTCCAAAACAATATCCAATGCTTATCTTTAAAAACAGCACTTTCATGCAGAGACGATAGAGAATATGTCTGGGGCACCTTCTGATATGTGATTTGCACACTGATTTGGGAAGGACAGAATTCCTGTAGGCTTTGTTTGAGAGAATTCTCTATGTGGGAGGCTCTGAGAGAAAGAAAAAAGAGTTCTATCAAGATCCAGGAAGCTCCATTTCTACTTTATCACCTCGCTGTGGCAGTTTTGGGGGGTTTGCACTGTGACCTGACCTGACAGCCCCAAGAGGCCAAAGCACATGTTCCATTCAACCGACTGTCCCAAACAGCCTCCAGGCCAGGCACCAGATGCCCCACAGATAGAGGATTAATCATTACTATGCAATCAATAGACATGACCCCTGTGGAATGATCTTTCCCTCCAGACCAAGGCAATGATGTTCTAACCTCCACATCTCTCTCTTCTCAGGAGGAGGAACAGAAAAACTTCCCCGCAGAAACACTAACACCCTCCCTTCAGCCTTTTCTTCTCCACTTCCCACCTGCATCTGATCTCCTTATGGTGAAATACAGTGTCAGTAACTCAGGATGCCACCTCTCAAATTCAAACCTGCTCTTGAAGTTGGGAGCACATCCTTATTACCATAGGTCCTTTCTGCCCTAGCTTCCTCTGACTATGAAAAGAAACCAAATACCCCCCACCCCCCCNTGTCCACAACAGACAATATACATACCACGAGAAAGACTGAAGCAAAAAGCTATGCACAGACATGGAAAGATATCCACAGTAATAATGTTGATGGTTTTATCAATTTCACCATTAAAAAACCTGATTTCAAGAGGCAGTCCAGAAAAACCTATCATGCTCATCTCTTAGATGCCTGACTCCTGGGGCTGTTCAAACAGAAGCAGAAGCCTTCAGCCCATCTGAGCAAACAAGAAATGCCTCCCTTTGGTAACGAACCACAGGAGAAGTTGGACATTAAAACCTCATTTGTTTTTTTAGAGGCAAACTCAGCCCCTGAAAATAAAAGTGATTCTAGAGAACAGTTCCTTGCTCATAAGCAGCAGCATCTAAAGAGAAGCTTCAAAATAGTCACCCAGATCACAAAAGGCTCCAATCTGAATTCTTCTCTTTTCACCATCCAAGCCAGATGAGAGACCTCAGGCTAGCCCTGCCCACTGCCCACCGATCACTCAGTAATGGTTCACACTCAAGGTGGTTTTGTTTCGTTTGGCTAAAATGTAAAAATTTAAAGGATTAAATCCTTTATCTTTCAGTTTTAGTCCAGAGTGTATACTGAACCAAAGTAAGGAATTCCTTTTCTAAGTAAAGCAAAACTTCCAAAAAGATTCCTCCAAAACAATATCCAATGCTTATCTTTAAAAACAGCACTTTCATGCAGAGACGATAGAGAATATGTCTGGGGCACCTTCTGATATGTGATTTGCACACTGATTTGGGAAGGACAGAATTCCTGTAGGCTTTGTTTGAGAGAATTCTCTATGTGGGAGGCTCTGAGAGAAAGAAAAAAGAGTTCTATCAAGATCCAGGAAGCTCCATTTCTACTTTATCACCTCGCTGTGGCAGTTTTGGGGGGTTTGCACTGTGACCTGACCTGACAGCCCCAAGAGGCCAAAGCACATGTTCCATTCAACCGACTGTCCCAAACAGCCTCCAGGCCAGGCACCAGATGCCCCACAGATAGAGGATTAATCATTACTATGCAATCAATAGACATGACCCCTGTGGAATGATCTTTCCCTCCAGACCAAGGCAATGATGTTCTAACCTCCACATCTCTCTCTTCTCAGGAGGAGGAACAGAAAAACTTCCCCGCAGAAACACTAACACCCTCCCTTCAGCCTTTTCTTCTCCACTTCCCACCTGCATCTGATCTCCTTATGGTGAAATACAGTGTCAGTAACTCAGGATGCCACCTCTCAAATTCAAACCTGCTCTTGAAGTTGGGAGCACATCCTTATTACCATAGGTCCTTTCTGCCCTAGCTTCCTCTGACTATGAAAAGAAACCAAATACCCCCCACCCCCCCAAATGCCACAACGGGGTGCTCTAAGGTGGGGGGGGGGAATACATAAATGCATTCTGGTAGAACTACTGTTTCAAAAGGGAAGGATCTGTTGGTGTTTCCACATTCATCTTAATGAGAATAGGCATAATACAACCCAACAGAGGTCTTTTTTTTAAAAAGGTGATCTGTTAATTGAAGCTGTGTGAGCTTAGAGAGAAACTAGGAAGATTCCTTACATTAGAATTTGCATTTCAGTATTCTTGCCAGGACAATTCCATGGACACGGGAGTCTGGTGGGCTACAGTCCACGGGGTCGCAAAGAGTTGGACACAACTAACATGCAGGCATGCACACACATAATGTTAAGAATCACAAACCCTCAAATATAAGTAACTCCTACTGTTTCTTATTATTTCAATTCAGCACATACTGATCAAAATCTTGCTAAGTTCTAGTTCAATCACTAGGCGCCTTGATCGCCATTGATGAATTTACATCTTCATGCCATGCTTACTTGCCCACACTCTGATAAGCAGCAAGCTTTCTCTCTGCCCTCTGCCCCCACCTGAATCATTTCCAGCTATGGTGAAGAGACCCTCTTACAAAATGCTGTGTCATTCACTTATCTTTAACACGTCTGCATCCTCTTTGCCCACATCATAGACTCAATGCCAAAGAATAGACAGGAGATCAAATATTAGCCCTCTCCCCAGCCACCTCTCAGCCAGGCCCCCTGCCAGAATAAAAAACAATCAATAATGCTTCCTTCTTCAACTCTGGGGCAGAGGGCAACTGATGGGTTGCAGACAACATGGCAAATATGCTGATATGGCAAAGTTCTAACATGTCCCATCCAGGCCAGCATGTGCCTGCTCCAACCCCAGGAGCTGGCAGCCATGGGTACCACCTGCTCTCAGCGCCTGGAAGGAGTCACCTCAAGTTGGTGTTAGTCCTGCAGGAAGCACTTTCTGCTGGTCAGTATATCCAGAGCTAATGTAGCCACCCACTGGCCAGCTTTTACCCCTGGAATACCTGTTATGAAATAGGTATGAAAACCCGCTCTGTAGCAACCAGAAAGCTTGTTAAACAGTAGCTACTGAAGGAAGTTTTGAAATCTCTGTCCTGAAGGAAAGGAGAGGACCAATCACTCCTTTAGCCAGGGCTGGGCTGAGTGTGCATGTCTCAGCTTAGAGCTGTGAAAGAAGGTGTGGGACCCCCTAATGATAGGACTAGGAATCACATGGGTCCCATTATTTAAAAGCACCACCCACCTACTGCACCCTCCCAGTGGTGCTATGAAGTGAAGTGAAGTGAAGTCGCTCAGTCGTGTCCAACTCTCTGCGACCCTGTGGACTGTAGCCCACCAGGTTCCTCTATCCATGGGATTCTCCAGGCAAGAATACTGGAGTGGGTTGCCATTTCCTTCTCCAGGGGATCTTCCCAACCTAGGGATAGAACCCAGGTCTCCCATATTGCAGGCAGATACTTTAACCTCTGAGCCACCAGGGAAGGTAGCATATCATCACCCCCATTTTACAGATGAGAAAACCGAGGTTCAGAAGTTCCATGACTTTCAAAGCCACAGAGCTAGCAGAGGAGGCAACAGAATTTGAATCACTCACTCATGTAATTCCCACAAGAACCTCCAGCAGTGCTACCCAGCAAGGAGTAGAGACCCCTGAGTGTTGCTGTGACAGCAAGGTTAGGAAGAGGAGGAGGAATTGGCTGCTAAAGCCACAAAAACAGTGAGACTTTGCTTCCTACTCAATCCCCACTTGAGCTCCAAGATTCCATGTCAGTGTTAACAGGCCCACTTAGGAATGCACCACTGTGACCTATTCCCTGGCATGGCACCTTCATCCATCGTCAACAGAGGGGCCTTCTGCCCCCCTCCAGCTAGATTTCACAACATTGAGCTGGCACACAAAACCAGCACCAGGAGAAACACCAAGTCTTAAACTTAAAACAAGAAATGGAAAAGAATTCATTGGCAGCAAAATCGTGAATATGGAAAATCAAATGAGGTCTGGCCAGGAAGCTTCTAGGTCAAGATGCTTCAGGTTAAGAACCCCAAGGGGCTCTGTGGAGCCGAGGGCTGGCGAGTACCAGGGAAATGCACAAGAGCTGTAAGTTGGAAGGCGAGAGTCAGGTGTCGGGAGCGTTTGAATCTCCAGATACACAGTGTTGCGTTGTTTCATGCCCCCGTGCCGTGGCTGCCCTCATCACACAGCAAAACAAAAGCAGCATCCAGGAGCCACCGTGCGATGGAAGCCAGGACACAGAAGGGCTTCCGTAAGGAGCAAGTGGCTGGGAATAATCCTAATTTTGAGAGCCTCAGTAATAAGCCAAAAAGTGAAAGTCGCTCAGTCGTGTCTGACTCTTTGCAGGCCCATGGCCTGTATAAACCATGGAATTCTCCAGGCCAGAATACTGGAGTGGGTAGCCTATCCCTTCTCCAGCTGATCATCCCGACCCAGGAATTGAACCAGGGTCTCCTGCATTGCAGGGGGATTCTTTACCAACTGAACTATCAGAGAAGCCTAATCCAGCCCGTTAATTAACAAGCTACAACACCATTTCTTTTTTCTTAAAGCCTACTTTGTTCCAGTAGCCCCCTCTCCCCAGCAAAAGGAAGGCCCACTGCCCTGCAGAAGTGTGGTTTCAGGGGCTCTGACTTGTCCCAGTCTCCTTCCTATGGCCCAGGGATCACACAGGGTCCTTTGTCTTCCTAGGACGGGGCTGCCCCAAGCAATACCCAACTGACATGACTTCTCCCATGAGGACAGGCTGCCAAGCGCTCCACACCAGGTGCCAGCCCCTTAGTCAGGCCTATCAGCCAGCGTTCAAAGTAACAGACTTCATTCCTTCCCAACACACAACTGAGGGACAGGCAGCACTGTGATGGGTTCCTTCCTGCTTTCAGGCTGAGTTACAGCAGATTGATGCCAGGGCTGGTGGACAGCACCATCGTGACCGGCCACTAAGCACATGGCCTGGTGAAGGGGACTGAGTGATTCCCTCACAGGCAGCAGGGACACCTGGCCCCTGAATGGCTCCCAACCATCCACCAAGACACTGTCTGCTGCTTATGGCTCGTGCCCGGGGAGGACAAATCTCTGAAAAGCCAATTCACAGGAGGCACGGCTGGCCTCCGCAAATCCAGAGGACATGTTCCCACTCTGCTGTCTGTGGGCTTCCCTGGTGGCTCAGACAGCAAAGAATCTGCCTGCAGTGCAGGAGACCTGGGTTTGATCCCTGGGTCAGGAAGATCCCCTAGAGAAGGGAATGGCAACCCACTCCGGTATTCTTGCCCAGAAATTCCACGGACAGAGGAGCCTGGGGGACTGCAGTCTATGGACTGCAAAGAGTCAAATATGACTGCGAGACTAACACTGCTACACATTACCAACCCCCTGCCAAATCCCCAAGGCCAGGTGCAAGCTCACAAGTTACCCGCTGGTCTCTGGGAATGCAAAACTGGACAAGGAAAGGACACAAAACTCATAAATCAAAGCCAAAGAAAGGGACTTTATGAGTAAGCAGGAGCAACTGGTCTTCTGAATACTTCCCTTGCTCCCTCTCTCTCTCACTTTTTGGGGGTTTTGGCAACAAAGAGCTGAACATGGGGTTCACCTTTCTCGAGTCTGGCTGCAGCAGCTGCTGGTCTACACCACAGTAATCCTGAAACAGACATCACTGAGGGTGCAGCAGCGTTAACCTAGGATTTGAGAAGACCCAGCTCTGGAGTTCCTTTGAGATCTTGACAAAATGACTTAACCACTTGGAACTGGGATTTCCCCCGAGTAAAATGGGGTGAGAGGTGAAGTGGAAGTAACGAGACCGATTCGATAAGCTCAAAGCTCTCAAAACTCTACAACCTTTTTCTGCAAGTTCAAGCAACTGTCTCATTCCTGGGGCAGCCTCAACAACACCTTTAACCAAAGGTGGACACCTCAGCAGGATAAGTGACTGCCAGCCACTGGCCAGTTTCATCAGTCCCAACGTGCCATCCAGTTTGTTCAATAAGACTTCCGACTGAGTCAATAAGAGCCATTTAGAATGTCTTCTGATTCTCAAAGGAGTNCCGAGTAAAATGGGGTGAGAGGTGAAGTGGAAGTAACGAGACCAATTCGATGAGCTCAAAGCTCTCAAAACTCTACAACCTTCTTCTGCAAGTTCAAGCAACTATCTCATTCCTGGGGCAGCCTCAACAACACCTTTAACCAAAGGTGGACACCTCAGCAGGATAAGTGACTGCCAGTCACTGGCCAGTTTCATCAGTCCCAATGTGCCATCCAGTTTGTTCAATAAGACTTCCGACTGAGTCAATAAGAGCCATTTAGAATGTCTTCTGATTCTCAAAGGAGTTTCTGGTTTGGCCAAAAAAGAAAGCAGTATATGTTGCTAGCCACCTAGGTACCCACTGGGTGTTTTCATCTGTTAGGCCAACGAATTTCTCAAAGCACCAAACTGGGTTGAACTGTGACCCCAGAAAAGATAAGCCCACATCTTAACCCCAGGAATCTGCGACCGTGACCTTATTTGGAAATAAGGTCTTTGTGATTAAGTTAAGAATCTCAAGAGGAGATCACCATGGATTGAAGATGAACCCCAAATGCATTGACTGGCGTCCTTAAGAGAGAAAAGGCAGAAGGAGATTTGAGGAAACACAGAAAGGCAGGCCATGGGAAAACAGAGCCAGAAGTGGGGTGATGTGTCCACAAGCCAAGGACCCCCACAGCCACCAGAAGCTAGGACAGAGACATGGGTGAACTCACCCTCGGAGTCTCCAGAAGGAACCAACCCTGTGGATACCCTGACTTCAGAATCTACAAGAGAATACATTCCTATTGTTTTAAGCCATCTGGGGGCTTCCCAGGTGGCTCAGTGGTAAAGAATCCACTTGCCAATGCAGGAGACACAGGTTCAAGCCCTGTGTCGGGAAGATCCCCTGGAGGAAGGCACAGTGACCCACTCCAGTGTTCTTGCCTCGAGAATCCTATGGACAGAGGAGCCTGATGGGCTACAGTCCACAGGGTTGCAAAGAATCAGACACGACTGAGTGACTGACCACACACACACAGGCTTATTCTAACCACCAAACATTCTCTGAAAATATAAAGGGCGCCGTTTCAATTATTTATTAAGCTTTTTTTTATTCTTTCAAAGTAGTCATTGAATTTGCTACAACGTCGCTTCTGTTGTCTCATGTTTTGGTTTTTTGGCTGCAAGGCATGTGGGAGCTTAATCTCAGTTCCCCAACCAGGGACCACACGTTCATGCCCTGCATCAGAAGGTGAAGTCTTAACCACTGGACCACCAGGGAAGTCCCGCAAGGATTTATTTAAATACAACTTAAGTATCAGAGCTTGATCTCTGGGTCAGGAAGATCCCCTGGAGGAATAAATGGGAACCCACNGACGCCGTTCCAATTATTTATTAAGCTTCTTTTTATTCTTTCAAAGTAGTCATTGAATTTGCTATAACGTCGCTTCTGTTGTCTCATGTTTTGGTTTTTTGGCTGCAAGGCATGTGGGATCTTAATCTCAGTTCCCCAACCAGGGACCACACGTTCATGCCCTGCATCAGAAGGTGAAGTCTTAACCACTGGACCGCCAGGGAAGTCCCGCAAGAATTTATTTAAATACAACTTAAGTATCAGAGCTTGATCTCTGGGTCAGGAAGATCCCCTGGAGGAATAAATGGGAACCCACTCCAGTATTCTTGCCTGGAGAATCCCATGGACAGAGGAGCCTGGCAGGCTATAGTCCATGGGGTCCCAAAGAGTCTGACTGGACAGGACAGATCATGTACACGTGTGCCTTGTGTACTAAGCCATCCAGGCTACGATGTGTTACAGCAGCCCCCAGGAAACTGACAGCCCAACACTGGGATGAGGCAGGCATCACCTTTGAGCGGCTCAGGGCAGCTACGTCACTTGTCCCAGGTCGCTCGGTCCCCAGTGTGTGGGCGGACAGACCCGCTATGCTCACAACACCAGGCTGCGTTTATCTAACATCAGTGGGTCTCAGCACCTTCATTCTCAGACACAAGAAGGGTGAGACCAAAAATTAAATGACTTCTCCCAGGTTGCAGCTTCTTCCTTGGTGGCAGGGCCCCGGGCAGGACCCAGCATTTCAGCCTCATTCACAGATGAACGATGGCAAACACTTGCCAACTCCCGGAGCCAGGTCTTTTAAAGAGAGCCCGTTTTATTATCAGCACAATTACCGAGATGTGGAGCTTCACACTAATTTTCCCTTGCAAGTAAATGGCTGAAAAGTAATGGTGTCAATTTTAATGAGGATCAAGCGAGGTTCTTAAAAGGGCTCCCATAAACCAAAGCATCTCCCTCACACACAACAATGGCTTGCTGTTTAATTCCAGAACACAAGAATGTCACTTAAATTACACGGCTTCTACATGAAAATGCTTATAGGAATGATTTTCCAAGGAAGAATTTCAATAAAAAGATCTCACCCAGTTTGATGCATCGTCATATCTAAACTGCAAGCCTATGTCTCATAGCAACAAAAATAGAGCCTCAGAGAGCGTGCACTGGGACAGGACTTCACTTTCTCTGGGAAAGGGTCTCTGAACTTCTGTGAAACGGAGATGCAGCTGAGAGGCTGCTATGAAGCGGCAGTATACTAAGCTTGGACCTGCGGCCACCAGAAATTCAGTGTTTCTGCCTGAATCCACTTGCCGAGATGTTCAGAACGATTCATCTGCCAGCCCTGTAAGTCTGCCTGAGACCCTTCAGCTGACTCAATTCTTATTTTATTACCACTTCTCAGAGCAATTACTAGGGTTTTTGAGCAAAAATGAGAGTATTTCACACCTCCATCTTTCCTGAAAATGTCTTAGACTCCACTGACTTTTGGCTTCTATTTATAAAGAAGGTTCAAGGCTTGGAAAATTATTGGGCTTGAGCTTTCATGGATATTCCCAACCAGCATTGTGTCATTATTGGCCCACGTTTAGCTGGGCGAGCTCCCAAATTTGTGACATAATCAGGCCTTTCTCTGCATTACTCCATACACTCTACGCTCTCTCCACATTACACCACTGAATCATACGCTCTTTTCAACAAGACTGATTGCCAGGGGATTAACATTAGACAGCACAATTCCATTATTCAGCAGCCCAATTCAAATCCAACCCTAAATGCTAAGAGAGATTTCAGGGCTTCACAGAGATGAGCTGCCAGAAAGCTGAAAGGGGAGGTGGGGTGAGGGGCTTTTGAATGTTTTACATAACAACTCAACCTAAAACCTACTATATAAGCAAGAGGCCTGTGGCTGAAGTGGCCGAGATATGACTCCTAATTCCTGGAATGGCCCCAACCAATCTTAATGAACAATTTGTAGACCTCTGCAAAGCCAGGATCCCCAAAGACTGCTACAGCATGATGATTTTATTCCCATAATAAATTACTTCTTTTCAAAATTAAATATTTAGAACGTTTAGCCCCAAACCTTTCTTTCTTGAAATAGAAACACTTGCATGTCAAATTCAGGATGAGTCAGACCCAAAGTGAAATACAAGTTGTATGTTCTTTGATCAACAGACTTATGGTACATCAGTGCCAAGATAAATGCTAACTACTCTCTTCTGATGTTTGGGTGTTACTTCGCTTTGCGTTTCTTTGGTAAAATACCTGTACATGGGGATTCCCAATGAGAAACATTCCACAAATATCTTTGTAAGAAAAGAGAATATAAAACTCAGACTTTTATGAATATCTATAGAATTCACCAAAGGCAAACTCCTTTCAAATTTCACATTAAGGATTCTGAATAATAAAATGTTACTTTTTTCCCGCTGAATAATCACAAACAGAAATTTTAAAAAGACTGTATCATACTTTCCAAAGCAGGGTTTCTTAAGAATTTAATTTAACCTGCTAGAAAATTAAAATGGTTTTCTATTTAATTTTCAATTAACCTAAAACTTCAAGTAACCAAATCTATGTAATTTGGTTAGTCAAACTTTTGCAAGGTTTCTTAATGGCTCTTTGGGCAATTCAAATATCTATGGGTGGCGAGGTGGGGGTGGAATTTCCCTGGTGGTCCAGTGGTTAAGACTCCACACTGCCAAAGCCGGGGGTGTGGGTTCGATCCCTGATCAGGGAACTAAGATCTTACATGCCATACATAAAGCATGGCCAAAATATTAAAAAATGTATATATTTACCTATGGGGGCTCTCTCCTCAAGGAGTTTATATTTTACTGAAGGAGAAGAAATGCCCACATGTAAAGTAATACTAGGGTCTCATGCCCAGGAAATGATGGAGGAAGGCCTTTGTTTATGGATACACAGTGGGTGGGCATGAGTTTGTGGGGTTACAAAGGGTCACATCAAGGCAAATTGAACCAAGGTGAGCTTTGAGCCTGAGACCTCAGCAGGAGCAACCTGGCATATGGCAATGTGGAAACTGATTAGTAACCCACAGCAAGGACTCAAGGCCAAGTGGCCACTTTGAGAGTCACGGTAGATGGCAACGAGAAAAGATGGCTTCTCCAAAAGAAAAGACCTCAACCCACCATCACAAAACAAGACACGTCCTTGGTGTAAGCTTATCAGTCCTCTAACAACACAGCAAAACACCCTTGCTCTATCAGTTACAACAAAACCCATCATAATAGACCAGACTTGAGAAGCAATTTGAGTTTCCAGGACAACAAGCTATGTGGTCTTAAGATATTTCATTAAAAATAGCTTAATTCTCTAAGCATCTAAAGTATTCCATCAGCCCATTAAAACAGTTCTCTTTTCACAGAAGAAATAGGTTCTAGGAATGAATGTTGAACTTGTGGTGTCTAATGACTTTCTTCTGATGGAACTGAATGGCTCCTTGATGTTAACTTTCCTCCAACCAGCTACAAGCTCAGTCATTATAATACCTTTTCCTTTACTCTTCAGCCAGCATTATACAGATGACCTTCTTTCAAAAACAATGTTCCCCCATGGCCTAACTGGACCCATTCCCTACACATGCTAACTTTTTTTTTTTTCCCAGAGAAATCTCAGCTTCCAGAACATCGGCACATTTCACATTACATCCACGTCACATAAGAGGATGCTTGGGAGCCAAGGGGCCCACAATAAACACATGTAACTCAGCTAATCAGGAAACAGAACACATGTCAACCGACAGAAGCCTCCTTCTCAATGACAGCCTGTATTTAGAAAGAATGAAAACAAACCACTCTCCTGAAAGTACAGGGAGGAACAACGCTCACTTTCACAACTTCAAACGAGTCAAGCCGCAGCAGGATGGCACGTGGCTGGAGAGAAGCAAACTCACCAACAACGTCGAGGTGGTACGTATGGTTGATGGACCCATAATCATTCTCCACCACGCAGGTATAATTTCCTTTGTCAGACGGGACCACACTTTCCATAATAAGGCTCCAATGCTGGTTTCGTACCTGCAAAGAGGAAAGGCGGTTACTGGACAAGTTTATTACTGAATACCAGGTGCTGCGCTTTCATGATTTGAACAGAAGTTGAGGGAGACAAAGAAGGTAAAGAAGAATCACCTGAATTCTGAAGCTTCCTCACAATAAGGACTCAGGAAACCCACGATTAGCATCCCAGTGAACATCTGGCAAGCCGGCATGGACACGTTCAGGCCCAAGAGGGTGTGGAGGAGGTCGGTCGTGTCATGGGCTTGAGGGTTCCTCCGGAAGCTGCCAAGGGGCCAGGGAATGCAACACTGACCCCAGTGTCAGGGTTCCTGGGTAGCTGAGCCTCGGACTGGTCATCCACTGGGAACTCTTAGACTTGATGGCACCAAGGAACCACACAGCGCCAATGCCAGGGATGTGAACGTGTACTGGACACCAGGTACCAGGCTGGCCAAAAAGGTCGCTCCGAAAGATGTTATGGGAAAACGTGAACGAACATTTCCCTGAGCACTCCTTTCAGCTTCAGCAAGTTTACCCTTAACTCCTCCAAGGAACCCATGAGGTAGCTACTGTTACTATTCCTGGAGCCTTCTGGTGTGAAGGCCTCCCAGTACTTTCCATGCGGCCCTTAGATGCTATTGGGACATCAAGAAATTTCAACTAGAAACTTAGATCTGCGCCCTGCCCCATCACTCGGGGTGGCTGAATAAGATGCTACATGTCCCTGAGATATATACTCAGAATTCCAAATATGGGAGCAATGAATCCTTAGGCAACTTAAGGTGTAGCCATCTGTTTACAAAATCCTTGAGACTTTTCAAAGATAAGCAGCACGTGAGAAAATAAGTTATTATGATTCTTACCCTAGTTCTGTCAACATGTAAACAGGCTAGATTCTAATGTGCCCACTTTGCTTTTAAAATATTTGAATAGACTCAGGTTTTCAAGCAACTATGATTTTTTCCCCATATTAAGAACAAAATGCAGATTGCATCGTTCAGGCTCACAGCTTTTATAGTTCTCTCCAATTCCATATCATTCTTTAAAGGCATTTTGGACAAGGCATTCTGGGGAAGTGGAAAGAAAAAAATAAAAAGCCAGGGCCTACTCATGTTAACTATCATTTCAGGAATTCCAACTGACCTTCTGAGTGATTCCCTGAGCGCGGCAAGTGTTTTCTGCCTTAATCACATAAAAACCGATAATACCAGCAGAGCCCCTGCCAGCACATGAGTGATTCAAGGAACTAAATTAGCGAAGAAAGAAAATCATCTCGTGAACGCTCCATTATACAAAACAGGAGGGCAGAGCAGCTGTCCACTTCGAAAAGCAGAGCCAACAGAGGTAAGAGATTAGATGAACATGCTGTAGTACAACTCTCTTCATGTCAGCCTCTTCAGTTCAGCACAAGCCACCACCGCAGAGTGCAGCGGCTGAGTCCAAAAACAAGATAGCTGGCCATCACCACAGTCTTAGGAAGCATCGTGGGGTGAACACTGGACTCTGCTTCTTAACAGACTACAAGCCCTGCATCAAGACTGAGTTTTGAGCAGTCACTTTGTTTCAGCTACTGCCTGAAGGGGACTCCCCTGTACAACCGTGGAGGTCGTTTCAGAGTCTAAGGTCCTAGAGCCGGTGATGGGGCGCTGGTCTCATTGTCACAGGCAAGAAGTCTGGCAGTAAATGAATTTGCAGGCATCAGAGCCACAGTGGAGACAGTCCATTCTCTGTGTTGGGAGAAGATGCATTTTCTGCCCTTGGCTGGACCACAGGCTTTCAGGAGACCCAGAACAAGAGGCTATGCCTCCTCTTAGAAGGGATAAGCACCTTCTCTGAAGCACGTATTAAAGGGATGCTCAGAAAGAGGACAAGATGTGGATGCTAAAATTTTCAGTGCAAGGAGAATTCTCTACCGAAATCCTGGGCCTCAGGGACTCCACTGTGGCTGCAGGCTCTGAGTATGGAAAGTGCTTGATTTAACTTAGGCCAGATGAGCCCACAGTGAGACCCTCCCTCTCCCCCAGCTCTCAGGAATATCAGGAATGGGACCTGCCTGGCCTCAGAGGAACTGGTCACGTGGAGGGTAACTCAGGCCCTGACGTCACCAAGCCACGTAATCCAGCATTTAGCCCTGCTGTAAATATTCAGTTCTTTGAGCCCCCGCTCAAATGTCATGGGCCTAAGCCCTTAATCATGGCTAGTGCCTGTCTCTGGACCCCATCCAAACTGTCAATGTCTTTCTTGTGCCTGGACCCAGATTTGGCACAGAGCAGATTCCAAATGGAGCTGAACCTGAACTGTGCAGAGAGGGCATGGTCTGCCTCGGCCCAGACGTTAAATCTTGGCACATGCAGCTCAGCATGCCACTGCCTTTTTCTTTTTTTAACCCCCCCGGGCATATGGTCAGCCGCAATCTTTCGTCAGGGCTATGGCAGTGCACGTAAGATCCCTCTACAAGGGCGTGTTCTCCCATGGATATTTACTTCCTAGAGATGCACGACAATAATGTTAATAAGTTAACATTTATAAAATGCTTTCACAATGAGAAACACATTTACCAAACAGGGTGTTTCTGCCCTTCCAGAGACCTTGGTACTCAATCGATATTACCCCATACGATGCTGCTAATATTTGTTTTCTTACACCATGGCTCCAACATCTGATTCCTTGACTTGCCACCAATCCCAGATTTTATGAGCTGTGGCATTTTCCAAATGGATGCCCTTGGAAACCACCAACAGGGAGACAATTTGACACTTTTGTAGAGGACATCCTACCATTAACTATTAGTTGCTTAATGACAAGCCAAGGGCCTATAAACAGTAACTGTACAAACACAGGAAGAGGCAGAAAGGTCTCTGTGTTTTGTGAACAGTGTCCTCGGCGCTTAGTCATGTCCAACTCTTTGCGACCCCATAGCCAGTAACCACCAGGCTTCTCTGTCCAAGGAATTTTTCAGGCAAGAGCACAGGAGCAGACTACCACTTCCTCCTCCAGGGGATCTTCTCAACCCAGGGATCAAACCTGCGTCTCTTGTGTCTCCTACATTGGCAGGCAGATTCTTTACCACCGAGCCACCAGGGAAGCCACCGTATTAAACTTGATCTTAGCTAAAAGGCCATGAAACACACCATTTCCAAACCAAGAACCGGGGTAAACCTAAAGAAACTACAAAAATGTATAAGATGTTATCTTCAATATGTTTTTCTCAATTCCCCAGGTTTCGAATACTCCAGCGTTTCTGCCAATTAGGTCAAATGCACATAAACCATCTTTGCATTCCCAGAAGAGGAATGTGAACATCTAATAAACATATGAAAAGATGTTAACCTCATTAAAGAGCAGGGAAATGCAAATTAAAACAATAATGAGACACGTTACTCACCAGCTGATTAACAAAAATTAGAAAGATCGGTGTCATTGAGCTCTCGGTGAGAGTGGAGGGAAACATATTCATAACAGGAACGAAAGTTGAGAAAAACATTTCTGTAAAATAATTTACTCATACCTATGAAAACAGACATTTTGGGGGGGACCTACTTAATTCCACTTCTAGAAACCTTGTCTACACACAAAAGAGCAGAATTACTTCAAAGCTCATGACAAAATCATTGCTTCAAGCACAGCTTGTAACAGAAAAAAAGCTTGGAACCCATGAGGAACAGACTCATTCATAATGAGTAGTTTATTCCAGAAGACTAGCATACAGCCACTCAAAAATATGAAGCACTCTTTTGTCCAGTGCTGGTAAAATATCATTAATAGTTATTGATGAATGAAAACAAGTAGCAACGGCAACCCACTCCAGTACTCTTGCCTGGAAAATCCCATGGACGGAGGAGCCTGGTGGGCTGCAGTCCATGGGGTCGCTAAAAGTCGGGCACAACTGAGTGACTTCACTTTCACTTTTCACTTTCATGCATTGGAGAAGGAANTGTTCTTGCCTGGAGAATCCCATGGACGGAGGAGCCTGGTGGGCTGCAGTCCATGGGGTCGCTAAAACTCGGGCACAACTGAGTGACTTCACTTTCACTTTTCACTTTCATGCACTGGAGAAGGAAATGGCAACCCAGTGGGCTGCCGTCTATGGGGTCGCACAGAGTCGGACACAACTGAAGCGACTTAGCAGCAGCAGTAGCAGCAGCCTGAATGGAAATGTCTCTTTATGATTTCCTTTTGTAAAAAATACAAACACACACACACACACACACACCCCACACATACTCTTCTAGGTGCATACAGGCCTGAATGTGTAAGCATGACTTATAGTAAGATCAGAAAGAAAATATACTGAATTGTTAGTAATATATAACATATATATATAATATAATTAAAGCAATGGGATTGCAAGTGTTGACACTTTCCTCATTCTCCCTTTTTAAATTTAAACATAGATCCCCTATGCACACAACAGAAGATGCGAGCAAGACTCCAGGCAAGGCACTGCCGGGCAGCAGGGCCCCTGCGCGTGTAGCTCTCGCAGACCGACCTCAAGAGCCCGGGAGAATCGACAGCCTGCACCGACCAGTGCGTGCACAAGTCCTTCTTATTCCTGCCTATGGCTACAGCTTTGTGGAATTCATCAGTATTTTTCATCTGCCAAGGAACAAAAGGAGAGAGCATGGGGCTTCAGAGCTAATGCTCACTAAAGACTTTTAAAAATAACATTTCAATACTTGAACCAAGTTGACTAAGCTAACAGCCTACGCTCTCTGACTTGCCATCCAAAAACTAGACCCACAAACATTCCATTACCCTGTCATTGCAAAGACAAAAGGTGGCCCAGACAGGTTTTTGTGTTCTTTTTTTTTTTTGAAATTCCTCTGTTACCTAAAGCCTCCAAGTTGCCTGTTAAACCCCTAGCCTGCAGCTGACAACCGGGAATGTCCATTGAGTTGGTAAGACACCAAAACACCTGGGTGAAAGGTCAAAGACCCAGCTGTCACCTGGATGTTTGCTTTCCACATTGCAGAAAACTCTGGACATTTCTAAATACCCAGGTGTTCAATAACAAGCAGAATAAACACCCAGAAGCTGGACAGAAAGCTGAACTCTGTGCCAAGTTGAGGAATGCAGTGTCCATATGACGGTAAATATTCTCACAGCTTCCTTCCACCAGCATCAGGGTTCAAACGCATTCAAACTACAGAGAAGGACAGCCCTCCCTTTTAACTCTGGCCGTCATAAAGTGCCCCATGAACTGTAATTCAACACAGGCCAGCTGTCATTAGGACCCACAAAATCTTACTATCCCCTGCCAGACTCCCACTTTCAGCTGGTTCCTGGGCTATTTCAAATCACCTCTCTGGGATGTGTACATATGAACTGAGCTTACCTGTGCCAAGCGCTGGGGCACGTACTGCTGCCTATCACTGGGCAGACGTGAAAGCAAACACCTGTTTAATGCTTAAACACCAAGTTTGCTTTTCAGGTGGTGTCCAGAGCACAGGGCTGGGTGAGCGCTGATCTTCTAGGACCTGTGGCAGAAACTACTTCCCTCTACTCAGTAAGCAATGGATCTCTTCGGAGGAGACAGGAAGGGAACATAAAATGCAAGCCTCATTCTCTTAGATGTCTATTCCCTAAAAATGCCCAGAAAGGGGCTCTGGGGACAGCCTGCCAGTGGGGTATCCACTGCCTTTTGAACTTAACTCTTCAAAAATTTCAAGGCCCTCCTTAAAAAGCTAAACACAGAATCACCATATGATCCAGCAATTTCATTCCCAGGTGTGCAACCAAAGGAATTCAGAGCAAGGGCTCAGACGACACTCGTACCCTGACGTTCGCAGCAGCAGCATCAACAGTGGCCAAAGGTGGAGGCAACCCAAGTGCCCATTAACAGTCGAATGAATCAACAAAACATGGCCTTATCCATATAATGGAATATTACCCAGCCGACCTTGTAAAAGAATGAAGTTATGATTCACGCTACAACATGCATGAACCCTGAACACACGAAGTGAAATAAACCAGACATGAAAGGACAAATTTCCTATGATTCCACTCATATGAGACACCTAGACAGGCGAAGTCAGAAACAGAAAGGAGATGAGAAGTTACCAGGGCCTGGGGAAAGGAGGAACAGGGAATTAATGCTTAATGGATAGAGTTTCTATTCTAGGGGATGAAAAAGTTTTCGAAAAGAAATGACAAATTTTATGCCACGCTTTTACCACACACGCACAAAAAAAAAAAAAAAAAAATCTCCCAGTTCATGGGAACTGGAAGAACAGCATCATATCATCCCCCAAGCACCCCCGACCCACGGCTTTGCTCTCAACAGTACACCTTGATTCGTCTGGTATTTATGTGCTCCGGGGAAGTTATTACCATCTCTGTTTTTCATTTATCATAACAGTGGCTTTTATTTTATTTTTTTAAGCAAAACAACATGGACCATGTTTGAAAAAAGCAGTTTAATAAGAGCATGAACTTTGGAGCAAAAATTGCCCAGATCCAAATGGCAGCTCCGCCACCGAGGAGCCATGTGACAAGCCTCATCTGTAAAAGGGGCAGAACAGCTCACCTCTTCAGGCCAGAGTGTGATGCACACAGAAGCACCCAAAACAGTCGAGACAGACACAAGTGAACGGACCACACGCGCCAGCAGATGCCAACTACACCCGCTTCTCATCACAGACAGCCTGATCTGAGATGAAAGCAGAAGCGTCTCAGCTGAAAAAAACCTCAGCAAAGTACATAAATATATTACAAAGTCACATTAGTCGTGACTTTTCCAAATAAACATACTTTGGGGTTAAGCATAACACTTAATAACCTAGAAAATGNTCTCAGCTGAAAAAAACCTCAGCAAAGTACATAAATATATTACAAAGTCACATTAGTCGTGACTTTTCCAAATAAACATACTTTGGGGTTAAGCATAACACTTAATAACCTAGAAAATGTAAATCTAATCTACCCATCGAAACAACCAATTCAGTTATGATCCTAAGAAAACGATTTTTTTTTTTTTAGATGTCTTTTCTTGGACCTGAAATACACTTGGAAACTAACAGTCTATGCTGTACAATGCTTCTCTCTGCCAAGTGGTTCCATGGAAATTCTAACCTCTTGAATGCCATGGACTATTGTGCCAATTCCATGGTCATATTAGTCCTTGGAAGGAAAGTTATGACCAACCTAGATAGCATATTCAAAAGCAGAGACATTACTTTGCTGACTAAGGTCCNGATGTACTGGAGCTACCGGAATTCAGAACTGACGGGCGGCTGACTGCAAAGGGAAGAGGTGTGACGTCAAACAGGGCGGAGGTCTGACGTCATGCTGACGTCACCAGCTCTACCTCTCAGGAAATCCACACGCGGACAGGAGTCCTTACTGGAGGCGACCAGAGTCCAGGGAGGGGCGGGGAAGTCTTGCAAAAGGCAGAGCAGGCTGTGGTTTCTGGGACTTCGCTGCTGAATTCTTCGCCCGGCTGAATTCTTCCCCGGTGTCATCAGGAGGCCGTCTTGAGACAACTGAAGCAGCGAGCACGTTTGGAACGGGGAGCTATTTCAGGTAACACTTGACGCTGCCAAACCAGCCATAGCAGCACTTCAGACTGTCACTTTTTATAATGTTTGCCTATAAACTTTTCCCGTGTGGTTTTTGAAATGGCGCCCAAATGCAAACAGGGAACAGATGGGAAACCCGCGTCTTGCCCTGTCCAATCGCTTCGTGCAGAACGGATAACAGGTTTAACTGTTAAGGAAGAAAAGAGCGGCGCATACCACAGGGACAACAAACCACGTCACTTCACAAATGCACGCGTTTTGGGGGGTTTCCTTGGGACCTGTGTCTTTTCAAAGGTCAGGATGCTCACGGCTAAAAAGGGAAACTCCAGCTTCAAGGATGTGGGGCAGGCAGAGGGGTCCCCCAAGAGGTCTCTCCATCTCAGAAAGTCAGTGGCATCCAAACCCTTAACACACTCCTCGAGAAAAAGCGGATGAAAGGGAGAAAGAAACAGATCCTAAACAGATCCCTCTGAGACAAGGAGGCAAGGGAGAGAGAGGAAGCGACGTCCTACAAGGGGGTGTGGACAGAGTGGGCTCCCTGGGGAACTGCAACACCCGAGTTTGGAGCGAGAATAGTAACCCAGCCTTGGTTCCTTCTGCCACCCTGCACGAGAGGAGTGAACATCCGTGCGGTGGGGCTGCCACTGTTAACAGAGGAGATACCTGGGATGGAGCTGCACGTGCCCCTGAACGTGGCAGTCCACGGGCACACAGCAGGCAAGGGTCTGTTCCAAACTCACCCTCTGGTCTTCACGATGGCCNGAACATCCGTGCAGTGGGGCTGCCACTGTTAACAGAGGAGATACCTGGGATGGAGCTGCACGTGCCCCTGAACGTGGCAGTCCACGGGCACACAGCAGGCAAGGGTCTGTTCCAAACTCACCCTCTGGTCTTCACGATGGCCCTCAGCGGCCACACTCCAGTCCTGGCAAGAAGTTTGAACTGGCCAATACCCCACGTCCTGTCCATAGGAACGGAACACAGAACTGCCTCACATACACGGCACTGCCAAAGTGCTTTTCACCAGCTGGACGGGGTCCAGACAGACAGACACCTGGCATCACTTTTCCGTGACCCGTGGTGTCTTAGAGCTCAGGGACTTTGGAAGAGCATAGCCCCCACTTTTTTTAAAGCACAGTTTTCATCTAGGTGGCATCCAAAGTTAGCTTCAGAAAGATCTAAAGGTCCCGGGATCCCTCTCATGGAGTCAGAAATGACCACCCTTGTGTTCCCCAGCACGGGGGCCCTGTAGACGGCCCGGGAGCAGCAGCAGAGCTGGCTGTTTTCAGCTCAGACAGCCTCGAAGCTTTGCCTTTACAAGAACAGGCTTGCAGAAGACAAAATCCGGACATCAAACGGAGGCCTTATAAGGCCTGGGTACTACTTGTTCCTTTGGGGTGGGAAGGGAGACACAAATACTCTGCACAATATAAAGATGAAAGTTCTCTACCTCAAGAAATACTGCCAACATAAAAATGGGGGCCTCAAGGAATTCAAAGCCCTGGAACATGGGAGAAGTAAACAGGCTACAGTCTCCTCTTTCCAGCCCGTGGTCAGGGTGTCTTCTAAACTCATGTCCGGACTTAACACTCTGCCTGTGGGTATCATGGGGGCCAGGACGACCACTAATAAATAGCTGCCTCTGCCACAGAAGCTTGACTGTTCCAGAAACTCTAGCCTGGCTCGCACTCCCCCCTGATCAGGCGGGATGATGGCTAATGCTTCCAATATGGTAACCATTAAAAATTATACATTTAGGCACACCCCTCCTATAATTTAGGTCTCTCTTTGAGAAACAGAGCAAACAGCTCTCTGAGTCTGAAAAGAAAGGATATTTGTTGCTGCCTATGAGAAAATAAATGCATAAATAGTCCAAGTGCCTTAAAAAAGCACCATTTAAGAGTCACCATTATTGCCTAATATTTGGACCCAAAATGTAGAAATGTCCACTCCCTAATTTGTCAGCATCCCTTGATCCAACGTTTTACACTATTCATTATAGTGCTCTCCAATAGGGAGAAAGAGCGACACAAAAAGATACTTTTGCTCTTGGACACAGTATGTGCATCAAACATTAGAGCAAAAAAACATTCCGGAGGCCCCCACTGGACCACCAAGAGGTGAGCATCAACACAGAACCATCTGCAGAAGGTCCCCAGAACTGGCAGCTGTGGTTGAACAAGAACTTCAGTCTTGAGCCCTCTCTTCACAAACCATTTCCCAGAGAGATAAGCCATTAGATGATCCAGTGCCCAGGAAGCCGAAACAGGCGCTATGTCATGTCGGAGGGGCTCCCCCAGCCCAGGTTGGACAGACGGGGAGCCTATGTGCTTGGCCACCTGGCCATCCAGGCCCCAAGCCTCCTGCCTTCTGGAGACACACCTGCCAGACACAGCGGAGGAGGCTGGCCCTTCTCAAAACCTGGGCTTCTTCAGGCACGCTGTTCCAGGGAAAACCACATCATCAAAAAGCTGGCCCTGCCGACTGACCGAGAGCACTGGAAAGTCTCTCTCTTTTTCTCAGTGGAAGGCTCTGTACTTGTGTCACCGCAGCAGGAAGGGGGATGAGGGGAGTGGGAGGGGAACTGATGAGGAGGGATAGGGATAAAGGAATGAGGGGGCATGGCCCGAGCCTTGTCGGCCCCCTCTTTAAGGTCATGGGTGGCCTTGCCGACGCTTCACCTGTAAAATGAACACACATCATCTCCAGTCCTAAAAACAGAACCCTCTGCACCCCCAAAAAAACATGTTCCTCCCCGAGTCCTGGTGACAGCCCTTGGCCCCAGGCAGCCCTTTTCCCTGTACAAAGTGCAGGGGGGAGGGGGGGGGCACCTTCCTCATCTGATGCTCCTCCGGCTCCCGGAGCTGTTCCCTGAGCCAAAGCATTAGGTCTCACTTCTGTCCCCTCCCTGGTGACTCTTCAGAAAAGGCGAGAATGGGCTGGGATGTTAAAAAGACCAGACTTAGAACAGGCCTGACTCTCAGCTCTGCCACTTAGAAAGCATGGGACCCAGGACAGGGCCCTCAGCTTCCTCATCACTCAGGGTTCTGCCCCTGCAGGCCAGGAACGAGCATGAGCCAGTGCGTGGAAAGCTCCGCACACAGTGGCTAGCACTTAGCAAGAATTCAGAGGTACCAGCTGTGGAAAAGACCTTGCCGTTGAAATCCTTATTCCTTGGCTGCAGCTGGCTAACCCTGAAAGGAAGAAACACCCCCTAAAGCAGATCGTCCCAACTTGGAAGGGTGGGGATGACAGAAAGAGAGCCCCTAACACACGATTTAGAGCACATTTATCTATAGCTGCATCCTGTTTACTACCAGCCTCTGTGTGTGTGTGTGTGTGT
>SJYW01037109.1:748967-769594 GCA_006410735.1 Raphicerus campestris | reverse complement strand
ACTGGCAGCTGTGGTTGAACAAGAACTTCAGTCTTGAGCCCTCTCTTCACAAACCATTTCCCAGAGAGATAAGCCATTAGATGATCCAGTGCCCAGGAAGCCGAAACAGGCGCTATGTCATGTCGGAGGGGCTCCCCCAGCCCAGGTTGGACAGACGGGGAGCCTATGTGCTTGGCCACCTGGCCATTCAGGCCCCAAGCCTCCTGCCTTCTGGAGACACGCCTGCCAGACACAGCGGAGGAGGCTGGCCCTTCTCAAAACCTGGGCTTCTTCAGGCACGCTGTTCCAGGGAAAACCACATCATCAAAAAGCTGGCCCTGCCGACTGACCGAGAGCACTGGAAAGTCTCTCTCTTTTTCTCAGTGGAAGGCTCTGTACTTGTGTCACCGCAGCAGGAAGGGGGATGAGGGGAGTGGGAGGGGAACTGATGAGGAGGGATAGGGATAAAGGAATGAGGGGGCATGGCCCGAGCCTTGTCGGCCCCCTCTTTAAGGTCATGGGTGGCCTTGCCGACGCTTCACCTGTAAAATGAACACACATCATCTCCAGTCCTAAAAACAGAACCCTCTGCACCCCCAAAAAAACATGTTCCTCCCCGAGTCCTGGTGACAGCCCTTGGCCCCAGGCAGCCCTTTTCCCTGTACAAAGTGCAGGGTGGGGGGGGGGCACCTTCCTCATCTGATGCTCCTCCGGCTCCCGGAGCTGTTCCCTGAGCCAAAGCATTAGGTCTCACTTCTGTCCCCTCCCTGGTGACTCTTCAGAAAAGGCGAGAATGGGCTGGGATGTTAAAAAGACCAGACTTAGAACAGGCCTGACTCTCAGCTCTGCCACTTAGAAAGCATGGGACCCAGGACAGGGCCCTCAGCTTCCTCATCACTCAGGGTTCTGCCCCTGCAGGCCAGGAACGAGCATGAGCCAGTGCGTGGAAAGCTCCGCACACAATGGCTAGCACTTAGCAAGAATTCAGAGGTACCAGCTGTGGAAAAGACCTTGCCGTTGAAATCCTTATTCCTTGGCTGCAGCTGGCTAACCCTGAAAGGAAGAAACACCCCCTAAAGCAGATCGTCCCAACTTGGAAGGGTGGGGATGACAGAAAGAGAGCCCCTAACACACGATTTAGAGCACATTTATCTATAGCTGCATCCTGTTTACTACCAGCCTCTGTGTGTGTGTGTGTGTGTGTGTGTGTGCGCGCGCGCCACGCGCACATATGTTCTCAAGAACAGGAATACGCACTGAGGCCTCCGTGCCCTCCTGGAAGCCCCTTCTCTACCGCCATAGCCGTGGATGCGCTCTGAACTCCATCCCTGGCTCCTCAGGTCCTTTTGCCTACTTTCTGATCACCATCTCTGCAGCTCTTCCCACCCCCCACATGCCAGTACCCTTCAAGTCCCTGCTTGCAGGTTCATATTCCCACCTGCCGGAGGGAACACATTACCTGGATGCCAACTGAGGTCCTCTCCAAAACAGGCAGGTGACCTTCCACCTTGTCCTCCTCCACTGGCTTCTTGCTGAATAGAGTCTCCACGTGACATCAATTCAAGCCCCACGTCTGCCCTAAAGCCCCTATGCTCCCTCTCTCCTCTCATCCCCAAAGCTCCTCCCCTTATTCACTCTGCCTCTGCAGAGCTGTGCCCCGACTGACAGCTGTGGAAAGAAAGCAAGGGCGGATGTCACTCCCATGGCCCCACTGCTGCAGACCTCTGCCCTATCTCTGAAAGATCTCTGTAGTACCTCTGCCATCTCTCTGGAAGATCTCTGCAGTTCTCATCATCTGTGGGTGGCCCCATGTTCATCATGAGCCACTAGAGTAATCTTTTGAAAAGCAAATCTTACCTCTACTTTAAAAAAAAAAAAAAAGGCAGTGGGCATAGACCACTCCACACTTTGACAAGATAAAACCCAAAGAACATCACCTAGGCTAAGGCCTTGGTTGCTCCTGGCCCTAGATGCCTCTCCACCCGCCCCCTCACAGCTTAGGCTTGTCTGTTCATATAGGCACTGTTCCCTCTACCTACAACCCCAGTCCCGATACCCTGAATGGCAAACTCCTATTCAGCCTTCAAAGCCCAGCTCAAATATCACATCTGTGAAAACTCTTCTGATTCCTATTAAGATGAACTGCATGGCTCCCATCTCCAATTCATCGGGTCTTTGTTTCTCCATCTAGTATATTCCTACAGAATACAGTCTGTCTCCACCCATCCACCCATTCCAAGTGAGAATTGGGGTGGGCACTCTGCATAAAGATTTTGCATAAACACCATCCAGACATAGCTTCCAGGGCCCCACTTCCAAAGTTCCTAGGCCAGGAGACCTGAGGCAGGGTCTGAGATTCTGGATTTCTTCCAAGTTCCCAGGTAATATTGATGCTCCTGGTCCAAGGGCCATCTCTTGAGAAGCCCAGCTCCAGATCCCAGGACAAGCTGGAGGCCTGCTGTAGCAGTGATGAGCCCAGCCCACTTGAGCAGCCCCTTCACATCTCTCAGCCTCAGAGTCCTGCTTAGTAGAACTGGCTACCTCTGGGCTGGGTCAAGGTCACCATGAGGACAAAACCCAAGGCTGCCTGGGAAGGCCTCTGGCAAGTGCAGGTACATCTGAGAGAAGTCCCCCACCCCAGCAGAGGTTCCCTGCCCACCCTCAAGCACTGGCCGGGCTTCCGCGTGTGGCCTACAGCTTGATATGACTGATCAGCAGATTTTATTAATATTTTTCCAATCATGTGGGATTGAAGGCAGGAGGAGAAGGGGACAACAGAAGGTGAGATGGTTGGACGGCATCTCTGACTCAATGGACATGAGTTTGAGCAAGCTCCGGAAGATAGTGAAGGACAGGGAAGCGTGGCGTGCTGCAGTCCATGGGGTTGCAGAGTCAGACACAACTGAGCGACTGAATGACAAAAATCATGAGGGAACCTCAATTTGCATTCATCTGTCTTTAAAACAGAGTTTTCTTTCAAAAGAACAAATTTACCACATCATACATATATAAGTTACTGAAGCAGGGATTTCTGGAATGTTCCTAAACATTCAAGGATTTTGTAAGAGTCACCGTTATCAACAGCCATGTACAATACCCGTTTGATTCCTTTCATAAAGGAAGAGGCCTGTGGCTTATGAAAATACCATTTACTATTCATTCATCCAACAAATCTGAGATACTTGTAATGGGGGGGGCCACAGTAACCTCCACAGAACTCCCTAAGAAAGAGGATCCCAGCTTGACTCAAGGATGACTAATGGCAACCCCATGGCGGGCCACAAAAAAATGCTGAATGCCTGAGGCCCTGGGTTCCAGCAAGTAGGGTAATTGGCCAGCATTCCAGAGAGCAAGCTCCAAAGCCAGCAATCTGACTACATTCCAGAAACAAGTTTTCAGGGGCGGTTGGTCAGCTTTCCACCTTAGCATCACCTGTGGCTCACAGGGCCCGTTACTAACATAAAGTAGATAACCAGTGCCAATTCAAGTGGGCACATTTGCCCTCTAAGTCCCTTAAAGCGTGTTAGTCGCTTCAGTCACGTCCGACTCTTTGCGACCCCATGGACTGTAGCCTGCAGGCTCTTCTGTCCATGGAATTTTCCCAGGCAAGAATACTGGAGTGGGTTGCCATTCCCTTCTCCAGAGGAATCTTCCTGACCTAGGGATTGAACTCCAGTCTCCTGCATTGTGGGCAGACTCTACCATCTGAGCCACCAAGAAAAGTCCCTTAATGGTCAGATCACTGTCCCAAAGTGACATTGTCCCCAGCCCCTCAGTGAGTACATTCTGAAGACATGAATGCTTTGAAAGTGACCCCAGTGACAAATGGGGGCGGGGTGGGGGGAGGCAAGGGGGAAGAGAAGGTGAAGAGTTCTTCCCAGAGGGCAAGACTGCCTCCTGCATCTGTAACTTGGGACCTTTGGGGGGTATTGTTCAGCAAGTTTACTTAAAGGGCTCGTCCTTTCTTCTCTCAGCAGGACCCCAGCTCCAACACCGGTTCGGAGCCTGCAGAGGCGTCCTCAGAAACGTTCCCTCCCCCAGCAGCATCCCAGCCGTTTGCAAAAGAAGGGACAGCAGCTGGATACTGGGAAACAGATGGGCCTCCTCATTTGCATGGGTTTGATCCGGCAGCCCTGGCCTGCCAGTTCAGGCCTGGCCAGAGAAGCAACTGCGTTTGGGCAAAGGCACAGATTCCCAGCCCATGGGGTCTCCAGCGAGCAGCTGGATCAGAAGGACCCCTGGGAGAGGTACCCCTAAAGTCAGAGGGGGTAGGGAGCCTCTGCAGTGGGCGGGGCCCATCCCCAGCTGGCTGGGCCCCCACAGGACCCAGGGAGGCCGGACAAGCCACAGGGATCACTTTTCTCCGGTGATTTGCGGAGAAAACTCTCTCTAGGGGTATCCTGGGCTGGAGGACTGAAACCACATTCATTCAGGAAATTCCAAATTAAGATAGGCGCCACCGTGGTTAACCTTTCTCCCCAGCTCTGAGCCGCCTATTTGCATGGAGGTGAGGGCTTCACGAAAACAAACAAACTTTGAAGAGTCTCCGTCTCCCCACCATGAGCGAGTGCTCAGTTGCTCCTAACTCTTCAGGACCCCACAGACTGTAGCCCACAAGGTTCCTCTGTCCATGGGACTCCCAGCAAGAATACTGTAAGTGGGTTACCATTTCCTCCTCCAGGGGAATCTTCCCAACCCAGGGATTGAACCTGAGTCTCCTCCGTCCCCTACACTGCAGGCAGATTCTTGACCGCTGAGCCATGGGGGAAATCCACCTCCCAGCAGAGTCCCTTTCAAAACCCTCAAGAGCATCCAGTCTAGGAAGGGCTGTGCAAGGCTCCCCAGTATCTCAGCTTCCTGAGATGTGGACAAGGGCATACCAGGTCCTTTCTTAAGTGGAGACTATTCACCCCTCTCCAGGGCATGAGAAGGAAGCCTTATTCAAACCTCTGAGTCCCCAGGCAAGGCCCCGAAGATGGGAGCAGAATCATGTTCATTGCCCAGTCCAGGGCCCCTGGCTTCCTGGCCGTCTCCCTGCTTCCACGTGGGTCAAGCAAGAAACTGCAGCTCCAGACAGACAAGGGAGAAGAGGAAATAACCTATGCAAGCGCCAACTGCAGGCTGCCCCTGACCTCCTCACTCGCCATCACTTAAACTGTGGGCACACGTGGTTCAGTGGTAAAGAATCTGGCCTGCCAATGCAGGAGACGCAGGTTTGATCCCTGGGTCAGGAAGATTCCCCTGGAGGAGAAAATGGCAACCCACTCCAGTGTTCTTGCCTGGAGAACCCCAGGGATGGGGGAGCCTGGTGGGCTGCTATCTATGGGGTCACACAGAGTCAGACACGACTGAAGTGACTTAGCAGCAGCAGCAGCCTATCCCCACTGAGCCTGGCACAGAGTAGGAAGCAGTAGGGTCTCAACTTAATTGAGGGGGAAACTATGCACCCACAGCAATTACGCTGCAATGTGAAAGCTGTGCCACAGTCATGCCACAGCACTTGGGTCTGGAAGCTGCGGCTACATCAGGACTTCGAGGCTCAGAGGGGACACGCTGTGGTGCTGCCTCCCCGCCACGCATCATACATCTTCTCCCCCACACAGAGACCCCTGCTGAACGCCAGCGTCCTCTGAATCCGCCAAGCAGGTGATCGGTGCAAAGTACGGCTAACTGAACCAGCCCTGATTCCACATCTAGCTGGAACCACTCAGAGAGCAAGTTAAAAAAAAAATTCATCAAACTGAACCCTATTTGCTTTAAAAACAGGCTCTGTTCCTCGGCCTCTTTTTTTCCCCTAGGACATCCTTCCTGGACAAGGCCGCAGGAAGTGTAGGTGTTGGAGCTTCTGCCCTTTCATTCTTGGAATTTTTCCCCCCTTTTATTTTTATTTTGTACTTTTTTTTTTTTTTNAGGGATTGAACTCCAGTCTCTTGCATTGTGGGCAGACTCTACCATCTGAGCCACCAAGAAAAGTCCCTTAATGGTCAGATCACTGTCCCAAAGTGACATTGTCCCCAGCCCCTCAGTGAGTACATTCTGAAGACATGAATGCTTTGAAAGTGACCCCAGTGACAAATGGGGGCGGGGTGGGGGGAGGCAAGGGGGAAGAGAAGGTGAAGAGTTCTTCCCAGAGGGCAAGACTGCCTCCTGCATCTGTAACTTGGGACCTTTGGGGGGTATTGTTCAGCAAGTTTACTTAAAGGGCTCGTCCTTTCTTCTCTCAGCAGGACCCCAGCTCCAACACCGGTTCGGAGCCTGCAGAGGCGTCCTCAGAAACGTTCCCTCCCCCAGCAGCATCCCAGCCGTTTGCAAAAGAAGGGACAGCAGCTGGATACTGGGAAACAGATGGGCCTCCTCATTTGCATGGGTTTGATCCGGCAGCCCTGGCCTGCCAGTTCAGGCCTGGCCAGAGAAGCAACTGCGTTTGGGCAAAGGCACAGATTCCCAGCCCCTGGGGTCTCCAGCGAGCAGCTGGATCAGAAGGANAAGGGACAGCAGCTGGATACTGGGAAACAGATGGGCCTCCTCATTTGCATGGGTTTGATCCGGCAGCCCTGGCCTGCCAGTTCAGGCCTGGCCAGAGAAGCAACTGCGTTTGGGCAAAGGCACAGATTCCCAGCCCATGGGGTCTCCAGCGAGCAGCTGGATCAGAAGGACCCCTGGGAGAGGTACCCCTAAAGTCAGAGGGGGTAGGGAGCCTCTGCAGTGGGCGGGGCCCATCCCCAGCTGGCTGGGCCCCCACAGGACCCAGGGAGGCCGGACAAGCCACAGGGATCACTTTTCTCCGGTGATTTGCGGAGAAAACTCTCTCTAGGGGTATCCTGGGCTGGAGGACTGAAACCACATTCATTCGGGAAATTCCAAATTAAGATAGGCGCCACCGTGGTTAACCTTTCTCCCCAGCTCTGAGCCGCCTATTTGCATGGAGGTGAGGGCTTCACGAAAACAAACAAACTTTGAAGAGTCTCCGTCTCCCCACCATGAGCGAGTGCTCAGTTGCTCCTAACTCTTCAGGACCCCACAGACTGTAGCCCACAAGGTTCCTCTGTCCATGGGACTCCCAGCAAGAATACTGTAAGTGGGTTACCATTTCCTCCTCCAGGGGAATCTTCCCAACCCAGGGATTGAACCTGAGTCTCCTCCGTCCCCTACACTGCAGGCAGATTCTTGACCGCTGAGCCATGGGGGAAATCCACCTCCCAGCAGAGCCCCTTTCAAAACCCTCAAGAGCATCCAGTCTAGGAAGGGCTGTGCAAGGCTCCCCAGTATCTCAGCTTCCTGAGATGTGGACAAGGGCATACCAGGTCCTTTCTTAAGTGGAGACTATTCACCCCTCTCCAGGGCATGAGAAGGAAGCCTTATTCAAACCTCTGAGTCCCCAGGCAAGGCCCCGAAGATGGGAGCAGAATCATGTTCATTGCCCAGTCCAGGGCCCCTGGCTTCCTGGCCGTCTCCCTGCTTCCACGTGGGTCAAGCAAGAAACTGCAGCTCCAGACAGACAAGGGAGAAGAGGAAATAACCTATGCAAGCGCCAACTGCAGGCTGCCCCTGACCTCCTCACTCGCCATCACTTAAACTGTGGGCACACGTGGTTCAGTGGTAAAGAATCTGGCCTGCCAATGCAGGAGACGCAGGTTTGATCCCTGGGTCAGGAAGATTCCCCTGGAGGAGAAAATGGCAACCCACTCCAGTGTTCTTGCCTGGAGAACCCCAGGGATGGGGGAGCCTGGTGGGCTGCTATCTATGGGGTCACACAGAGTCAGACACGACTGAAGTGACTTAGCAGCAGCAGCAGCCTATCCCCACTGAGCCTGGCACAGAGTAGGAAGCAGTAGGGTCTCAACTTAATTGAGGGGGAAACTATGCACCCACAGCAATTACGCTGCAATGTGAAAGCTGTGCCACAGTCATGCCACAGCACTTGGGTCTGGAAGCTGCGGCTACATCAGGACTTCGAGGCTCAGAGGGGACACACTGTGGTGCTGCCTCCCCGCCACGCATCATACATCTTCTCCCCCACAGAGAGACCCCTGCTGAACGCCAGCGTCCTCTGAATCCGCCAAGCAGGTGATCGGTGCAAAGTACGGCTAACTGAACCAGCCCTGATTCCACATCTAGCTGGAACCACTCAGAGAGCAACTTAAAAAAAAAATTCATCAAACTGAACCCTATTTGCTTTAAAAACAGGCTCTGTTCCTCGGCCTCTTTTTTTCCCCTAGGACATCCTTCCTGGACAAGGCCGCAGGAAGTGTAGGTGTTGGAGCTTCTGCCCTTTCATTCTTGGAATTTTTCCCCCCTTTTATTTTTATTTTGTACTTTTTTTTTTTTTTCTTTTGCTTTCCTCGTCTCTGACATTAACAGGCCCAGCATACATCATGTCCATGACCGCAGGTTGCAGGAGCCCTGGGCATACCAGAAGTCTCATAGGTAGGCCTTGACCCAATCTCAAATCAGAAAATGCTCAAGAAAAGTTTAACACAATGTGAAACGGAAAACTAAAACTGAACACTGAGCAGGTCCCAGGGCAGACCACCCGACCAACGCACTCGGGACAAGAACAGGATGGCCTGGAGCTGCTGCGTGGGGGCGAGTCCTTCCTGTCCTCACTCCCTGCCACGTGACTCAGCCTGGGACACTAACTGGGACTCAGAGCAGCCACCCTCTGATCTCCTGGGCAGCAGAAAGGGTTAGCATCTTACCAATAAGTGACATACCACCAGAGGCTGTTCCAGAAGAATCCCAAGGCAGTAATTACTGGAATGGTTTTACTGCCATGACTTTTCTTCAAATAGCTTTAGGGGAATAGATGTGGACAGATGAGAAGAAACAGCATTAACCAGCAGTGTCCTTACATGTTTGAGAGTCAGATGACAGATTTAGGAATAACCGGGCCCCCAAAAGATCCCACAAAAGACCCTCCTGCTCAGGAAAGAGGCATGCATTGGGGAATCTTTGCTGCACCAATAAACTGACCCCAAGGCCTGGGCCCATGCTCACTAACTATGGAGTCTTGGAGGAATCATTTCATCTCCAAGAGTCTAGGTCAACAAGAGTCTCGTCCGTATAAATGGGAATGTGAATAGCTGGGGTCTGCTGCATTAAGATTAGAGATGGTGCAGGGAAGAGGATCTCTAGGAGAGTGGGTCAAAAGGTACAGATTTTCCAGTTACAAGATAAAGAAGTCCCAGGGATAAAATGTAAACATGATGACCTCGGTTAACACTGCCATATAGTTGGTATACATGAATGCTGTTGAGAGTAAATCCTGAGTGTTTTCATTACAAGGGAAAAAAACTTTCTTTTTTTATGTGTGTCTTTATCAGATGCTGGATGTTAGCTAAACTTACTGTGGTCATCACTTCACAATGCATATAAGTCAAATCACAACACTGTATGTCTTAAACAGTGCTATCTATTATATCTCAATAAAACTAGGGAAAAAAGATTAGAGATAATATGTCAAGGTACCTCGCACAAGGTCCAACACACAGCAGACACTAAATAAATGTGATAACAATAAGAATTATTGTTATCATCTGCATTCTCATCCTCTCAAGGAATGAATGGGCTAAAAAGACTATGTATGACCCCACCCACACTGCCCACCCCTACTCACACCCTCATCCTTCGTACCCCCGTCCCACCTGTCCTGTCAAGTAACCCCCAAGGGGTGTAACATACAAATAACTACTCAGCTCCCCTCCACCCCCAGTACCATGGGTACCATAACCAGCTCCCTGCCATGAAGACTGGAAGTCTAGACACCTGTGTACTGAGGAAGGCCCAGCAGGCTGCCTGGAGGAAGTCACCATATACCAACCTGGCAAGCCCGTCTTAACGTTCTATGGACACCCCTCAAGGGCCAGGACCCAAGCAGAAAATGCAACACCCCTCCTTCCTGCCAGCCAATCCCATAACCCTCTCTCCATCCTTCTTTCTTTCTCTTTGGCCAAACCATACAGCAGGCAGGACCTTAGTTCCCCAACCAGGGATCGAACCCATGCCCCTTGCAGTGGAAGGATGAAGTCCTAGCCGCTAGACTGCCAGGGAGGTCTCCCCCATCTTTCTTCACGGGGTCTTTTGACAATCCTTCGTCTGGAAGCCCCCAAACACAGAACTCCCTGAGAAAATACATTGCTCTTTGTGAAGCGCACGTCTCGCTATTATTACATAGCTGCAAATGACTTCTTTCGACAGGGAAAAAAAAAGTTAACCCTGAACTATTTGGACCACAAGCAGCAAGGATCACATTTCTAAAGTCCAGATTTGTAAATGCCCCAGATAATAAAAAGGGTTGGATAAAACCAGAGCCAAAGCTCTCNCTGCTCTTTGTGAAGCGCACGTCTCGCTATTATTACATAGCTGCAAATGACTTCTTTCGACAGGGAAAAAAAAAGTCAACCCTGAACTATTTGGACCACAAGCAGCAAGAGGATCACATTTCTAAAGTCCAGATTTGTAAATGCCCCAGATAATAAAAAGGGTTGGATAAAACCAGAGCCAAAGCTCTCTTTCTATTTTAATTAATGTAAATACCTCTCATCAGAAGACTTGTCATCCTACATGGTAGAGTAAATATCCCTGAAATATTGACTAGACATCCTATCTCAGGTTTTTACCTAAAGGAGGAAGTTGGGTGGGGCAGGGAGGAAACAAGCACTCACTTGAGCACCTAGTATCTGCTAGGAAATACAGTGACATTTACATCCATTTGCATTTAATCCTTAAGGTCCCCCTTACAAGACATTTATTATCAGATAGACTTTTAGATAAAGAAAGGGAGGCTCAGAGAGGTTATACAACAAATCCAAGGTCATAGCACCAGTAGATCAGAGAGAGAGTCAAACCTGCCTTGTCTAGCTCTCAAGGCCAAGTTCTTTTGGAGAGTTTCTGTCCCCAGAAAGCACATCACATACCATTTAAAATTATTTTATTCATGTCTATTAAAAAAACAAAAGCAAATGCAGAATTTAGGCTAATTATATAGAGGATTCCTGGTCTTTTACAGGCGTGAGTGATTTTCAATTGGAAACCTTTATAATATTTAGGATCTATAATTAATTGTGTGCCCACCTACGGCAGCTAAGAAGGCAACATGTTTCAGTAAAGGTAAGGAGGCTTAGAGGGAAGGGAGGGAAATGGCTTCTTTGGAGGGCGAGGGGCTACCCGTGTGGCAGGCAGGATCTTAGTTCTATGACCAGGGATTGAACCCGGGCCCTTGGCAATGAAAGGGCTGTGCCCTAACCACTGGACTACCAGGGAGTTCACAAGGGAAGGTGGCGCCTTGAAGGCAGTCACACTCCTTTGAGGCAATCTCATCATCTATTCATGATCCGAAGTTTAAAGATTTTCCAAGAGTTTAAACCCTCAACTCACCCCTGCAAAGATCTTCCTATTCAGCTTACAGCGCCGCCTCTCCTACTCCCCTCAACACACAACGCTGGCCTTGTCAATGTCTTGATATCTTTAAAACATTACAACTGGTCACGTATGGAAAAACTTAAGAGTAAACTGGCCTTTAAAAAGAGGTCACACATAGTAACTTAGAAGGAGTTCTCGTGTAGAAAATAATCATCACAGTTTATACAGAGTTTATTGTACTAATGTCAGAGCTCAGAACTGGGCTCTTTCTTTCAAGTAAAGTGCTGCATATAAATCACAAAATATATGCGTCCCTTGTCCTCAATTCTGAATCTATCGGTATTTTCCTTATAAGCTATTTTTTTTACCTCCTCATAAAACATGTTCAGCACGACTCGACATTCTATATACGCGCATTCCATTCAGACACGACTTGGAATTTACCATGCTTTAGTTGGACAGGGGTTAAAGGAAAGAGTAGGCCACACCTTAGCTCCCTGACTCAGTACAGTCAAGAAGAAGCTGAAAGTTTTAATATCCACATGAAAATGGCAAAAGTCCAGAATGGGACGTAACTATTTATGGTGTTCTGAAGTGGAATAAGTGACAACAGCTCACACCCAACATCTTAAAACTCCATCAGTGTACAAAGTTCCTAAAACACAAATTACTGAAGCTCTAAAGTGTGCCTATTTTGCTTGACCTGTACTCTTTAAGGATGACCGTGGTCTCAACTGGTCATTACATATCCTTTTGCATGAACCTGAAAATGGTAAAAGCTTGAAGTTATACAAACAGAGGCCAGTGAAAGCCTGCAACCACCACCTACCACGGATGTGGCTTGTGGCTATCATCTTGGATTTCCTATCATCCCCTAAAATGGGATGGGGAAAAGAAAAAAACTTGGGAAAAGTGTGACCTCTATTAATTTTGGAAAGAAATATCTCCAGGACATGGGGGACCATCATGGTGAAAAGGCCAGCAGCTTGTTCAACCAGACTTCTTTACAGAACCGGCCTTCCCGCCCTTCCCTACCTCCTCGCATTCCCTGATCCAGGAAAACCAGAACTGAACCTAGTGGGGTCACTCCAGGTCTACCTGAGTGATCAGGAGGAAGTGGCCAGTATGTACAGATTCTCAGGCTGCCAGAAAGCCTTAAGGCTTCCCACGAAGATAAACACTGTGCTGCGTAGAGTTTTATAAACTCAAGTTCAAGAGCCTCTAGCAAGTCAGAGCTGAATTCTTCAATCAGAGCTGATTTGTTCATCGTGGATTTAATGATCAGAAACCCCTCTCCTTTCAGCTTAAGGTCCAACATTCCATCCTTGCTTTAGGTCCATGGTTTGGCACACATGGCCTTCAACACGGTCACCATCAGCTTAAAGAAGCTACTACTAAGACAGCAGAGTCAGAGAGGACATGGGGAGGGTGTGACACGGTTAACCACTCCAGGCCCCGCAATGCCAGGGAAGCTGGACAAAGAGCCATTTCTAAATCTCACTGGGATATAGAAAAAGCACAAAAAGGATGCAAAATCGAAGGCTAAAGTCATCTCTCCAGAAAAACGAAATAATACTAAAGACCATGCCTCTTTTGCACAGCCTCATAAAACGCACTGGATCAGAAAACCATTTGTGGCATAGCCTGAAAGACTTCCAAACCATCACTTCTGAATTGCCTACCTAGGCAAGTCACCCTGGTACAAACCTTAACCAGCACAGCAGAAAGTAACACACAAATTGTATTTCCTATGGAAACTAAAATTCCAAACTCCACTTCCCATGTTTCCTTTTAAAGACTAAAATAAGACAGGATTTTTTAATGGAAATGTACATTAAGCCAAACTCTAATGGCCGGGGGTCGGGGGGTTGCTGGGGGGGAGACAGCCCTTCAACAATTACTCTGGATAAGCAAACACCCAAACAAGAGACTGCAAATGGGAAGGCTCCTGGACACATTTTATTGAGAATGTAAACATTAAACAAAACTCTTCCTGTTTAAACACTACCCCAGTTATTTCATAACCATGTAATTATTCATTAAGCTTGATATTGAAAACATCTCATGGGGATTACTCTAGTTACATGAATTCTCACCCTCAACTTAATGGGAAAGACTTGAAAGCAACAAGTCTTCAGTGATGGCCTAGTGGGAGCTAGTCACCTAGTGGGTGCGTGCCTGCTAAATCGCTTCAGTCATGTATGACTCTGAAACCCCGTGGAGTGTAGCCCACCAGGCTCCCCTGTTCATGGGATCCTCCAGGCAAGAATACTAGAGCGGGTTGCCAGGCTCTGCTCTTGAGGATCTTCCCAACCGAGGGATTCAACCAGAGTTTTATTATGTTTCCTGCACTGGAGGAGGGTTCTTTACCCCTAGCGCCACTCAGTGCTTTAATTGGTTAAAATAAAAAGCAAAACACACACATACTTCAAATCTGCATGAGAGCGGACCAGTAGAGAAAGTATACAAATACCAATTCTGTGGGCTTGCTAAATTTTTGCTCTAGAAGTAATATTAAACACAGCTCTTTGTCTATGAATTGTGAAATACTTTATATACTAATAAAGAATGTGTACTTCATTGTGTATTTAACTGCACAAGCCTGCATTTGGTTTAATTTACTAAGAATAAGTCCTTGTTCCTAAGCTAACTATCAAGTTACAGTCAACTCTTAAATATTAACACTCATATTGAGGAACAAAGATGCAGATAATACAAAACAGAAGATTATTTTAAATCATTCATTCTTGGTATGCGGATATATTCTTTTTTTTTTTTCTTTTCCTTTTAACTTGCAATTAAATGCGTATGGCTGATATTATGGCATTTACAATACTTCTAACGAAAGATCTAACCCACACTAGAAAACTCTGACAGTGGGGAGGTCTCCATGTAAACCCCCTGCTCCATCTCTCTGCTATTGAACTCTGGACCAATTCACATCAGTTCAGGACAGCATGACCTCAGAAGGTTGCCCCAAAACTTGACTGCCAAAAAAAAAACCAAACTACTTTCTTCCCAGATTGTTACTTCTCAGCATCACACTTTCTGGAGGGTGGGAAAGTAATTAAAGGTTTTGGGTTGGAAAAGGCCTTTTCTTTTAACTCCTACTGGGCTGGTGTAAACAAAGATGTCGTTAAAGTCAACAACGGCTTAATTAACCAGAGTAGGTGACAATGTCAGGAAGAACTTGAAAGCAAGAGTCCTCTCTGCTACAGGGTAATCAAGCTTGACTATAAATAATTAGAACCTTAATCAACAGAACAGTACTTGGCATTGAGGACTGGCCGCCTTGAGTCAGTAACTGAGTTTAAACCCTGCACAGCTGGTCCCCGACAAGAATGACTGACCAACCGAAAATACTCATTTTTTTAGTCTGGAATATTAACAACTAAAATCTTCTAGAGATTATTTTCTTAAGTCAGTTGAGAAGACCCAAACCTACAGCTACCACCTCAGAACGTGTCCAGAAGACAAATGACACATGACAGGTGATGGGATATATGATCATGATACATGGTAGGTGAGATGATGTTGATACATGACAGGATGATAGATGATGGATGGGATGGGATGACGATCAATGAGATGATACTATACAAAGCCGAGACGATTGGAAAAGGATCCTCTAGAGGGCGGGCTCAGGCACCTTCCTGGAACTTAGTCACATTTTTCTCTGGCCACATTTATCTAAACTGAGCTTCCACACTAGCAAGCCAAAAAGTCTTCCAAGATAAGGCCCTGTAGGACAGAAGGTCAAGGCTGAACTTACTTTATCCAAAGCTATAGTTAAAGCACACCATGGAGGACAGATAGCGACTGATGGACACAGCTGGAGGGGGACCTCTGTCGGTCTCTCTCCAGTTCTCTCTCCAGGACCACAGCCTAGACTGGAGCTGCCCGACTTAGTCTGCTTCCAGTTGCTAAAAATTTTTCTTTCTCGTCTATAATTAGATTACCTTCCTAATAGTCTCTGACACCAAAGTGAAACTCCTGCGCTGGAAGAGCTCATCTTAGGGCTCAAATCAGTCGACAGGGGAAGTGCAGACCCTACAGAAAGCCAACACAGCTGCTCCTCCATCAGCGAACAACTTTCTTCTCAACTGTCTCCAGAAGCCTAGATGTCTCCTGATGCTGTGGCAACTGACAGCCACATGGGACACGTGACACAGCCAGCCCAAGGGACTGGGAAGATGGGTGTGCCCAACTCACCAGGAACAAGGACAATAACTTGTCCCAGGCACTCATTAGACACCAGGACCTGTGCTAACTGCGTTTTACACCCAGACCCACTTAAATCTCCCAGCAACCTTTTTGAGGCGGGTCATCAGAAGGCTTCTGAAGATATTAATATTCATTTAACATTAATAAAGAGACCCTGAAGGTTATCTAATCCAGCCCTCAATTGACAGAAAAGGAAACTGAGGTCCAGGGGGTTGTGTGCTTTTTCCAAAGCCACCTCTTTCCAGGGTTTTGCACAGCTTCCACTAAACCTTTGTTTGAAAAAAACCTCTCACAACTCTGGACGCAAACCTCATAGGAGCTGTGAACCCAAAAATATGACCTCCCGTTTCAGGGAATTCAGGCACCTCCCCTCAACCCCCAAGTGCATTCACAGATGCCAGGCTGGGAAGACCAGCCTCCAACAATACTCACATTGTTGAATGCACATTTCTACACAAAGAACTGCCGAGGGTACTGCATCCTTGTCCGTCTCCACCCCCTCCCCATCTCTTCCTCACCTCCTCCTACCAGTATGTGCACATATATTTTTAAACTCCCTTCAATAATTAAAGACGATAAAAAGAAGTCCTCCAGGACCATTTTACACTTTATGTTGAAATAAACTCCCAATCACGCTGCCCTGAAAGTCGAAATGAAAAATGACATTTTCTTCCTAACCTGGGCCATTCCTGGGCTCACACTGCAGGAAACGCCCCCGTTCAGCAGCCTCAGTGTGTGTACTGAGCCATGCACCCCAGGGAAAACCGGCAATTAGAGAAACATCCATTTTAATTATTAGCAAAATTAAAGACATACAGGCATGACTTTGAGAGACCAGGCAACTTTTCCCTCAAGTTAAGCCCTTTAAACATGCATCCCCATTGCAAGTGACATTGGAGCTTATGTCACCAGGAGGCAGTTCCATAATCCCTGGAGCCGGAGCCTGTGAATGCACCAGACACAAACTCCTACCAGGTTCCCTACCGGAAACCTGGAAGCCACTGCAGCGTCAGTACACCTGTTTACTACAAACCTCCATACCTCTGGGTAAGAAAAAGAGCGCAAGCCTCCACGCGCGACTGCTGAGCTGCTTTTGGTAAGACGCGCCTCCGTTTTAGAAAAAAAAGATATGCCTTTATCCTTGCATGACTCGGGGTCTCAGTGGGAGGCCCCTCGGATGTGGACACAACCCTCCCCTCCCTATCTGGTCCTGGATGGGCTTGCAGTCTTCTCCCAAGCAGGGTCTTTTCCAGAACAGCTGACCGACCCCAGCCCATGCAGGCCCCCCGAGCTCAGCAGGCACCAGGTGGGCTCTCAGCAAACAGGTTCATTAAGTGGCGATGAGTGCTAGGATCTGCCGTTTTATTCTCGGATTACCACTCGAAAAATAACTCAGCTACCAATATTCCCTACTGATGACAGATCTCGTGCGGCACCAAGTCGAGGCTGGGCTACCGACATCGTGGAAGGACCCGGGAGAAGAGGTTCCAAATCTGCCTGGCGGGAAAACTCAGCCCTTGTGAGTTTTGTGCTCACAACTGACCTCATGCCTTTCTGCATGTTCCAAAATGCGTAACGTTTTGCCTGCATGCAATTTCCACAGCTGAAACACCAACGCACGCCCTGTTAGATCTGGAAGTTCTCAGAGATTCGGGAAAGGCCCAGGTACGTTTCAAATTGACCTAAAATAGAATCTGCCGCTCTGTGACGTGTGGCTTAAGTATTATGAATTACAAGGGCTAAAAAGAATGTAATGTCTCAACCCTCTCCACGCTGAAGTTCAGAAGCTTTCTCTCCTTAGACAATGAAAATAAAATGTCAGCATTTCAGAGGATGGCAATTTCCCTGCGTGACTCCTTTTGCCGGCAAACTGCAATCCTTTACATTGTGAGCAAGACTCTCTCGGGTAAGCAGGGAGTGGTAGATGGCATTCAACTCCGAGCTGCCTGCCACGGCTCTCCTGGCACTGGATGAACTGCCAGCCGCCTACCTTACCCAGCACAGAGAAAAACGCACACGCCAAGAAACCACCAAACTACACCACCCTGCACTCAGCGTGACAGCTGAGAACCTTCTCTTGTAATCCCTGGCTTGCAGGGGGCAGAGAGCCACAAGCTCCGCTCTTGGAGGTCTCCTTTACAACGAAGGGGCAGGTGATTCTCAAACAGGCCTTGACCTCACTGCCACTTCCCCCAGACAAATCCCCAAACAAACTTGGTACCCCGAGAGCGAAATGAGATAACTTACCTTCTGGCTCAACCGTGGTATCGTCAACTAAATTGAAGGAGGGCCGGGCCAGGGACAAGGTTGCCATGGTGACCACAACCAGGCAGAGGAAGCGACCCCAGCTGACCATGGTTACAGTGCCGATCCCCTGTCCTCTTCCATATCTCCATGTGGACGTTAATCCCATCTGCACCCTTCCTCTACGAGCATGGACTGCCTGTAGCAATGCCTTCAGCCGGCGGTGGGCTCAGGAGTCAGGGTGCCGCAGCAGCCACTCGCTGGCCTTGCCGCTGCTGCTGCTGCTGCAGCCTCTAGAGGAGAGAGACACTGCGAGTCAGTGAAATCTTCCCCAATACCAATTTAGTTCAACCCAGTTCTCTTTCATCATCTGCAAATACCTTCCATCCGCACCTGAGCCCCAGGGGTTTCCACCAGACCAGTCCACAAAAACGTGTTAGGCTGATGGTTGAGAAAGCCTACTCTTAGAAAACAGAGATAAAAAGAGTAGCTACAGGACCCAGATACATGCAGCCACTTCAGCTGGGCAAGTGGACTCTCCTCCTACCCACTGTCACCTCTCCCGCCCTCCAAAAGCCAAAGCTACGTGACCTTAGTTTCAAGGGCAACTATAAAAGCCAAGTTAACGATGCTCCGGCTGGCATACATAGCCAGCCTCTCGTTAACTTCTTTCACGCCAACTGGGCTTCAGAGGCGTCTGCTGCTGGAGGCTGGAACTAAGTGGCTTGCTCGACCCTCCCTGGAGCCCTCAGGAGGAAGGGAGACCAGCAAAATAAAAAGAACCCCAGGAAGGCGACCAAAAATTCCCACCAGTTTACACTTGTCAAGATTCATTTTCAAATGCAGAAATGTATTTCAATCTTTTCGCCAAGCAGCCACTTGCAAAGAATGAACGAGACTGCAATACATTCAAAGCAGCCGATCCAAAAAGAGATTCAAAGCTTGAATCCCATTCCACTGTGACGAATGGCAGCCCAGGCCTAGTGGATGTCTTCAAACTAGACAGAGTGCGTAAAGAAACGGAGCAGATGCAAACTCCTTTGAATAACACAGGTGTTCATTAATGATGATGATGGAGATGATGATATGTAAATTACTCTCAGGGTAGGTGATTGGGCCAATAACTTTCAATATGCTAAATTACTGGCTAAAATTTCAGAACAGAAGTTACCAGGGGGTGTTCAATGTACTAGTCTACTCACCCATCTAGTTCAAAAGCAAAGAGAAATTTCCAAGCCTAAGATAATCCAAGTAAGACTTTACATTTGTTAGGTATCAATTACTAAGAATAAGAACCAAAATGCACAAGCTTCAGAGAATTTGATCCAATCACAGATTCTGTGAATTATATATGAAAGAACCACATTTTATAGGATTGAGGGTGGAGGTGAGACCTTTAATATACAAATCTCGAAACCCCACGCTTTCTGCTTGTGAACTTCATGTTTCAGATTATGACTTGGGATTTCAATACTGCTTGAGCGTCCCCAAAGCTACCTCAGAAAAAACTTTCAGCCTTGACTAAGGATTAGAGTGGGTAAGGGGAAAAGAGTACGCTGCTCCACTTTCAGAAGAGGAAAAAAGAAAGCCTCTTATTCAAAAGAAAGCACACGTGAAACGGTGTGATTCACAGCAAAAGAAGAGCGCGTGTGTCCACCCCGTGCTTTCAGATTGCTTGAAGGATTTCTTTGGCCAGTTTTTCTTTCCTCTTTGAGGTAAGAGCCTCAAAAGATAACTCCATATCTATTTCTACATACACGTGGGAGGAGAACACACAAACATTCTCACTGATTTACGAAGCATTTCTAGAATGCATGGGAATTTTTTTTCCTCTAACACAACTCCAGGAAAATCCCAGCAAGAGAGTGGGCCCCAGCCCCCTCACCTACCTGTCCTAGCCTTAAGGAGCTTCCTTTGCAGGGAGAAGAGGACAGTGAGTGACCTCAGTGAAATCTCAAGCCATCCCTTCACCCCATCAGCTTGCACCAGCAACTGACTTATGTAGCCATTTCCAGATCCAGGCTCCGCGGCCAACCCCCTTCCTTCCCAAATCTCTGGAAAGTGGAGGTGGAGGGTGGCAGGTCTGCACAAATCCTCACCCGAGTGGACAAAGGTACAGAGGGACCTCCTGGGCGGGATAATGAGGTCCCCAGGCTCAGTGTTGGGAACACAGGCCCAGCGTGCCGCTGGCGGCCACAATCCCAGCTTCCTGCCTTCAATACCATAATCCTTCCTGGAGTCTGAGCCTCAGTGAAAGCCCCAGCGTGTTTATTTTTCCCCTTGAAAGGGAACTCTCTTCTCCGCTTGGGCGCGGGAGGAGTTGTCACCCTCCCAGTGATGGATGGCTCTTCTTGGCCACCCGTTCCCCAACCCCCCTGTCCATTTTCACCTCGGCACAAGCCTGCCCCCAAAGACAGGCAAAGTGACAAGCGAGAGGGCTTGGCTGGGGAGTGGTCCCTATACCAGATCTATGCAATTTACAGAACATTCCCAAACCCTCCACCCTTCAAGAAGACAAACCAATATAGCACCCACCTTAACTGAGTCTCTACCCAGCACTTGGGAGCTTTGTTCCCGGCAGATTTCCCATCAGTCAAAAGTGCCAGGCAAGGTGGGGGGTACCCAGGCCCCCAGGGGGCAGACCCACCTTCTAGGCTCCAAGCCTCCCTAGGTCCCCCATGCCTGAACAGAGCAGGAGGCTCTCAAGGGATCAGATGTGGTGGGGGTGGGAATTCCTCAACACACTGAAATCTCAAGACAAAATACAGGCTGACCCAGGACCACCTTCTCTTCCCCGTTAACCCCCGGCAAGCCAAGAA
>SJYW01037109.1:710089-742560 GCA_006410735.1 Raphicerus campestris | reverse complement strand
GTGTGTGTGTGTCTGTGTTTAATAAGTTGCTTCAGTCAGATCCGACTCTTTGCCACCCTAGGGACTGTAGCCCACTAGGCTCCTCTGTGCAGGGGATTCTCCAGGCAAGAATACTGAAGTGGGTTGCCTTACCCTCCTCCAGGGGATCCTCCCAACCCAGGGACTGAACCCGTGTCTCCCATGTCTCCTGCATTGGCAGCCCTATCTTGTAGAAATTTACTAGGGTCATGCAAAGCATTCACCAAATTAATGTGACAAGCACTGAGACCTTTTTATCCAGAGGCTTGTGGTTCTGGAGAAACTCTTGGTACATGAGAAATGCAATGTGTTTGCAATGATTATCATTAGCTGGTAATTATTATTCCCACCTCCTGAGACTACTGGAAAAGCTAAGTGATTAAGTGAAGAGCTGAGAATCCACTAGCACTACATGGATATTATTGTGAAATAATAATATGAAAACCTGCTTTTCAAAGAGTCTGGAGCCACCATTGCTAGATTCCCCAACCCACCTCTGCCACACTTAGAAGGACTGATGCTGAAGCTCCAATCATCTCATCCTCTGTGGTCCCCTTCTCCTCCTGCCTTCACTCTTTCTCAGCATCAGGGTCTTTTCCAGTGAGTCGGCTCTTTGCATCAGGTGGCTCCAATATTTTTGCAAAGGGCTGACTCACTGGAAAAGACCGTGATGCTGAGAAAGAGTGAAGGCAGGAGGAGAAGGGGACCACAGAGGATGAGATGGTTGGATGGCATCACTGACTCACTGGACATGAGTTTGAGCAAGCTCCGGGAGATGGTGAAGGACAGGGAAACCTGGCATACTGCAGTCTGTGGGGTCACAAAGAGTCAGACGCAACTGAGTGACTGAACAAAAGCAATCACCTCTGCCCCAGCTGAAAGGCCTGGTGGTGTCTACCCAAGGCCCACCCCAAGATGAAATGGCTGAGTCATACAAATGGCCATCCAACTGGAAAGCATCACAACACTCACTGGTACCCAAGGCCTAGAAGCAGTCCCTGGGAGTGGCAGGGAGGTCAGGGGATGGTGCTGAGCAGAAAACACTTTTAACACTGGAGAACGGCTTTAAAAAGAGCATCTTTGAAAATGTGAGAAGCATCTGAATAAAAGCTGGCACTATGCCTTGCTCTGATGGTTTACTAGATTGCCAAATGGCTTGAGGGACATGGGTAGGTCTTTCTAGGGAGACAGTGTCCAAAGATGAAGGAGTGTATACTAAACCCTGGTGGTCCAGTGGTTAAGAATCTGCCTTCCAATGCAGGGGGCACGTGTTTCATCCCTGGTCAAAGAATTAGGATCCTATATGCTGCCTTTTGGTGCAGCCAAAAGGAAAAGAAAAAAAAATTATCATCATGCTGACTCCTGAATTTTACAGGGGAGGAAATCAGGATGCCGAAAGGGGAAGTGATGGACTCAGGGCCACCACGCCAGCTGATGGCTGAGAAACCCAGAAATCTGGTCTCTCCACCAGGCTAGGATTCATTTCAGCGGCCACCAGAGCAAGACATGGGTTTTTATCCTGACATTGTCAAGGACTAACTGTGTGATTCTGGCAAAGTCACTGAATGTGCACCTTGCCCCCCCTCCACCGCCCCCACCACTATCCTTAGCATCACCCATTTCTGCATAATTGAGGTTTCACCTTTCAAGCTGAAAAGACAGATTTGTTTATGATCTCCACTCCCTCCCAGCTCTGAACATTCCTTGCCTCTAGAGAAACAGGGAAATTGTCATTTACTCATCACTGAAGAGCGAACTGGTTACAGAAAGCCTACATCCACTCTGAAGTATTTTGAACCCTAGTCTAGGAACCCTGCTTTTCACCCCTATCTACTAGTGATGGTATCTCCCAGAAAAGTCCTCTAAGCCCTGGTCCATAGCTGCTTAAGGGCAACATACCACATACCACACACCATTGCTTGGCTGCATTTGGCTCAGTTGGTAAAGAATCCGCCTGCAATGCAGGAGATACAGGTTGGATCTCTGGGTCAGGAAGATACCCTGGAGGAGGAAATGGCAACCCACTCCAGTATTCTTGCCTGGGAAATCCCATGGATAGAGGAGCCTGGCGGGCTATAGCCCATGAGGTTGCATAGCGTCATACACGACTTAGCTGGCTGGTAAACCACCACCAACCACCATTGCTTGGCTGCAAGACTCCATTCTCTCCCTTCACTCACACCCAGCATTCAGCCGCCACCTCCATCACAACAATGCCTCCCAGCAGACTGGAGAGAAAGCATACAGGTGGTTTTAGCCGATGTAGGGCAAATGAGGATGAGATCAACCATGAGGTCCTCCAGCCTCTTTCAGACCCCTCCCCATCACTGCCTAGAGCTGTGCTGTCCCATACGGTAGCTCCTAGCCAATAAGATCATTTCAAGTTAAAACTGAATAAGACTTCAAGTTCACCTCTTTGACAGCACCAGCCCTGTTTCAAGGACTCGATAGCCACACATGGCTAGGGCCGTCACATTGGAGAGTGGAGATTTTAGAGGAAATTGTCACCATGGCAGAATGCTGTACAGGATGGACTTCACTGGAGAGGCCCCCTGCCTTCCCCTTCCTCCTCCAAGAAGATCTCCTCAACCAGGGGCATCCCCAGGGGCTGCTTTTGCCCATCTCCCCCCAACTCCCACATGCGTTCCATCATCTTGTGTTGCCAGCAGGATTTAGGGACAGGTCCTCTTCAGAATGGGAAGAGTGTAAGAGATAGCCAGGATGGTCTTTGATGGACAGATACAGTATCACTGTTGGATACTGTTGGAAAGGGCCTGCAGCATCACCACCTCATTCCAGGACCCACTTGAAGCAGTCCCAGTGTGGGTTTCTGTAAGCCCTAAGTCCCTCCCTATGAGGACTGAAGCTCCCCCAAACCCCCAGGAATTCACAGCTGCGTGCCCAGAGCTGTGAACCAGAGGGAGAAAGGCCAGCTGAACCAAGACGGCAGTGCCCGAGGAGAAAGCCCTGTGGAATTTGACCTTGAACAGCAATGCAGAAACAGGAGAGTTCACTGGGGACCCCTAAATCGTAACAGGGCTTCCCACGTGGCTCAGCGGCAAAGAATCTGCCTCTTCTGCCAACGCAGAAGAGGAAGGAGACCGGTGTTTGAACCCTGAGTGGGGAAGATCCTCTGGAGGAGGAAATGGCAACCCTCTCCAGTATTTTTAGAAAATCCCATGGACAGAGGACCTTTGCAGGCTACAATCCATAGGGTCGCCAAGAGCTGGACATGACTGAGTGCTCAGCAAGTACACACATACACAAATCGTACCACCCAGAAAAACCCAGCCTGCCTCTCCCCTCTCGTGGTCCAGGGCTGGGCACCCTTGCTGGCTAGCCGTGGACAGCTCATGAGCTGCTTTCTGCCTACCTGTCCTCAGTAGATACTAGGTAATTGATGGTGATTGTGACGGCCTCTTTGGGGGGCTTTCTAATTAGGGCATCCGGGAACATTTACATAGAGTTTGCACCTAGTTCCTGAAGTAAATTTAGAAGTTATTGCAGTGGACGTTACCTTTCCTGGCAAGACCCGATTTCCATAGTGCCTTCTCTTTCTCCTTGATTTTTGCCTTCCGTTCGTTACCCTATTTCCCGAGGGTGTGTCTACTTTGTGAAAAGTTCACTTTAATAAAGCCAAGTGGAGAAGAGTGATGCGGCCAGGATCCTGGTGAACTAGGGAAGGAGACGGCNACATTTACATAGAGTTTGCACCTAGTTCCTGAAGTAAATTTAGAAGTTATTGCAGTGGACGTTACCTTTCCTGGCAAGACCTGATTTCCATGGTGCCTCCTCTTTCTCCTTGATTTTTGCCTTCCGTTCGTTACCCTATTTCCCGAGGGTGTGTCTACTTTGTCCAAACGTGAAAAGTTCACTTTAATAAAGCCAAGTGGAGAAGAGTGATGCGGCCAGGATCCTGGTGAACTAGGGAAGGAGACGGCCGGGGGAATCCAGAGCAGGACTCATCGTAAAACCACAAACCCAGTAACACTTTCAGCGTCCCAGCGCGCTCGTATTTTGTCCCCAGGCTGGGGAGAAAGTCCATCGAGGGGTGAGCGATTTCTTTAGCAGGTTTCTAAGAGCAGAGCTGAGCAAAAATTAACTCCCTCGCGGGAGCCGGAGGCCGGCGCGGCGCGGGGCCCGCGGGCCCGGGGAGCAGGTGGGTCCAGGTGCGGGAGGCCGAGGTCCCCGGGGCTCCCTTTGTTCTCCGGACCCTGCGCTGTGAGGCTCGCGGCGGCCGCCGGCGCCCCCGTGTGGCCACGCGCGTCCCGGGCGCGCACTGACAGGGTGGATCGGTGGGTGGGCAGCGCCCCGGGATGAATGAGGGGGTGCGCCGGGAGCACGGCAATCCGGCCTNCGCGGGGCCCGCGGGCCCGGGGAGCAGGTGGGTCCAGGTGCGGGAGGCCGAGGTCCCCGGGGCTCCCTTTGTTCTCCGGACTCTGCGCTGTGAGGCGCGCGGCGGCCGCCGGCGCCCCCGTGTGGCCACGCGCGTCCCGGGCGCGCACTGACAGGGTGGATGGGTGGGCGGGCAGCGCCCCGGGATGAATGAGGGGGTGCGCCGGGAGCACGGCAATCCGGCCTGCACCCGGCCTCACCCTGAAGTCCTTCCGGCTATGCAGTGGACCAGCGATTCATGTCGAGCTGTGTCTGCAGCAGGAATCCCGCTGGGACGGAAAGGCTTACCCTGACACCTGTGCGTCCGGCACCTGCAAGGGCAGTGGGCGGCCTCCCCTGGGGTCTGGCCTGGCGTGTCCCCTCCACCCGGCTTCCTCTGGCCCCACATTTCCAGCCTGTGGCCGCATCTCTCCACCTGGCTCAAGCCTGAGAAGCGCCTCTGAATCCTGATCCTTACAGCTCAGCTTCAAGCTCCCGCCTGGCTGTTTGGGTTTCCAGCCCCAGCGCCCACCTGGACTGCCACGCTAAAGTGTGGGAGTTTCCAGCTGCCCTCCCAACAAAGCGAGTCTGTCCCAGATCTGAACTGTCTTTGGAAAACCTTACAACGCACCCCTTGGGGATTGTTTTTCTCCCGCATCAAGACAGCTGCCCTGGCCCCTCAGTTCCTTAGGAATCTAGGGCAGCTTCAGCCTCTAGTCTGTTTTTCCCAGGAGATGGGGACCATCGCCCTGCTCTTTCATCACTCAGAGCCTTGGTGGCTCCCTATTTGCAAAAACCATGACCCTGCACTCTTAGCACAGACTGGGTACTTGGTGGCTAACTTTTACCGGCACTTACTCTGTTCCAAGCAAGTATGATCGTGGCCTTCCAGGTTATCCCATACAGGTCAGGTACCACTCTGACCCTCACGTTACAGATCAGGCTGTGGAAACATGAAGAGCTTGCCAAGCCATACAATCATGAGGGAGGATGCCTGGTTTTGGAGCAAGCGCTTGTGCCTTATGCTGCCAGCACCCTGAGCAGGTGGTGGGGGCCACGTAAGATCCAGCGGTCCTTGTAAGGTCCAGGGAGGGGCAGCAGCTTTAGCCAATGGATGGAAATGTAAGCCAGTGGGGCCAATTCTTCGGAACCTCCCAAAGAAGTTGGCCATCCCTNAGCCATACAGTCATGAGGGAGGGAGCCTGGGTTTGGAGCAAGCGCTTGTGTCTTATGCTGCCAGCACCCTGAGCAGGTGGTGGGGGCCACGTAAGATCCAGCGGTCCGTGTAAGGTCCAGGGAGGGGCAGCAGCTTTAGCCAATGGATGGAAATGTAAGCCAGTGGGGCCAGTTCTTCGGAATCTCCCAGAGAAGTTGGCCATCCCTTTCAGATGATGACAGCTGTCTCTGTTTTTGGACTGGCCCCTCTTTCAGTTAGCCAGTGGGCCTGCAGGTTGTACCCTCTGCTGTCCTGGAGTGCTGGGGACATGGGCCCTGGAGTCCAGCTCTGCCAGCCATGGGCTTATCGTCTGCATCCTCTTTCTATATCCTCCTCTGTAGACAGAGATAATACTAACACCTGCTTAGAAGAGTTTTGGTACAGACTGAATGGGAGGCTTCAGGTAAAGTGCTTGGTTTACGGCAAATGATCAGCCCATGTTAGCTAGTATTATTATTTCCAGCCTGAATGAATAGACATTAAGACCTATCTCTTTGAAGCCCTAATCCTGGCTTTGTTTCCTGCTCTTTCTCTTTGCTGTGAAACCATGGGCAAGTTACTCCACCTCCCTGAGCCTTGTGTGTCCTTATTTATAGGTAATGAACACTGAATGTCACCAGGTTCAAGTTTCACCTCTGATAGTCTTGACTCCAACAGCAGCTCAAGCCGTCTAGGGCAGAGTATCACTCGCTTTCTTCTAAAGATCTTCTCAATATCACACAGAAATTCATTCCAGTGTGAGCTCATCATGACGACCAGCAGATTCTTCGTTTTATCCGACTGAGGCATCATTTTGTCCCATCCTCTCAGGACAAGGAAAAGAGCCATTGTAAAAAGTCCTCTGTGTGCTCCAAAACAGGAATCAAGACATGTGTTAGCCTCCTCCAAATAAGACAAGGGCTCACTTCAGAACACCACTGGGTTAGGGGTGCCAAATTTAGCTATTTAATAAATTACAAGACACCCGGTTAAATTGGGATTTCAGATAAACAATGAATACTTCTTTGTACCCCCTAATATTGCATGAACAAATATCGCATGGAATGTACTTACATGAAAATAGTATTCATTGTTTATCTGAAATTCAGATTGAGGTGAATGGTTTATATTTTATATGGCAACCCTACACTGGGTAGAAGGCACTCCCACAAGTTGCCTGGCTGGGGCAAGTTCAAGAGAAATGGACCTTCTTTCCAGAGGTCATTGGGAACTAATTACCGAATTTGTGTATTGACAGTGCTATTTGAATATTCCGTGATAAAGATACTCTATTATAAACCCTTGCTTCCAGGACTACCCGGATGGTCCAGTGACTGAGACTCCAAGCTCCCAATGCAGGGAGTCCAGGTTCGATCTTTGGTCAGGGAACTAGACCCCACATGCCGCAACTTAGACCCAGTTTATCCAGATAAATAAATACTTTAAAAAACAAGCATGCCTCCTCTTGAATGAAACAGTAACTATGGTATTGACTGCATTGTTGGAAAAGACATGATGCTTTGTCATCAAGCGTGTCTATAAAACGCGTGGCTGCGGCCGGTGCCAGGGCAGAGGCTTGCCATGGTGGACAGGTCACAAAGCCTGTGATGACAGGACAGGCCTCGGAGGCCCTGTGCTTCCTCACCTGATCTGTGCCATCCTACGGGGACTAGCTGATGGACAAAATGCAATTCTGTCCAAGATGGAAACGGACAGACACTCCACCAAGAATATATCCCCACACACCTGGGCCATTTTTCTGGCTGCTGTTTAGGGCTGGCCCCTGCTACTGCACCTGGCTCTGTTTCTCAGAGCTGATTTTCCNTATGTCCTGAAATTGCCATTTATGATTATCTAAGAGTAAGCAATAATCACACTCATCGTCTGTGTGCACAGGTGGAGAATAGCAATCATTCTGAAGAAGATTTTTATGATTATGGGAGGAATCATTTAAGAGGCTTTTTCTTTATCTTTATGCAAATCTAACTTGAGTAGATAATCCATTACTTGGGTGGAGGGATTAACTGATTTTCTATGGCTTGAAGAATGCTACCTGCCAAGTTCCTGAGAGCTCTGAGCACATGTACCATTGAGAGAAAGTGGACAGTTTGTATAAAGAGCACAGTGACTTCTGGGAAAGAAGGGGACAGGAACAAGATCTCCATCCTTATAACCCTAAGAATCAAAGCTATGGAAAGCTATTTGTATGAACAGGATAACCCTGTAATTGACCTACTGGGAAGAAGAAGACCACAAGTCTGAAAAAAGAATTTCTTAGGATNTTATAATCCTAAGAATCAAAGCTATGGAAAGCTATTTGTATGAACAGGATAACCCTGTGATTGATCTACTGGGAAGAAGACCACAAGGGCCTGAAAAAAGAATTTCTTAGGACAGAAATCTGAATTGGTACCTGGGCTAAACAAATAGACTTGGTGAAAGATAGCTGGTTAGGGCCTTGTGAAAACTGACAGAGGAATGGAGAAGTAGACTGAGCAGATCAAACTGAAAAGAGCTGTAAATGTGAAGTGTGACAAGAAGCAGGATGATGTTTGCAGGAAGGATTGTATTTGCAAAATTATTATTACAGAGGGTGTTTATACAACTGTGTAGAAATAGTTACCTACCTGGCTCCTATTGGCAACAACCAAAGAATATATGGTGATGAGTTGATTGAATATTTTCTTGGGAGAAGCAAGACTTCAACTTAATCAGGGAAAATGGATGCTAGAATGTCATGTTCACAATGGAAGAGATGTGAAACTACACATGTTTTGGGGTAGTAAAGCCTTTCTGATAGTTAGCATAGGTCATTCATCCTGGTACCATTGGGGCCAAAAAAAGCTTGTTACTATCATCTTAAAATAGAAATATCCTCCATTGACAACTTGGCTGAGTGGAGGATACTCTTGTGCTTTCTCTTCATACCAGGTGTGATTACACTGGTTACCTGACGTGCACAGGGCACACTTTCAGTGCGAGGGAGAGCCACACTCTGCCTCCAAGAGCCTCCAGGCATAGGCTTTGCCCATAGAGAGTCATGATTAGAGGTGTAAGAAGTTGTTTGGAATAATCTTTAGAAAAATCTATGAAATTTTGAAGAAGGAAAAGATTCCATCCACTTAGTGTAATGGAAAGTTTCAACAGAAGTTATCATGACCAAAAAATCTGTCAGCGATGCACGGGACTTCAGCAGAGGAGGGAGGGGAAAAAAAGCAGGGCTCTCACTATTTTCTCCATTCTTTCTCTTGGGAACCAAAGAGATGATAATGTTTTCACTATTTTCCTTGCAAAAATTATGTATGTAGAGACACATGTTTATGTGGCAAAAACAAATTATAGCAAATAGACATTAATTCCTATATGGAGAAGCAAACATTCTGTGGAAACCAAGGCATCGTTTCTTTGTAGACAGCAATTATTTTCTCTCCAGGAGCAAACTACTTTACAAAATGAGACAGTAATTTTTAGTGGCATTTTAAGTAGAAAGTTACGGCTTTAAAATGTCTTTGAATCAAATTCAAGGCCTTGGTAGTTTTTAATTTTACTTCACTGTAATGGGTTTTCATTGCTATGGTGACTGAGGGGGACTCCTCAGAAACTGCTGAATGATGCCTCTTATTGGTGAGAGAGAACCATTGCTCACTGTTTTATTTATCTTGTGGATTTATCTTGTCAATATATGAGCTCTCCTCCTGTTGAGTATGTATTGTTTTGATGGATTTTATTTTTCATCTAGATTGTCAAGAATAACTTTATTTAAAATGAGCTCAGTATAAAGAATGGACAACTTTGTGTACATGTGTGTATTTCCTTTTACTGTTTCTGTAAAAGAATGATTTTAATCGTTATTTCTTTCCTTTACTTTGCTCTGCATCAGTTTTATTCTAAGCCTGTGCTTTCCAGAAAGCCATAACTATACTAGATGCAGGTCTAATAACATACACATTCTTCCATAATCATATTATATTTTGGTTTAGGTATTTTGCACAACTACTTTCTCCCTACCTTGGTGGCTCAGATGGTAAATAATCTGTCTGCAACAGGGGAGAGCCAGGTTCAATCCTGGGTTGGGAAGATCCCCTGGAGAAGGGCTTGAAAACCCACTCCAGTATTCTTTCCAGGAGAACTCCATGGACAGAGGAGCCTGATGGCCTATAGTCCATGGGGTCACAAAAGGTTGGACACAACTGAGGACTAACACTTTCACTTTTTACATTAACACTTGAAAAGTTTAAGGAAACATTTCTCTACTAAAGTAAATCCCATTTCAGGGTAACATTCTGGGAAATTCTAGTTCTCAGATTCACTTGTAGATGGTCATAGAACTTTCTAATCACCCATTAAAATACAAATCTTTATTTCAAAAGGTCAACGGTAGTAATCACTAAAGCTGTTGTCCACACATAAAATGACAAAGTCCAAAATTGCAGGCACCAATTATATATAAAAGACTGAAAAATGTTTGAAGTAATTTTATAGTTCTTTCTGTTCTTCCCCCACAAAATAATATTTCTGAATTGCAATTTCTCAGTTTCTCACAATAGTCCTGAGAAAATGAATAATTTAATGTCTTTTGGACCTNTATTTTTAAATGCAAGATCTTCAGATCTGCAAATATTTTCTTTCAGCCCTAACATGTGCCTTTGTACTCTCTGCATCAGTAGAACTTCAATTTCATGGTTCTTCTGGACCAGTGCTAAAGGAGTGATTTTTATGCCAAGCTATAGTGAACTTATAATTTCAACAGACTTCACCCTGCTTATATTTACATAAGTGATCTGCCTTCTAATACTCCTGCCAGCTAGCTAAAATGGCCTTGGGATTAATGCACATTGCTCATACATCTTACCTGCGGGCATCAGAAGGGAAAGGGGATAGGGCAAAATGAATTATCTTCCCTGGAGTTGTCTTGGTTATTCAACAGGTAGTAAAAACAGAGTCGATTCTGGGAACATGACCACTTTGCATACCTCTTAGTATTTGGGATAACAAGGTGACAGACTTTACTCCCTTTTCAGCATTATAATCTTTCTGGGCTCCAGGAATTGGGTGACCTAATTGGCCAGGACCACAGTTAGAGGATGCAGTAATGAAGTGAAGGAGAAAGGAAGATTTCCCAAAAGGCAGATTTCTATGGAGAAAGCCCTTGAGGTTCTTAGGGAAACAAATTAATTCTGCACCTGGGCCAGTGGACTGGTGATTGACTCAAACCACCTTTGGCTGAGACTGGGCCTTTGCCATCATTTTCCCCTGATGCTCATTGCCCTCTTGACTTTGTCTGTCATTCTCTACTACTTTCCTTACTCTCCTTATTTTATTGTTAAATAGAGTAAAAACTTTCATCCATTTGGGTCTTTAGGCAGAAACAACTATTAAACACTAACTAGAGGGCAATGGCACCCACTCCAGTACTCTTGCCTGGAAAATCCCATGGACGGAGGAGCCTGGAAGGCTGCAGTCCATGGGGTCGCTAAGAGTTGGACATGACTGAGCGACTTCACTTTGGCTTTTCACTTTCATGCACTGGAGAAGGAAATGGCAACCCCCTCTGGTGTTCTGAGAATCCCATGGATGGAGGAGCCTGGTGGGCTGCCGTCTATGGGGTCGCACAGAGTCGGACACAACTGAAGTGACTTAGCAGCAGCAGCAGAATTCATATAGAAGACTATTATGGCACCATTCTGATGAACGTTTAGGTGGGTGTATTTGCTTTATTCTCCTTCTTCTTAAGGCCCAAGGCTGCACAGGTGGCAGGGTGGGCAAAATGCTTGAGTCAGCATTTGTAAACCTAGGTTGAAACACTGAAGCAAAGCGACACTAGGAAACTAACTTCTGAAAGCTGAGCTTTGTCATTGTATTTCAATAAAGATTAATGTAGCTAATTTAGATAAAAATCACTTCTATTTCCCCTCCCCCCAAATTGATTTGGATTAGTATGTGTGCACACACATGAATACCCAAATTTATAAAAAAATTAAAAGAATAAACAAAGCTATTCAATGTAGCTAACTAACAGGGAAATCAAATGATGACCTTAAATGAATCCACATAGCTTTGCATATAGTTGTTCAATTTTGCTCTGAGCAGTCTAAGGTACAAATGAAAAGGAGAATATGGTCACAAGTAAAACTTACTCTTTTTATTCACAGGTGAAAAATGCTCTTAGTTTTTCGAAGAAGAAAATTCAGAATTTCCCTATAATCTTTCTAAGTGAAATGATTTCTAATCAGACAGGTAGCTTTCAATACCTGATGTATTAATTTATTCAAAAGTAAAGTCCAATGGAATCACATCATAGCCATCATTACCATTTATCAATATTTCAATTATTATCAAAGGATTGCAGGCTGACCAAAATATGTGGGTTCTCTCAGGTCCAAAAGACATTAAATTATTCATTTTCTCAGGACTATTGTGAGAAACTGAGAAATTGCAATTCAGAAATATTATTTTGTGGGGGAAGAACAGAAAGAACTATAAAATTACTTCAAACATTTTTCAGTCTTTTATATATAATTGGTGCCTGCAATTTTGGACTTTGTCATTTTATGTGTGGACAACAGCTTTAGTGATTACTACCGTTGACCTTTTGAAATAAAGATTTGTATTTTAATGGGTGATTAGAAAGTTCTATGACCATCTACAAGTGAATCTGAGAACTAGAATTTCCCAGAATGTTACCCTGAAATGGGATTTACTTTAGTAGAGAAATGTTTCCTTAAACTTTTCAAGTGTTAATGTAAAAAGTGAAAGTGTTAGTCCTCAGTTGTGTCCAACCTTTTGTGACCCCATGGACTATAGGCCATCAGGCTCCTCTGTCCATGGAGTTCTCCTGGAAAGAATACTGGAGTGGGTTTTCAAGCCCTTCTCCAGGGGATCTTCCCAACCCAGGATTGAACCTGGCTCTCCCCTGTTGCAGACAGATTATTTACCATCTGAGCCACCAAGGTAGGGAGAAAGTAGTTGTGCAAAATACCTAAACCAAAATATAATATGATTATGGAAGAATGTGTATGTTATTAGACCTGCATCTAGTATAGTTATGGCTTTCTGGAAAGCACAGGCTTAGAATAAAACTGATGCAGAGCAAAGTAAAGGAAAGAAATAACGATTAAAATCATTCTTTTACAGAAACAGTAAAAGGAAATACACACATGTACACAAAGTTGTCCATTCTTTATACTGAGCTCATTTTAAATAAAGTTATTCTTGACAATCTAGATGAAAAATAAAATCCATCAAAACAATACATACTCAACAGGAGGAGAGCTCATATATTGACAAGATAAATCCACAAGATAAATAAAACAGTGAGCAATGGTTCTCTCTCACCAATAAGAGGCATCATTCAGCAGTTTCTGAGGAGTCCCCCTCAGTCACCATAGCAATGAAAACCCATTACAGTGAAGTAAAATTAAAAACTACCAAGGCCTTGAATTTGATTCAAAGACATTTTAAAGCCGTAACTTTCTACTTAAAATGCCACTAAAAATTACTGTCTCATTTTGTAAAGTAGTTTGCTCCTGGAGAGAAAATAATTGCTGTCTACAAAGAAACGATGCCTTGGTTTCCACAGAATGTTTGCTTCTCCATATAGGAATTAATGTCTATTTGCTATAGTTTGTTTTTGCCACATAAACATGTGTCTCTACATACATAATTTTTGCAAGGAAAATAGTGAAAACATTATCATCTCTTTGGTTCCCAAGAGAAAGAATGGAGAAAATAGTGAGAGCCCTGCTTTTTTTCCCCTCCTCCCTCTGCTGAAGTCCCGTGTATCGCTGACAGATTTTTTGGTCATGATAACTTCTGTTGAAACTTTCCATTACACTAAGTGGATGGAATCTTTTCCTTCTTCAAAATTTCATAGATTTTTCTAAAGATTATTCCAAACAACTTCTTACACCTCTAATCATGACTCTCTATGGGCAAAGCCTATGCCTGGAGGCTCTTGGAGGCAGAGTGTGGCTCTCCCCCGCACTGAAAGTGTGCCCTGTGCATGTCAGGTAACCAGTGTAATCACACCTGGTATGAAGAGAAAGCACAAGAGTATCCTCCACTCAGCCAAGTTGTCAAAGGAGGATATTTCTATTTTAAGATGATAGTAACAAGCTTTTTTTGGCCCCAATGGTACCAGGATGAATGACCCATGCTAACTATCAGAAAGGCTTCACTACCCCAAAACATGTGTAGTTTCACATCTCTTCCATTGTGAACATGACATTCTAGCATCCATTTTCCCTGACTAAGTTGAAGTCTTGCTTCTCCCAAGAAAATATTCAATCAACTCATCACCATATATTCTTTGGTTGTTGCCAATAGGAGCCAGGTAGGTAACTATTTCTACACAGTTGTATAAACACCCTCTGTAATAATAATTTTGCAAATACAATCCTTCCTGCAAACATCATCCTGCTTCTTGTCACACTTCACATTTACAGCTCTTTTCAGTTTGATCTGCTCAGTCTACTTCTCCATTCCTCTGTCAGTTTTCACAAGGCCCTAACCAGCTATCTTTCACCAAGTCTATTTGTTTAGCCCAGGTACCAATTCAGATTTCTGTCCTAAGAAATTCTTTTTTCAGGCCCTTGTGGTCTTCTTCCCAGTAGATCAATCACAGGGTTATCCTGTTCATACAAATAGCTTTCCATAGCTTTGATTCTTAGGATTATAAGGATGGAGATCTTGTTCCTGTCCCCTTCTTTCCCAGAAGTCACTGTGCTCTTTTTACAAACTGTCCACTTTCTCTCAACGGTACATGTGCTCAGAGCTCTCAGGAACTTGGCAGGTAGCATTCTTCAAGCCATAGAAAATCAGTTAATCCCTCCACCCAAGTAATGGATTATCTACTCAAGTTAGATTTGCATAAAGATAAAGAAAAAGCCTCTTAAATGATTCCTCCCATAATCATAAAAATCTTCTTCAGAATGATTGCTATTCTCCACCTGTGCACACAGACGATGAGTGTGATTATTGCTTACTCTTAGATAATCATAAATGGCAATTTCAGGACATAATCTTCCATAATGCCCATTGTGCACAAACAGCAAAGAATAACACTAGAGCTTATCTATAAAGTACCTGTGGCATAAGTTCCCCTTTATTACTAAAATAACAATGGTTTTCCAAATCTGTGTGACTATTTTATACCCTCTGTGTGACTTACTGCAACTAGTACTCTCTGGGCATTAGTTTACACATCTGTCATGTAAAATCACTATTTTTGTTGTTCAGTTGCTCAGTCCTATCCAACTCTCTGCAACCCCACGAACTGCAGCACACCAGGCTTCCCTATCCTTAAACCCATGTCCATTGAGTCAGTGATGCTATCCACCTTAATAAAGCTTTTTTAAATGACTCATCTAATACGTGTTTTTCTTGAGTTATTATTTGTCAATGACCCAAAGTTTTTGTCCTCTAAATGTTCAAAATATGTTGGTTGAGAAGATAGTCACATAGATTGAACATCACACAAATCAAAACTTGATTACTGCAGTAGAAGTACAGATAAAGCACGATGAAGTCAGGGTTTATCTTAGGGAAACGACATGTTGACCAAATAATAGATCTGCAGGGCAGCAAGTGTGGTGCTGTAAGTCAGGGCTTTCTGGGTCAAACCCTGAAATCTTTCCCCATCACCATTGCCATCTACAACAACTGCATAAAGATCTAATTGAATATTACTCACAATAGGAAATTTTTAAAATTGTTTTTTAACATTTCATATATAAATGCTGCTAATTATAATAATTTTGATACATTCTATGCCCTTCACAGCTGTATTATATACCCTGATCTGCATGTCATTGGGGGAGAAAATGTGTTGAGTAGATTGCTAGCTATTTAAGCTCTCCGAGCTTCAATTTCCTCATCTGTAAAAAGCTTTGCAATAACATTCAGAGAGAAATTGAAAAAGTGAATATAAAATGTCCAGCATACTATTAGTACAAATTCACTACTCTAGAAAGGTCAATTATCTCTCCTTAACAGAAAATGTTCCTCTAAGCTAATGTTGTAGAATATTAGAGCTGGCAACAACTTTAGTGATAATCTAGCTTAACTGCTTATTTTTCCAGAGGTAGCTGATAAAACCTATAGATTTGATTTTACTTTTGCAAAGATCACACAAACAGATTCAAGATAATTTTCTAACATATTTGGATTCCTTTTGTGCCCCGAGTAAGACTGCAGTGCCTAATGACAACCCTGGCCTGAAAGTCCATTTACCACCACATGTAAAATTGAGACAGGCTGAAAAGATGCCATGAATAACAACAAAAACTGCTTTCATTGTAAAAGCAGTGCTTAAGTTTGTATTCTTTCTCCAAGGCACTGGTAATTGCAGTAAGAAAGTTTAAATGGTAGTGCATAGCAGAAATATATTTTATAAAATAAATAATTGTGAAAAATAATTTTAAATACATTTTCAGCATAAGGCTGATGCTTAACTCTATACTTCAATTCTGAAAATAATCTTATTTGACAAATATCTTCATGTTTCAGAAAACCAAGTAAGCAATTTTTATCATTATACTGCATTAAAACTTAACTAAGTCAGTGTTTAAGCCTTTCTTTCTATTCAAGTTCAATCTAGGAAGCACTGAGAGAGGAAAAGAGGAATTTATCTGTAGCAGAATTACTAGACAAATGACAGTTTATTTTATCTGATTTTCAAGTTTATTATTAGTTTTTGCCTTTTGTGAACTTGTGATATTTTTCAATGAAAATGATTAGAAATTATGTGCTTTGGTAAACTTATCAGAATGATTCTTTAATTATANAGAGGAATTTATCTGTAGCAGAATTACTAGACAAATGACAGTTTATTTTATCTGATTTTCAAGTTTATTATTAGTTTTTGCCTTTTGTGAACTTGTGATATTTTTCAATGAAAATGATTAGAAATCATATGCTTTGGTAAACTTATCAGAATGATTCTTTAATTATACAGATAAAGCAAACAAGAATGGAACTAATAGTTTGTAGGAAGTAGATAACCATGGATTTTGCTGAAAAAGTCCTAATTATAGCTAAATAGTTGGGAGTGGTCATATCTTTTCAATACTCTCAGGTATGCAGAGCTTCAGCTGGTCATAAATTAGACAATTTTTGTAGGCTCCAGAAGTATTTTAGGAGAGAAATGTTCAAAACCCTACTGTTCTTTCTGTGTGATAATATGCATGATAACGTCTATAATGAAACCTACTAAGTCTCGGGCAAAGAGTACGCATGTGGTAAAACTCAGTTCCTTTATCTATATCTCTGAACTTTGTCAGTCCGTGATCTCCAATGTGCATATTATGACATCAACTTTTCTGTAGTTAGGGTTCTGACATTGCTTACTCAGGTCTGCACGTAGCCTTAATTCTAACTTGATAGCTTTGGTATATATTTGTGAATTTAATATTTTATGTTAAACATGTTCAGCTTCATCATATAGCCGCTGCTGCCCAGGGTTCTTGACTATTTCCTTTAAGCTTTTGTTCTGTTTCTGTAACGAAATCACCATATTCTATATCCACAATAAGGAACTTGTTACACCTCAGTGTGATGCTACTTCATTAAATAAGAAACTTATCAACAATTCATCACTGAGACTATAGTACAGTTATATACTCTTTCAAAGACATTCTTTCCCTTTTAAAGACATTGATTTCCCATGCAAATCAATCAAGATTAAAATCGGAACATTTATTATAACTTAAATGTTCAGATATTTATTCAAAATTAAATAAAATTCATATAAAATTCAGGTATTAATAGAACTTGTATCATACTAATTATTTCTAGCTTTTGTTCTGGTTGCCTAGTATCAACAAAACTCTGATTCACACATTTAAATAACTGTAAGCATGGATGATGTTTAATTAAGCAAAAAATGCAGAAAAGACCATTCTGTTGCACTAAAAAATGTCTTATATGGGTCTACCTTAACACAATACCTAGACTGTGAATTTAAACAAGAAAAATGTATTTACTTCCAGTTCTGGAGGCTGGAAGTTTGCATTCAAGGAGCCAGCAATGCCTCCTGTTTTGTGTGTGTGTGTGTGTGTGTGTGTGTGTGTGTGTGTGTGTGTGTGCCCACACCGTATGATCTTAGTTTCCAAACAGGAATGAAACCAGCGGAAGTATGGAGTCCCAAGCACTGGCTCACCAGGGAATTCCCCAGTGCCTCTTCTTATGAGCGCGTTAATCCCACGTTCAGCTGCAGTGTCATGACCTCTCCTTCCCAAGGCTCCATCTTGAGAAAGCATCACATGGGGGTTTCAGCATGACTTTTGGCAGACCACAATTCAGCCCCACAGAACAATGGAAATGCTTCATTAACAGAGAATCCAGAGAGTCTATATTCTTTTGCACTTAAAAAAGGAGTTAACTGGGTATTTGTTCCACAGTAGACACAAGGTATAAAAATTGTATTATAGCACATTTAAACATATATTTTTTCATGGTTTTTTTTTTCCTTAAGCTGAATATAATTTAGAAGTGAAATTCGAGTTACAAATTTGTAGAACTCCAGAAGTAACTCTGTTGACCTTTAGGGAAAATTGCTTTGTTATTCCAACTCACATATTTATAGAGGAAAAAAAGCGCAGCTCAGAGAACCAAGCCTGCTGAGATAAACACTGACCTGATGGCCACACAGGATGCAGCCCTCAGTGTTGTCACTGCTTTTTCCCCTTTACTTTCCCAGTAAGCCACTACATACCTAGATGCATGTGAAAATATATCTCTTTGCCCTTCCTGTTGGTTAATTACATTGCCAATGTCTTTTTGGTAGTGAAAATTTAATTGAAAAGTAAAGAAAATTCAATAAAGATGGCTGACTTAATTTTATTGTTTCAATCCATGTTCTACATTTAAGATGCACTGATAAGGTAAATTATCATATGTCTTCAGCTGTGTTGTTAGTTAAGCAGAAGAGAGTGAAAGATTGAGACAAAGAAAGAGAGAAAGGCAGAGAGAGAGAAGACTGGAGACACATGAGATGTCTTCTGCAGTTAAGAAATGCTATTTTAAAATGATGTTACATTTGTGCTTTTGTTGTGCTAAAGCTTGTAAATTATCTTTCTTGAAAATGTATGTGGTAGACAAATGCTGCAGGTAATTGCCATTCATTGCTTGGTGACTGCTGATGGTTGTTAAGTGTGCTAAAGACATATTGACTTAGCAAATCAATTAGCAGTGAAATTATTATAGAAATCCTTTGTCATTAATTACTTTAATGATAAGTAAATTCAGATCTTTCCTGATCATGTGGAGCTATGAGGAAACCTTATCTGAGGGGCTCATACAATCTTAGAAAGTTAGACTCTGCAGACACCTTGCCTTTATTCTGATGGTTATGAGACAGATGCTCATTCAAAAAGAATACACTGTGAGAATATTGTGCTCAGAGTGCAACCCAATCCACAAAACTTTTGAAATGTTTTATAGTTTATGCTTTTGATAGACATATAGCTTAGTAGGTGAAAGAGAATTAGAAAAGGATAGACTTTAGAAGAATCTCTTGGTCTTTCACAATACTTCATGTATCAAATGCTTTCTTTTTCTCATGTCTAGACATTTTAGAATGCAGAAAAATATCATTTATAAATGACTATGTTCATAAGATTATAAACGTGATTCTCAATTTCTTCATCTGCATAATGAAACTATAGTAAACCATCATGTTGTTGTATGGATGAAATGTGATAATATCATTAAAACATCAAGCATAAAAATGTTTAGATTATAATACAAGTTGGTATTTAACAAAATTTATTCTCTAAAGAGGAGAAGGAAATTGCACCCCACTCCAGTGTTCTTGCCTGGAGAATCCTATGGACAGAGGAGCCTGGTGAGCTGGAGTCCATGGGGTTGCATAGAGTCGAACACAACTGAAATCATTTCACATGCATGAAAGCACACATATCCTCTAAAGAGAAGTATAACTGTTAGAATTCTTTTTTTTGTTTGTTTTTTTCCCCCATACTCCTGATTCACCATCGTAGATAACCGGGAGTCCATCATGACATGTTTGCTTGCCTACTCTGTTAATCTTCCTTCTTTTACCTTTAATTCCTAAAAGAGACCTAATACAGAAGCAAAAGAATGCTCCTGGCATGACAAGTCTTTGGATATTGCATTTTAAAGATCAGTTTAAACAGTATGTGAAATAACCCTCTCCCTTCTAAAGGATAAAAAGAATTTATACTACTACTTGGCTTTAAATGCTGTGCAAGGGAGGCTGAAGTGGAGCCTGCTGAGAGCAGGATGAGTAGGGATCACTGGGGTGTGGGGCTCAGCAGCTGCCTATCAACCACGCAGTCTCTCCTGTCTCAGGTCTAGCTCACTGTAACAGTGCCNGTTCGAAGGGAGGTTTTCACAAATGTAGATCTGACCACCTGTTCTTTGCCAGTCCTTAAACTAAGGCACAGAGAGGCCTAGCAACCGACCCGTGATAACCCAGCAAGTGGCCTGACTTAAACCTGCAGCTGGGAATCCATACCCCCAGCTTGGTCACCAGAACAGAGAAGTAAAGTTCAGATCCCTGAGTTTTTCCCCCAAAGTGGTTCCATGGGGAGTGAGTCAGTAGAAGTTACTTTGTTGCTGGGGAACTCATGGTGGGGAGGTCTTTCCCAGGGCCTGTTCTGGAGACGATTGGCAACGCATTAGACGCGCGGGCTTGAGAAGAAATGTCAAGTACGCACTCGTCCTTCTGACTGTCGTTCAAGTCAAACACACCGGGCCAGACAGTGAATAGGCAGCTTTATTCTCTCAAGCCCTCTTTTCATCGGAACATGCATTACTTTTATATACAGTGACTTGCCAGATGCTTAAAAGACACGTTTAAAAGAATAACAAATGCTCTTCTGTTCCTTTCTGGTGGCCGAGGGGATCTCGGGTTTACAGCACTGGCTTCTCAGCAAACCCAGCCTTTCCCATGTCTTTCTTCTCTCCAGAACTCACACACGTGGGCTTTCCTTCGGGTCGCCCCTGCTGGCAGGATGCTGCTGGGGAGGGGCTCGCTTGGAAGGTGGGGGTCGGTCTCACGCACGCCTGTGCAGTGACCAGAGCACGCTGACTCCCTGAGCCGAACTGTGAATGTAGGCGGACAGCCCGTTCTTCTAGGTCATTGCCGGCAAGAAGGGCAGACGGAGCTCATATGCAGGACAATAAATAGTTGGGGTTCATTTTCAAAAGCTGGAAACAGAGACCCCAGGGCAGGGGCTGAGGCATGTCTGTCTTTTGCTGTGTCTTCCAGACTCGTTCCTTTTCACAACCGCCCACCCCAGGAGTCGAGATGGCAAGTCCCTAACTGGAGGGTGCTTGTTCCTGGGGTCTTGGCTCAGCCTCCACAGTTTGGAGGGAGTAAGCTTCCCTCTGTGACATTATAAAGTGGATCCCTGGAGCAAAGTGTCCCCTGGGGCCTCTGCTCAAGCANTGTCTTTCTTCTCTCCAGAACTCACACACGTGGGCTTTCCTTCGGGTCGCCCCTGCTAGCAGGATGCTGCTGGGGAGGGGCTCGCTTGGAAGGTGGGGGTCGGTCTCACGCACGCCTGTGTAGTGACCAGAGCACGCTGACTCCCTGAGCCGAACTGTGAATGTAGGCAGACAGCCCATTCTTCTAGGTCATTGCCGGCAAGAAGGGCAGACGGAGCTCATATGCGGGAAAATAAATAGTTGGGGTTCATTTTCAAAAGCTGGAAACAGAGACCCCAGGGCAGGGGCTGAGGCATGTCTGTCTTTTGCTGTGTCTTCCAGACTCGTTCCTTTTCACAACCGCCCACCCCAGGAGTCGAGATGGCAAGTCCCTAACTGGAGGGTGCTTGTTCCTGGGGTCTTGGCTCAGCCTCCACAGTTTGGAGGGAGTAAGCTTCCCTCTGTGACATTATAAAGTGGATCCCTGGAGCAAAGTGTCCCCTGGGGCCTCTGCTCAAGCAGAGGCTTAGAAAACACAAGGTTTCCATTTTCATTTAACTATTGCTTCACATTTGACTGACAGTCCTGGCTGGTCCTATGGAAACTGATAAGGAAGTACTATTGTAAGCTCCTGCCTGGAGCTTGAGCCTCAGGAAAGCCTACAGATAAATATAATTTTGGATCAAGTTTTCTTAATTTGTAACCAAGAGTGCTTATTTACAACAGACTTCATTTGGGGACAAAAATGAATGGCTAGGGAAACCCCATTTCTTCAGCGATTCCAGTTCATTGTAACTTCCAACTTGGATGAACTAACTACATGATCGATGAAGTCGTCTTTATCATCAAAACGAAGAGAAGAAGGAGAAGCAGCAGTAGCAGCTGCTAATCTGGTAGTTATAAGATGTACATGGTCAGGAGGGACTACCCTGGGGGCTCAGTGGTTAAGAATCTGGGTTCGATCCCTGGTCTGGGAACTAAGACCTCACATGTCATGAGGTGACAAGCCTGTGCACAGCAACTGCTGGGCCCACATGCCACAGCTTAACCACCCCTGGTTTCTGGACCGAGGATGTCGCTTATTTCCTCATGACCATACCTTCATACCTCCCTGTCCATGCAGGGACCCAGGTCGTTCTTTTGGTCCAAGGCTCTCAGTAGATTCCCCAGAATTCTCCAACACTCATGTTGGAAACCGGGGCTCAGCTCCCTCTTCTGGGGTGTCACTCCATGTCATAAATCAAGGTCCACTCCAACCAGCCAAGGCTGTATCACACTTCTGAGCTTGCTGACTTCCTGCGTGGCTGAGATCCTTGGCAACTCTTACTCTCCTCCAAGGTTTCAAGGTGACACTAGAGTGTCACCTGCCCCCCATCAGGTCTCCCAGGACGCAATCTGGATCCAGAGTCACATCCCTCAGCAGCCCCAGGCTACACCTCCCGTCTGTGGGAATGTTGACAGGCGCCCCCGTGGGGAAGGACTGCCTCCACAGCACTCAGGTTGGTACCTGCTGGCAGCTCCACTGGACTGGCATAGAGCTCTGGTGCCCAAAGCACAGGACTCCTCTCTGATCTCTCCTTCCACAGGGTCTTGGTGAGCCGCGGGTGCCCCAGAAAAGAGAAATGGATCAGGGCAGATCATCAACAACCTGGCGCTGGGAGAGATGAAGGCAAACTGCCGGGGAACCAGATGATCTAAAACCTCGATACACAGAACAGAGCTGGAGGGTCAAATCTGCAAGGTCAAGTGCTTGAGCTTTTCCATTTCCGTGGTGATTAAACAGAAATGTATGTATTATACTGTATACGTCCTGTTGTTTTCTAAGGAGAATTTTGACAGATTTGGTGGTAGGAAAAAAAATAAAATTTTTGTATAGAGAAGACCATAATCACATTAAATGTCACATATGTAGTGAAACTATGTCATTTCATTCTATATTTTTCAAGTCTCCTGTAAATGTGCTATTATATTTTCATAACTTAAAAAAAGAAGGAAAAAACAGATGAGAGGATAATTTAAAAAATTAAATGTCACATCAGGAAAGTGATTTAGAAAATCTGTAATAGAGGCCTACTATCTTTATGACATAAGCAGTTCTTCCAGGACCAGAAGAAACAGATGCCCACTTTTTTTTATGGCAAAAAAAAGAAAACCATGAAAATGAAGTTCTTCTATAAGAAATATAAATGACTCATATATACTTTAAAAAATCAACCTCCCTAGTAATCAAAGGATATGAAAACATAATCAATTTTCAGACACAATTTTCACCAATGAGAAGGTTGAAGAAACCAACAGGATGCCTTTTTAACAGCCCAATATTCTGGTGGGACTGAAATTTGGTCAAGCTTCCTAGATGGCAGATTTTGATATATGTCAAATGTCTTTTAAAAATATCGTTAGCTTTGGTCCCAGCAACTTTACATGGAAAGAAGTATGGGTATGCACACATTCACTGCATTATGGGTTATAATAGTGAAAGGAAACCATCTAAAGGGCCAAGAGTGAATTAACTAAAAAATAAACAGCCAGATCATAAAACAGTACATAATCATTACACTTTAGGAAAAAATTTAATGACATGAAAAGATGTTCACAGTAAATTAGGTGAAGAAAAATATACAGTATTGCAAAACAGTATGGTACTGTGACATTTGTGTTTTAAAAAAAAAATCTGAACTGGCATCTATATAGAAAATCATCTGCAAATGTGTACTCCAAGGTGTTAATAGAAGTTGATTTGGAATAGGTGGAATTGTACATTTTTTTTTCTTTTTCTCTACATTATCTGATTTTCTGCAATAATCGTGTGATTTTATAAAGAAAAAAGATTATTTTGATGATAAAAACATACACAAACAAGACTGGGCAAAAATATCTGCAGCAAAGACTGCTTCCAATGTCTGCCTGCTGCTNCTGCAATAATCGTGTGATTTTATAAAGAAAAAAAGATTATTTTGATGATAAAAACGTACACAAACAAGACTGGGCAAAAATATCTGCAGCAAAGACTCCAGTGTCTGCCTGCTGCATTTCTGTTTAAACAACAACTTATGTTGGTTTAGTATTTTTGGATTTTGCTTTCTTTCCTTCAGAACGCTCTAGACATTGCTCCATTGTCTTAATAAGTCTGGGACACTTGACTTTTTTCCCCTTGTAGGCTTCTTCTGCCTGAACGTCTGAGAAGTCTTTGTTTACCCTCCAAGTTCAATATCTTAACCAGGATGCAGCTTAATGTCAGTACTAACGTATTTTTTTTCTATGCCCTTTTGAGCTGCAGGTTTGACTTTATTTCTGATGATTTCTCTCTCTGAGTGGTGTTTTTCCTATTTCATTTGCTGGGTCCCTAATTCAGAGACATTTATTCATCATTATATTGGATCATCTTTGTCCATTATCACCATATCGCCTCCAACCTACTTTAATATTTTGCCTTTTTTTCCTGTGTATTTATGATGAATAATTTCAGTAATTCTTCCTTGTCAGTAATTTGATTTCCAGGGGTGCCTTTATTATTCCTTACTTCTAATCGATTAAAGTCATCAATACTGTCTTTTTAAACTTAGTGTGTTTCCTGTGCTCTGAAATTTTTAAAAATCTCATTCTGTTATTGTATATCAACTTACTTTTAAGGTCTTGTCTTACTGCATTTATAGTCTTATTAAGTTCTATTATCCGGAATGTTCATAAATAGTTCCAGGAATAGGCTTTCACTCAAGACAGGCCCTTCATCTTTTTTGTTCTTTCCAGCTCTGTTCCTTTTCTTGATTTGCTGTTGTTGCTTTCTGTAGTGAGCTTGCATGATGGCCACACTGCGTTCAAGCTTAATGAGAGCAACGCTGTATTTCCTCTGAGTAGCAGGGGAATTTTCCTTGACCCCCCTTTCACATTATCTGAGGCTCACGACCCTGTAAGCTGTGTTGTGGTTTATTTTACTAAATGCTTCACTCTTCTGTAGTCTGATGACACAAATATGGGGAAGAAGCCGGGTTGTGGGGTAGGAAGCATGGCCAGGAGCCTTCTCTTGGAAACCAGGGCTCTGCCGCCTCTTCTGGGGTGCCGCTCCATGTCATAAATCAAGGTCCACTCCAACCAGCCACGGCTGTATCACACTTCTGTGCTGGTTGGCTTCCTGCATGGCTGAGATCCTTGGCAACTGCTCCTACTGTAAAGCTGACATTTAGGGCCTTCTAAATTCAAGGGATCCTTTCACAGGGCTGCTGCTGCTGCTGCTAAGTCGCTTCAGTCATGTCCGACTCCGTGCAACCCCATAGACGGCAGCTCACCAGGCTCCCCTGTCCCTGGGATTCTCCAGGCAAGAGTATTGGAANCTGCTGCTGCTGCTGCTAAGTCGCTTCAGTCATGTCCGACTCCGTGCGACCCCATAGACGGCAGCTCACCAGGCTCCCCTGTCCCTGGGATTTTCCAGGCAAGAGTATCGGAGTGGGGTGCCATTGCCTTCTCCATTTCACAGGGCTAGTCAATCCTAAAGGAAATCAACCATGAATATTCACTGAAAGGGATGATGCTGACAAAGTATTGGAGTTTCAGCTTGATGCAAAGAGCTGACTCATTGGAAAAGACCCTGATACTGGGAAAGATTGAAGGCAAAAGGAGAAGTGGGTAGCAGAGGATAAGATGGTTTGATAGCATCACCAACTCAATGGACACGGATTTGAACAAACTCCAGAAGACAGTGGAGGACAGCAGAGCCCGGTGTGCTGTGGTCCACGGGGTCGCAGAGAGTCAGACAGGACTGAGCGGCAGAATAACACTTACTCTTGTCTACTCTGCTAGAGATCCTGTTTCTCTCCAAATTTAAGAGCATTAGTAAAAAGGCTGAATTTGATCTAATCTCTCTCTTTTCTTGGAGAGACAGTTTGAGAGCCTGGCGGCCTACAGTCCACGGAGTTGCAAAGATCTGGACAACTTAGCAACTAAACCACAACCATATGGGCCAGAAGAACATGTTACATGACACCACCAAGATATAAACAGCGAAATCCAGAATATTCTACCAATAAATGACATGAGAAAGGGAGCAGGCAACAGTTAGAAGACAAGAAACATCAACCAAATTGCAATGCTTGGGGGTTGCACCGCAATTCAGAGACTAACTGCAAAAGGAGGCTTCCCAGGTGGCTCAGTGGTAAAGTATCCACCTGCCAACACAGGAGCCTCGGGAGGCACAAAGAGTCGGACACGATCGAAGCAACTACCCCGCACACAACTGCAAGGATGTCCTGGGGGGAACTCGGGGAAAACTGAAACTGGACTGATTATTAGAGGATATGAAGGAGTTATGGGGGCGGGTTATAGTATTATTGTCATATAAAAAACGAGAAGTCCTTATCTGTTACATAAACCCACTAAAGTATTTACAGGTGAAATGATGTGATACCCAGGAATGGAACATTCCAGAAAACAACAANCGTGTCCCCAAGCCTTAGTTTCCCCCTCTATAGAGTGAGCAATAGTGTTGGGTCCATGTCCTTCACAGGTGTTTATAAGGATCAAATGCAACAGGAACTGTGAAAGGCACTCGATTGCTCTGTGTAATGCCAACAGTAGGTTTGCCGTAAAGCAGAGAACCAACAGCAGTCCTATTTACTGTAGAAGAAAACCTACACAATAAGTGGACCTCAGCCCTTAGTTGGCCCCTAAGAGGCCATTTGGTCCAACCCCCAGCCTCCCACGCCAGGTTCTGGGACTCTGATGCATTCACTAACTCAAAAAGCATCCAGGGTGCCAGTCCTGGGCCACGGACTCTCGCAGAAGATGCAGAACAAAGTGCACAGAAATCTCTCCCCTTGTGGAACTTACCTTCTGATCTCAGGGATGAGCAGCTGATACACACGTGTGAACACACGGCTTCATCACTCTGCGCTTCCCCACTCACAGCTTCACTGGCGAACAGGCAGGAGAAACCACTCTATGCTAATTAAAGAAGACAGGGTCCTGCTGGGGGCAGCCCAGGGTGTTCACGTGGAGCCACCTGCCCATGCCCCTGAGGTGCCACTCTTTTGAGACCTGCATTGTTCCCTCAGGTGGTGCCACTTAAAATGTAGCGGCTCTGCCAATGGATGCGCNGCGAAAGTTCTTCACTCAACCTTTCTAAAATGCCGCTAGACTGGGTAACCGGAACGTGGTGGTCCACACAGAGGAATGTTGGTCATAGAAAGGAAGGGAGTCCCGACACCTGTTCTGAGGGTTTGGAAACGTTATACTAAGTGAAAGAAGCCAGGCACAAAAGACTGAAAATTCAATGAGCCTATTTATACAGCAGATGCCCTGCAGGAGGAAATGGCAGCCCTCTCCAGTAACCCTGCCTGGGAAATCCCATGGACAGAGGAGCCTAGCGGCTACAGTCCACGGGGTCACAACAAAGTCAGACACCACTTAGCAACCAAATAATAACAACAACAAACGATATACAAACACCCAGAACAGGTAAATGCAAGAGATGGAAAGCCAATTACCAGTTATTGGGAGCCAGGGGAAGGGAATGGGGACTGACCACTCATGGGGGCAGGGTTTTCTTCTGGGATGAAGAAAATATCTTGAAATTTAAATAGCACAACATTGCAAATGTATTGAATGCTGCTGAAATATACATTTCAAAAACAGTTACTTTATGTGACTTTCATCAATAGAAAAAGAAAATGAAATAAAAAAGGGCTAGAGGTCCTGCACTGGAATTGAAAAGGGTGTTTTTGGATGAAAAGGCTTCCTGCTTTGGCTCCTAAGAGCCTCTCCCTAAGCCCCTTACCAGCACCCTCCTTACTAATTCAGGACCTTGTGTCCGGACACCCCTGAGGCAGGAAGGAGGGAGGAAAGGCCTCGGGCTTCCAGGTATGACCTTGAGAAGACATCTCGTGTCCCCAAGCCTTAGTTTCCCCCTCTATAGAGTGAGCAATAGTGTTGGGTCCATGTCCTTCACAGGTGTTTATAAGGATCAAATGCAACAGGAACTGTGAAAGGCACTCGATTGCTCTGTGTAATGCCAACAGTAGGTTTGCCGTAAAGCAGAGAACCAACAGCAGTCCTATTTACTGTAGAAGAAAACCTACACAATAAGTGGACCTCAGCCCTTAGTTGGCCCCTAAGAGGCCATTTGGTCCAACCCCCAGCCTCCCACGCCAGGTTCTGGGACTCTGATGCATTCACTAACTCAAAAAGCATCCAGGGTGCCAGTCCTGGGCCACGGACTCTCGCAGAAGATGCAGAACAAAGTGCACAGAAATCTCTCCCCTTGTGGAACTTACCTTCTGATCTCAGGGATGAGCAGCTGATACACACGTGTGAACACACGGCTTCATCACTCTGCGCTTCCCCACTCACAGCTTCACTGGCGAACAGGCAGGAGAAACCACTCTATGCTAATTAAAGAAGACAGGGTCCTGCTGGGGGCAGCCCAGGGTGTTCACGTGGAGCCACCTGCCCATGCCCCTGAGGTGCCACTCTTTTGAGACCTGCATTGTTCCCTCAGGTGGTGCCACTTAAAATGTAGCGGCTCTGCCAATGGATGCGCTGTTGCAGATGTGCTGCCCTGAACCCTGGGGGTAAGTGCGCTGCATGCGTATCGATTCACTTCCATCAGGTCCTGCTCTCGGCAACCCTATGGACTGTAGCCCGCCAGGCTCCCAGTCCATGGGATTCTCCAGGGACTGACACTGGAGTGGGCTGCCATGCCCTCCTCCAGCAGATCTTCCTGACCCAGGGATCGAACCCGTGTCTCTTATGTCTCCTGTATCAGCAGGCGAGATCTTTACCATTAGCACCACCTGGGAAGCCCGCATGTACACTACTATGTATAAAATTGATAACTAATGAGAACCTATCATATACCACAGGGGACTCTACTCAGGGCTCTGTGGTGACCCAAACGGGAAGGAAATTTTAAAATGTGAGGGCATATATATATACGTCTATGACAAACCTAGACAGTGTATTAAAAAGCAAAGACATCACTTTGCCAGTAAAAGTCTGTATAGGGAAAGCTATGGTTTTCTCAGCAGTCATGTACAGATGTGAGAGTTGAACCATGTGAACCATAAAAAAGGCTGAGTGCTGAAGAACTGATGCTTCTGTATTGTGGTTCTGGAGAAGACTCATGAGAGCCCCTTAGACTGCAAGGAGATCAAACCTGTCAATCCTAAAGGAAACCAAACTGGTCAACCCAAAAGGAAATCAACCCTGAGTATTCATTGGAAGGACTGATGGTAAAGCTGAAGCACCAGTGCTTTGGCCGCCTGATATGAAGCGCTAGCTCTTTGGAAAAGACCCCAAAGCTGGCAAAGATTGAAGGCAGGAGGAGAAGAGAGGGTGGCAGAGGCTGGGGTAGTTAGATAGAATCACTGAGTCGATAGACATGAACTTGAGCAAACTCCAGAATATAGTGGAGGACAGGGAAGCCTGGCGTGCTGCAGTCCATGGGGCTGCAAAGAGCTGGACATGACTTAGCACCTGAGCAACAGCAGCAATAGGTGTCCGTGTGGCTGATTCACTTTGCTGCACAGCAGAGACTGACACAGCAGCGTAAAGCAACTACTCCAATAAAAAGGGTTTAAAAATGAAGAGACTTCGTGAAACTAGGAGCCATAGCCTTGGCGTGAACTTGTGTATCAGACTATTGACTAACCCAGGAAGTGGAAAGGGGCTGGTGGGTAAGAGACTCACACAGGTGTGAGCCAGAGGCAGGACCCAGAACAAGAGGTCTGGGCCAGAGTGTAATATCCATCCCTTCCTGGCCAACTGGGATCAACGATCCAGACCGGCTGGATCTCCACGAAAGCCAGGATGCTCAGCCTGGAGAGGATCAGGGTAGACAGAAAAGCACAGGGCATCCTCCTCCAGCTGCAGGAATAAGGGCAATAAAGACCCCCTGATTATGCCAACGTGACATGAGGGAGAAGACAAGAAGTCACCAGCTCCGGTGGCTGCATCGGCCCAGATGAGCTCAGCTCAACCAGTTAACTGGATCAGTGAACAAGTTCTTGGGCCAAGCCCCAAGCCCATCCATCTCCTCAGCAGGATGCTAAGGGTGCTGGGATGCAGAACAGGTACATTTTTATAAGGAGAGGGAAGGAAAGCAGAGGAGGCAGGGATGCATCCAAGGACAAGGAGTGCAGGGTGCTAGGCTGTGAGCACCAGCCAGAGAGGAGCCGGGGTGAGGGCTCAGGGCTCTTGAACAGGGGACAGATGGGAGATGCGGGGCAGTAGGCATCTGCTGTCCAGGCTGGAAGGTTGCAGATACCAGGAGAGGAAGGCAAGCGGGAGGAGACAGTAGGAGAGAAAGAGAGAAGGGGAAGGGAGGCAGGAAGGACTGGGATGACGACAGGACCAAAGCCCAGAGAAGCAGCCTGTGCCAGCCCGGTGAAGTCCGGCTCTGTCCTAGGCCTCCCCACCCGCCCCAAAGCCCATCAATGCCTTGTCTGTTTCAGGTGCAAGCTCCGGCCCCTCCTCTGCTGCTACTGGGGCACTCAGAGGCCTCGCGTCAGCTGGTACCCCACGCGGCGGGATACAGGGCGAGGAGACAGCCTCTCCCACTGGCACCAGTCGCTGCAAAAAATAAAAAATAAAAATAAATAAAACCGACTGGTCACTGCCCCTTTGTGTGGGAACAATAGGGCCCCTCCGGCCAGAGAGAGGAAGTCTTGGGACAATGACCTCCCTTCCCCCACTTCCTAGTCTGCAAGGAAACGTGGGGGTGGAAGTAATCTAGTGTCGTGCATTCTCAGGGGCTTAGTGGCCCCAGCCAGCCAGGTTCTTGCTGTACATAGGCATCACCTCTGACACCTGCCTGCCCGCCCACCTCCTTACCCTGCGTCCACGCCACTCCCCAGCCCGATGTACTTAACAGTCCTCTCATCGCCACATGTACGTCTCACTGTTCTGGGGGCTCAAGTCCAGGGTCCAGGCATCGGCAGGTTTGGTCTCCCCTGGGCTGCAGATGGCACTTTCTCTCTGTGTCCTCTGACCTCATCCTTGGTGTCCCTTCCTCTGCTCATCGGGACACCAGTTCTCTCGGATTAGGGCCCACCCTTACCCATAATTATTATCATCGATGGCTCAGAGGTAAAGAATCTACCTTCAGTGGGTCGGGAAGATCCCCTGGAGGAGGAAAAGGCCACCCATTCCAGAATTCTCACAGGGACAATCCTACGGACAGAGGAGCCTGGTGGGCTACAGTCTGTGGGGTCCCAAAGAGTCAGACATGTTTGAGCACGTGCACTTAACCATATTTACATTTTTAAAGGCCCATCTTTAAACACAGTCACACTGGGAGTAAGGGCCTCCACATAGGCATTTGGGGGAGAAGTAGTTCGGTTGCAGCAGCATCTGATGCAGCACCGGTGTCTGCCATCACCTCCCCAGGCTTCTGAGTGTGGCTTACAGAGTTCCCTACTTACGGGCACCTTAGCCTTACCTCCTGTTCTGTTCTCCTCAGAACTTGCCTGACTCTGTTTGGAATACAACCTCACTGAAAATGGAGAATGTATCTCATGGAGCACAGAATTCCCAGTTTCTGGAATAGGCCTTGGGGCTTAGCAGGTGCTCAATAAATATCTGTGGAAGGAAGGAAGGACTCTCCCCCTTCTTTCCGCATGCATCTTGCTCTCACATGCCCCCCACCTCCTCAGAACTCAAAACTCCACTCATGCTGTTCCCTGGGGCCAGAACACACTTCCAACCCCTCCTTTGTCTAAAGCATCCAGCCCAGGAATTGCCCTCTCCACAGCCCCTGCGTGGGCTCAGTGCCTCGGTGCAGGATGTTGGATGGGCCATGCGGTGTTGAGGTTTTCTGCTTATGCACGATTGTTTGTCCAACTAGACTGCGAACTTCTCACGGATGGGGCTGTGTCTCCCCTATCTCCATAGATGGGGTTTCCACGCTAGGTGTACCCAGTACCTAGCCCAGAGTCTGGCTCCCCAGAGCAATATAAATCTTTTCTGATGTGTATTAAGTGTAGACATCATGCTCATCTGCTCCAAACCTTTATCTTCTTGTCTATGTGTTTCTCCAACAAATTATTCTTTAGAACCTACTACAGAGTGTCTAGTCCTGGGGTTTCTGAATTCAGAAAGTGTGTGAATTTAGATTGGAAAAAAGGAAATCTTTCATTTCACGAACCTATAGGTGATAGTCAGCATTTCCATTAATGACAAGTGACGAAAACAGTAGTAGTATTAGACATCTGTCACCAGTAGAAATCTCAGTTTCATATCAGATTATAATTGTTGCAGATATTGTAAAATAGCATTTACCCTCGTCATTACCTTGAAATGTATTAATTACAGTAGTTAATACACTCATATTGAATTTCATTATTTAATATATTCATAAAGAAGCATGTATGTTATACACATTTTTACTACTGTGATACATTTTTGTATACCTTTTTACTATCCTATTCATTTTTGGCTTCCTTGGTGGCTCAGTGGTAAAGAATCTGCCTGCCAATGCAGGAGATGC
>SJYW01037109.1:632352-708281 GCA_006410735.1 Raphicerus campestris | reverse complement strand
AAAGAGTCAGACATGTTTGAGCACGTGCACTTAACCATATTTACATTTTTAAAGGCCCATCTTTAAACACAGTCACACTGGGAGTAAGGGCCTCCACATAGGCATTTGGGGGAGAAGTAGTTCGGTTGCAGCAGCATCTGATGCAGCACCGGTGTCTGCCATCACCTCCCCAGGCTTCTGAGTGTGGCTTACAGAGTTCCCTACTTACGGGCACCTTAGCCTTACCTCCTGTTCTGTTCTCCTCAGAACTTGCCTGACTCTGTTTGGAATACAACCTCACTGAAAATGGAGAATGTATCTCATGGAGCACAGAATTCCCAGTTCCTGGAATAGGCCTTGGGGCTTAGCAGGTGCTCAATAAATATCTGTGGAAGGAAGGAAGGACTCTCCCCCTTCTTTCCGCATGCATCTTGCTCTCACATGCCCCCCACCTCCTCAGAACTCAAAACTCCACTCATGCTGTTCCCTGGGGCCAGAACACACTTCCAACCCCTCCTTTGTCTAAAGCATCCAGCCCAGGAATTGCCCTCTCCACAGCCCCTGCGTGGGCTCAGTGCCTCGGTGCAGGATGTTGGATGGGCCATGCGGTGTTGAGGTTTTCTGCTTATGCACGATTGTTTGTCCAACTAGACTGCGAACTTCTCACGGATGGGGCTGTGTCTCCCCTATCTCCATAGATGGGGTTTCCACGCTAGGTGTACCCAGTACCTAGCCCAGAGTCTGGCTCCCCAGAGCAATATAAATCTTTTCTGATGTGTATTAAGTGTAGACATCATGCTCATCTGCTCCAAACCTTTATCTTCTTGTCTATGTGTTTCTCCAACAAATTATTCCTTAGAATCTACTACAGAGTGTCTAGTCCTGGGGTTTCTGAATTCAGAAAGTGTGTGAATTTAGATTGGAAAAAAGGAAATCTTTCATTTCACGAACCTGTAGGTGATAGTCAGCATTTCCATTAATGACAAATGACGAAAACAGTAGTAGTATTAGACATCTGTCACCAGTAGAAATCTCAGTTTCATATCAGATTATAATTGTTGCAGATATTGTAAAATAGCATTTACCCTCGTCATTACCTTGAAATGTATTAATTACAGTAGTTAATACACTCATATTGAATTTCATTATTTAATATATTCATAAAGAAGCATGTATGTTATACACATTTTTACTACTGTGATACATTTTTGTATACATTTTTACTATCCTATTCATTTTTGGCTTCCTTGGTGGCTCAGTGGTAAAGAATCTGCCTGCCAATGCAGGAGATGCAGATTCAGTCCCTGGATTGGGAAGTTACCCTACAGAAGTAAAGGGCAACCCATTCCAGTCATTTTGCCCGGAGAATCATATGAACGGAGTAGCCTAGCGGGCTACAGTCCATGGGGTCACAAAGAGTTACACACGACTGAGCATTCACGCATACATTTTTAACATTGGGATAACTACTTCAATTATATTTTAATATTCTTATTATTGGTTGTGTGTTTGGCCACATAGCTTGCGGGGTCTTAGTTCCCCACCAGAGACTGAACCTGAGGCCATGGCACTGAACGTGCCCAGCCCGAACCACTGGTTTGCCAGGGAAATTCCAATATTCTTGGTTTTCTTTNTTGGTTGTGTGTTTGGCCACGTAGCTTGTAGGGTCTTAGTTCCCCACCAGAGACTGAGCCTGAGGCCATGGCACTGAGAGTGCCCAGCCCGAACCACTGGTTTGCCAGGGAAATTCCAATATTCCTGGTTTTCTTTGTAATCTTCTGCGGGGGTTCTTTATGCATTTAAAAACATCATTCTGAGAAGGTCACCAAACGGCCCAAGGAGCCCCTGGAGTTGGCCCGCCTCTAGGATGTAGGTGTCTGACAGAGAACAAGACCAAACACACATCCCACAGGGTACACTCCTGGGAACAAGACAGAAGGAACATGTGCACAAATTAATAAACAGTGTGATTCCACATCGTGACACTGCCGTGAAGAAAGCACCTGGGGTTGGGGAGGAGGGCTGGTGGTGCGATCAGGAAGGGCTCCTGGGGGTGGGGGCGGGCAAGATATTTGAACAGAGACCTCGGTGAAACTATGGGCAGCACAAATTGCTGTGGGAAGAATGGCCTGGGCGGAGGCCACTGCCAGTGAAAAGGCCCGAGGTCAGGCCCGAGCCGGGCCTGTTGCAGTGAGGCTGGAGGAGGCCAGTGTGGGGGTAGACGGGGAGAAAGGGGGTTGGCCAGGCCGCAGGACTCTGTGAGCTGGGTAAGGAGCCGGGCAGATGGAAGCCAGTGAAGGAGCCATTGTATTCTGACAGCCAAGAAACAATGGAGGCTGGGAACAGAGCGAGAGCAGGAGAGGGCATGAAGGGTGATTGGATTTGGAACATCTTTTGAAAGCAGAGATGACAGGACTTCTGATGGACTACAGAAGGCAAAGCAGGGATGAGAAGGCTGAGAGAGACGCATTCAGGCTACTTCTTGGTTTGGGGCCTTAGCAACTGGGTAGATGGCAGAACCAAGATGGAAAAAAACAAGGAGAGGAGCAAGTGAGGGCAGGGTAGCCCCTAGAACCCCACTCCGTCTTCACCCCAAACAAAACTCCAAATCCCATCACCTGGTTTTAAATCCCCCACAACCGGTAATTCTCTGGTGGTCCAGTGGTTAAGAATCCTGCTGCCAACACAGAGGACACAGGTTCAGTCCCTGGTCCAGGAAGATTCCACGTGCCCCGGGGGCAAGCAAGCCCATGCGCCATGCAGCTGCTGAGCCCACGCTCCACATCTAGAGAGTGACCCTTGCTTGACACAGCTAGAGAAAGCCCACGCCCAGCAACGAAGATCCAGCACTGCCAAACAAAATTAGGTAAATAAAAATGTTTTTAAATCCTGCACAACCTGAGCCCAACTTACATGTCCATCCTCAACCTGATTTGCTCTTCAGGCAAATACGCTGCATCCAAGTCTGTCTGCTCACCGTACGCCTCACAAGGGCCACTGTGATCCTGTCCACTCTCACCCTAGCTCCCCCAGTCCTCTGCCTCCCACATGAGAGTCCAGATCCCGGCAATCCCTCGCTCCTCTGAAACACTGCCCTGTCTAGTTCTCCTCACTGGATACCAGGCAGGTCCTGCCTGCTTTGCTGATCGCGTTTCTTCCGTTCCCCTTCCAAGTGAGGTCAGATCTGAAAGGGGGGCCAGAGCAGAGGACTCCCTGTCCTGGTGCTCCCCACAATGCACACCAATTCCAGGGCTAGTCTCCACGTGCCCCCATTTAATCTCTGAGTGTCCTTGGCTCTGCCAACAGCTGGAGCCATTGGTTTTGAAATCTTTGCTTGAATAACATGAACAGTTAGTTTAGAACAACTGATTTATTATGAAATGTGACATTTTAAAGTATCTGTAAATTTCTGGAATTCTTTTAAGGACATTCCAGAATCACTTTCACCAGAAAATTTGCCATTGATGTCTTCTCATAGCACAGGCAGATGCCAAACGAACATAAACTTGGTTAGAGTCTCATAACTAGCTTTCAAGTCAGATTGGCAAGATGGAATAGAGGTGTGTCCTTATAAAGCCACACTTNACCACTTTCATCAGAAAATTTGCCATTGATGTCTTCTCATAGCACAGGCAGATGCCAAACGAACAAAAACTTGGTTAGAGTCTCATAACTAGCTTTCAAGTCAGACTGGCAAGATGGAATAGAGGTGTGTCCTTATAAAGCCACACTTGCACATCTACGGCTCCCTCGAGGTAAGGGACAGGATGGATGGTTTCCCGCGTCTCTAAAGCTGGTTTCGCTGGCTCTGCTCCAACCACAGCAAGTCATTGGGCAGTTAGTGCCATATGCTGTGCTGTGCTAAGTCGCTTCAGTCGTGTCTGACTCTTTACAACGCCACGGACTGGACTATAGCCCCCCAGGTTCCTCTGTCTATGGGATTCTCCAGGCAATAATAGCAGTGCATAATCACAAATGTGTCTCAGTTTCCCATAAGCAATGCAACAGGCTTTGCATTCTCTGCGTGGACATTTCCACTTGCCCGTCAGATTAGAAATGTGCAGCTTGGGCTTCCCTGGTAGTCCAGTGGTTAGGAATCCACCTTGCAAGGCAGGAGGCATGAGTTCGATCCCAGGTCTGGGAAGATCCCAGATGCCAAGGAGCAGCGGACTCCCTGTCCTGGTGCTCCCCACAATGCACTCCAGTTCCAGGGCTAGTCTCCACGTGCCCCCATTTAATCTCTGAGTGTCCTTGGCTCTGCCAACAGCTAGAGCCATTGGTTTTGAAATCTTTGCTTGAGATTGAATAACATGAACAGTTAGTTTAGAACAACTGATTTATTATGAAATGTGACATTTTAAAGTATCTGTGAATTTCTGGAATCCAATCGTCACAACTGGAATCCAATCGTCACAACTACTGAGCCCACGTGCCGCAAGCACTGAAGCCCACGGGCCTAGGGCCTCAGCCCCACAACTAGGGGAATCCTGAGCGCAGCAACGAAGACCCAGTACAGGCAAAAGTACATCAACAAATCTCTTTAAAACTGACAGCACCTTCACCTGGTGACACGCATTTGTCTTTGATGGGGGTCGGGGTGGGGGCGCTTCTAATGAGAAACAGTCCCGGGAACGTGACAGAGAATGTTTAGAGTTAAGTTAGAATGTTTCTAACTTAACACAGTGGTTCCGATTGGCTTTCAAACTCTGTAGCCTGGCAGGTTTCAGTCCATGGAGTCACAGTCAGACACGAGTTATCAACTAAACACAGCAGCATGAGAAAAGGGGAGAGGAAGGAACGGTTCTGACGTTCAGAGAACCATGCAGCTGCTTGGTAAATGATGGCTATTAATAATATAAAGCACGCCCCAAACAGTCTTTGGTAGACAGTCAGCACTCCAGGGCCATATCCAAAGAGGTGAAGGCAGGGTCCCCATTAGGGCAGCCATGGGAATAAGAGTGCCAGGAACTGTTCCCACGGAGAGGCGCTAGGTCGGTCTTTTTTGCCACTCACTCCTGGAATATTTCACAGGCCCCTGTGTTTGCAGCTGTGACCTGACGTGCCAGCCCCCCAAGGCCTGTTCTGCTTGCCTAGCAGTGCCAGGGGTGGGGAGGCGGTGGGACAGGGGAGGAAAGTGCGTATGTGGAGAGAAGGAGGCACTGATGAGTGTCAAGGAGACCAAGGGAGAGTTTGCAGGCTGGATAGATTCTTGCGGATTATTGATTCTGGAAGCCCGTTTGCAGATTTCATTTGACGGCCAGTCCAGGAGGGCTGTCCACAGCGCGGAGCTTGAAAGAATCAAGCAGAACACTTGCTAATTCCTTCCGTGGCTCTGGGACCATCGGGCTGTGCCAGCCCCTGATTCATCGACCACAGGGCTCTCTCCACATCTCTGCTCCCCGAGGCCTCCAGAGGCAGCCGATTCCCTGCCTGTGTTACAGGAGTGTGTGAACAGACCAGGCTGAGGCCAGTTACATGTATGATAAGTCTTAACGGTATGTGTGTTATCTGCATTTTTCTTGTCTGCATAAAAATGTACTTCTTAGTATCAAGAGCTGGATAGGGCAGTGAGCCTGATCACTCTTAGGAACATTTTTGCTGTTCAGTCACTGAGTCGTGTCCGACTCTGCAACCCCATGGACTGCAGCACACCAGGCCTCCCTGTCCATCACCAACTCCCAGAGTTTACTCAAACTCCTGTCCATTGAGTCGGTGATGCCATCCAACCATGTCATCCTCTGTCATCCCCTTCTCCTCCTGCCTTCAATCTTTCCCAGCATCAGGGTCTTTTCAAATGAGTCAGTTCTTCACATCAGGTGGCCAGAGCTTTGGAGTTTCAGCTTCATTATCAGTCCTTCCAATGAATATTCAGGGTTGATTTCCTTTAGGACTGACAGGTTTGATCTCCTTGCTGTTCACCCCTCCAAAATAGGTGTCAGTCATGGCATGATGNGCTTTGGAGTTTCAGCTTCATTATCAGTCCTTCCAATGAATATTCAGGGTTGATTTCCTTTAGGACTGACAGGTTTGATCTCCTTGCTGTTCACCCCTCCAAAATAGGTGTCAGTCATGGCATGATGCCATCAGCCCCCAGTCAGAAAAATGAACTACATAACCAGTCATGCTGCGGTCACCCAAAATCTAGACCCAGATTCCTATGATCTCCTGTATGTATGAAGCAGATTCAGATGAAAGGCAGCCAGAGCCACTAGATCCATTCCAGGTTTTACCTGTAGACTTAATGTCAGTTATAACATCTGACTTGCCATCATTAAAGAAGTTGNGTTAGGTCTTCAGCTGATTGGATGAGACCCCCCTGCATTGTGGAGGGCAATGTGCTTTACCCAAAAAATGAAGTGAATGTCTGTCAGTCGTGTTCAGCTCTTTGTGACCCCATGGAGGTCGACAGTCTCCTCTGTCCATGGGATTCTCCAGGCAAGAATACTGGAAGGGGTAGCCATGCGCTTCTCTAGGGAATCTTCCCGAATCAGAGATTGAACCTGGGTCTCCTGCACTTCTGGCAGATTCTTTACCATCTAAGCCACCAGGGAAGCCCACTCTATGTATTGTCCACCAATTAAATATAAAGCTCATTTAAAAAAAAAAAAAACTCTCAGAAACTTCTAGAATAGTGTTGGACCACATATCTAGGCACTGTGACCCAACCAAGTTAACATTAAATTAACCATCACTCTATACTTGTGGGTACTTCTCTGAAAGCAGGAACTGGTAAAAATTTTCACTTCGTTGTTCTGGTAATTGTGAGCCAACTACGTGTTTGCTAAAAATAATGAATGAGAAGAAGTATGTGTTGTGTGGCAGACCAGGGGTTCAGACGTCTGTGTCTGGGTGTCAAAACAGGGAACAGTACCTGGGAGAAGAACTTGGAGAAATCTTCACGTGGGGGACGGGCTGGATCTGGACTTCGAAGGAGCCTTGGGGCTTGGAGGGGCAGGAAGCATCCATCCTAGCTGGAAGGGGTGGATGGATGTACTCAACAGCTATATATCAGCTACATGCCTGCCGTGTGTGTGGGCCATGCAGGCAGGACCCCTGGGGAGGCTCTTGGGCAGAGGGGAGAGAGATACAGGAACAGTGGAGGTCAGTTTCTGGAAGGCCTTCACGTAGGCTGGGAAAAGTCCCTAGCTTTTATAAACAGAATCCTGTCCAAGGCTCTTGAAGGTCTGTTTGGTTACTCTGGCCCCAGCTTTTCACAAACTGGGGGTGGCCAGTTTACATAGTGGATATCCAGGAGCTGGTGGTCTCAGCGCTCTGGGTGGTTCCTGCCCTGGGATGGGATTTCCAGGCCTGGACAAGGAGAGCACGGGTGCCCACTCCCACCGCAGCCTCGGAGAACGCAAAGGCGAAGGAGCAGCTCCCGACATGAAGGGCTCCCTGGGCAGGAAGGTGCTGTGCTGGGCGGCCCGGCGGGCAGCCAGCCTGCCTGCTGCTCTGAAGTAGCCGGGAATTTCCATGGGGAGAGCCAAGAGTGGGAGCAGCCCTCCGAGAGTCTCCTCCAGTGGTTTGGGCAGCCAGGCCGCGTGGTGCCAGGGCAACGCTGACGGCGTGACCCAGAGGATTCTCAGCATCAACACTTGGCCCAGGTGGGGGTCCTGGCCACGGGTCAGCAACAACATCGGTGGGCGCGATATAGCAGGAAGGCAGCGGTGAGTTCCGGAGCGGAGAGGGGAAACCCACATCCGCTGGGCCCACGGCTTGTGCGGGCGGAGAGATGGGGGCTCCAGCTCCTTTCTCTTGAGAACAGCACCATCTTTGTGCTCCTTCCAGAGTCCTGCTGTTCATCAGGGGGCACAGGGGTCAGGGAGTGCAGGTACAGATCCCTGGCTCTCCAGGGAAAAAGTTTATTTTCAAGGGAAACGTGGTTTTATGGTACAAAATGTTACACCTGCTGGTCCAATTCAAACGAGGAGTGACTTTTTTCAGCAACGGGCAACATTAAAACTCTCCTCCTTGGATGCCCTTACTCTGAAGGCCGCACTAGCTAAGGTCTTTCTGTGTAAGGTGGAGGCAATCCAAACTCATGGGACACACGGCATCCATGTGTACAGCCTCCTGGCCCCAGGGAGCCCCGCAGAGCCAGGCTCAGCAGAGGAATGGTGGGAGGCCTTATAATCTGCACCAGCTAGAAAGTCACAGAACTCGTCTCTTAGGCCTCGAAATATCACCCCAGCCAACACCGACTAAATCTCTCCTCTGCTCAAGACATCAAGCCATTTTGTTTTCAAAGTTTTGGTTTTGAAATGATTTCAAGCTTGCAGTTGAAAGTTACAAGAATACAGAAGACTTCCACACATCCTTTACCCCTAATCATCCATTTTTTACATTTTGGACGTCTTTTCTCATCAGCATCTTTTTGTTTTCTCTGAATAATTTGAGAAAGGTTGTGGGCATCCGTTCCTTTATCCTTTATACGTCCCCTTGTATTTTCTAAGAACGAGGATATTCTCTTAGGNTGCACAAACTGGGGGTGGCCAGTTTACAGAGTGGATATCCAGGAGCTGGTGGTCTCAGCGCTCTGGGTGGTTCCTGCCCTGGGATGGGATTTCCAGGTCTGGACAAGGAGAGCACGGGTGCCCACTCCCACCGCAGCCTCGGAGAACGCAAAGGTGAAGGAGCAGCTCCCGATACGAAGGGCTCCCTGGGCAGGAAGGTGCTGTGCTGGGCGGCCCGGCGGGCAGCCAGCCTGCCTGCTGCTCTGAAGTAGCCGGGAATTTCCATGGGGAGAGCCAAGAGTGGGAGCAGCCCTCCGAGATTCTCCTCCAATGGTTTGGGCAGCCAGGCCGCGTGGTGCCAGGGCAACGCTGACGGCGTGACCCAGAGGAGTCTCAGCATCAACACTTGGCCCAGGTGGGGGTCCTGGCCACGGGTCAGCAACAACATCGGTGGGCGCGATATAGCAGGAAGGCAGCGGTGAGTTCCGGAGCGGAGAGGGGAAACCCACATCCGCTGGGCCCACGGCTTGTGCGGGCGGAGAGATGGGGGCTCCAGCTCCTTTCTCTTGAGAACAGCACCATCTTTGTGCTCCTTCCAGAGTCCTGCTGTTCATCAGGGGGCACAGGGGTCAGGGAGTGCAGGTACAGATCCCTGGCTCTCCAGGGAAAAAGTTTATTTTCAAGGGAAACGTGGTTTTATGGTACAAAATGTTACACCTGCTGGTCCAATTCAAACGAGGAGTGACTTTTTTCAGCAACGGGCAACATTAAAACTCTCCTCCTTGGATGCCCTTACTCTGAAGGCCGCACTAGCTAAGGTCTTTCTGTGTAAGGTGGAGGCAATCCAAACTCATGGGACACACGGCATCCATGTGTACAGCCTCCTGGCCCCAGGGAGCCCCGCAGAGCCAAGCTCAGCAGAGGAATGGTGGGAGGCCTTATAATCTGCACCAGCTAGAAAGTCACAGAACTCGTCTCTTAGGCCTCGAAATATCACCCCAGCCAACACTGACTAAATCTCTCCTCTGCTCAAGACATCAAGCCATTTTGTTTTCAAAGTTTTGGTTTTGAAATGATTTCAAGCTTGCAGTTGAAAGTTACAAGAATACAGAAGACTTCCACACATCCTTTACCCCTAATCATCCATTTTTTACATTTTGGACGTCTTTTCTCATCAGCATCTTTTTGTTTTCTCTGAATAATTTGAGAAAGGTTGTGGGCATCCGTTCCTTTATCCTTTATACGTCCCCTTGTATTTTCTAAGAACGAGGATATTCTCTTAGGCACCACAGCATAGTTCTCAAATTCGGGAATTTAACATTGATGGAATACTATCATCTAATCTACAGTCCATATTCCAATTTTGTCCATTGTTCCAACTATATCTCTTATAGCGCTTTTTCCTCTGGTTCAGAATCCAGTCCCAAATCACACACTACCTTTAGCTGTCATGTGTGCTTAGGAGCTTACGATTCAACCACAAGCAGGGTGCAGGGTCCTGTCCCTAACACTCACAGGACCTGGTCAAGACACTAGCAAGTGAAAGCGAAAGTCGCTCAGTTGTGTCCAACTCTGCAACCCCATGGGCTTTATACAGTCCATGGAATTCTCCAGGACAGAATACTGGAGTGGGTAGCCTTTCCCTTCTCCAGGGGATCTTCCTAATCCAGGGATCAAACCCAGGTCTCCCACACTGCAGGCAGATTCTTTACCAGCTGAGCCACAAGGGTAGACTCACAATCTATAGGCCTAAACATTTGACGGTTGTTCCTTTTTAAAAGATGTTTTTGATTGAGCTTCACGGCATGTGTGATCTTAGTTCACTGACCAGGGATCGAACTCGTGGCCCCTGCAGTGAAAACACGGAGTCTCAACCACTGGACCACATGGGAAGTCCTTAAAGGTTATTCTTGTAAAACATTGTTAGTTAGAATATATTCTCTCCTCCTTCCTTGACTTCTGGAGTAACCTGGAGGTCTGTGCAAAATTCTTGGGCATCTTGGGGCTCTGTGCTGGAACTGATGACTTGGGAAGAGCAGACTCGTATCTCAGCCCTATAGCCTGTCTCTGCCCTGTAGCCTGTCGCCTTCCCATACACTCCAGCTCTATCCCACACTTTTAGGAGCCTTGTGGGCACATGAGTGTGGTCAGCCCAGCCTGCATGTCCAAGTTCCATCCACATCCCACAAATGCTGCCCTTGGACCATGACTTTAGCTCAGGGCAGCACTGACACCACCCCCTCTCAGGAGCATCCACACAGGGAAGAGGCCTCCTCAGGTCCACCTGGGCCTGGCCACCTGGGGCATGACCCAAAAGGCGGGGGAGGCATGGGCTCCGAATGGGCTTGTCCCCAAACTCCTCCCCCTGTGGAGAGGGGCACAGATCAAAGAGCATCAGAGCAGGGCCCTGGAATAGGGACCCAGGACAGGGTTCCCTCTTGCCTGGGTCTAAGTGTGGTCGGAGAAGGCAATGGCACCCCACTCCAGTACTCTTGCCTGGACAATCTTATGGACGGAGGAGCCTGGTGGGCTGCAGTCCATGGGGTCGCTAAGAGTCGGACACGACTGAGCGACTTCACTTTGACTTTTCACTTTCATGCATTGGAGAAGGAAATGGCAACCCACTCCAGTATTCTTGCCTGGAGAATCCCAGGGATGGGGGAGCCTGGTGGGCTGCCCTCTATGGGGTCGGACAGAGTCAGACACAACTGAAGCGGCTTAGCAGCAGCAGCAGCAACAGCAGCAACAGCAAGGGTGGTACTGAAAATGACAGAACCTGTGTTCCCGAGCTTTGAGTTGAACAGAAAAGATACACAGACGATTGTAACCCTGTGAAGCCAACGCTCGGGCAGAGGTGAGTCTGCACTGTTATCACTCACTCAGGGCTCTCTTTCCCTTTGGCCCAGCAGTCTTTACTTACTGCTGTCTTATGGAAGCAACTGTGTCATTTGAGTTTGAATACTTGTGTGTGTATCATCGCCATCCTTGATGGCAAGAATCATGCTTTTTTTTCCCTTCACATTTCTCTGCACTTGCTCAGTGACTGTCACAGAGTAGGTCCTTAGAAAATGAGGACTGGATGAATGAACACGTGCACAGCTAATTTACTGGAAGGGCAGATAAATGAATGGTGGATGGGTGGGTGGGTGAATGGATGGACTGCTTGGTTTACAGAGAGGTGGATGACCGCACAAGAGGATGGATGAGTGGACAGGTAGATGGACAATGAGTGGATGGAGAGGTGCATTATTGGGATGCCGTATGTATTTATGGATAGACAGATGTGTGGATAAATGGATGGACAGACAGATGGATGTTTGAATGTGTGGATGATGGATGAAGGGTCAACCTCTGATCTTTCTTGAATGGCAGATCAAGGGAAGGACAGCGACAAGTATTGTCAATCCTAGGAGGAGTCCTGAGGTGGTTATGGGACTGGCCAAAGTCATCAGAGGATGTCTGCAGCAGAGGTGGAAGGAGAACCTAACAGTCCTGACTCCTAGAATCACCACTTTTGACGTGAGATGGGGCAGCTTCCATCTTGCACGCATTGTAAAGCCTGACGCCCCCCTCTGGACTCATATAGGACCTCCTGCCAGTTACTGGCTGGTAACTGTAACGAGCCTATTATTTTTGTTCAGCCCAAGCAGCCTCCTCCTCTGCGATCTTTTCTGATCACCCCCTACTCTCCTGGACACCCACAGTGGCACTGAGGTCTGTTACCTTGTTCTCCTGAACTTCCATTTAACACACACGACCTTGTCATCTTTATTCTCTCTGTCTACCTGCACCCTGTGTTTTATTTCCTCAATTAAACAGGGGCTGTGATGTCTGTCCCTGCAGTGCCTCCCAGGAAACAATCACGTGCCCTGGGCAGACTGACCCCTCAATAAATCTTTGATGATTGAGCTGCGGAACCAGTCACGCTGAAGCACTTTATAATGCCATGAAATTGGGTCATCTACAGTTAATCTCTCCAAGTTTTCATGCGTAACCTCTTGCTTACATGCCTAAGAGTTACAGCACTTGAAAAAAAATTTATTTCTCATTAGCCATCCCTGCCGTCTCAGCTTTCAGCAAAAACTTAGGGCATAAAAGCCAATTTACCACATGCTCCCAAACAATTCACAGATTCGAAAGAGCAACAAAGGCTGGGACCTGGCCACATGCAAGGGAGAAAAAAAAGACGGCAGAGAAGATTAATTGCCTTTGGAAATAAAAGATAATCGCTGAGAGCACAATGATAGTACGTGCCAGTGGGCCAGCATTTGCAGAAATACCCTATTAGTGAGAGCTGGGCAGAAGCCCCCACTGCGACATCAAAGGGTTGAGTCATGTGGCTGGTGACGGGGATGCTGGGGGAAAGCCTAATAATAGTCCTGTTCTTGCTAGCTCTGCACATTTTGGCATCAAAATGTCCCCACCACGGGTTGCCCCTGGGGAGGGTGGCAAATAGCCAGGTGTCTCTTACCTGGAGATTTGCTCAGTTGATGGGGTTTCTTGAGGGTTGGGGAGGGCCTTTGGGCCTGGCAGGGAGGGGTGGCCAGTGGCTGAGCATTTGACTCTGAAAGAGAGCAAGAGAAATCGAAGGAGAGAGAGGGAGAGAGAACACACTCCACACCCTCCGGATTTCTCCCAGATCTCCGGGCCAGGTGCCCTGGCCCTCCCACGCCTTCCCTCCTGCGGGGACTGGCAGCCAGCTCTCCAAAGAACAACCAGGACAGGAAACGCAGCAGGCCCGCAGCTGGGTGCTGGAAAGCTGGCCCACAGGAGGCTGAGGACCGGAGGAAATTTGTTTTGGATGTGGGACCCAGATGGGATAGGGGTGGGAGGGAGTGGAGCGGAGAGTGAGGCCAGATAAGAAGATGCTGTGATTTAACTAGAAAGGGAGCGAGGGGCTGCTTGGGGCTGAGAGTGTTAGATCTCTCTCATCGTGGCTGCAGAGGCACCTTTCCTTCTGCCGGGATGGTGTGCACGTGCTCTGCAGACCAGCTCTGCGGGGAACATCAGGATTCCATCGGTCTCTGATCTCTGACGGCCCCATGGCAGTCGCTAGCTGCATGTGGCTATTGAGCCCTTGAAATGTGGCTCACCCTAACAGAGATGAACCATAAGTAAGTGTAAAATATACATCAGATTTTGAAGAACTGGTACGAAAAAGATTGTACAATGTTGGTGTTGTTCAGTTGCCCAGTTGCGTCTGACTCTTTGCATCCCCACGGGCTGCGGCATACTAGGCTTCCCTGTCCCTCACCATAGCCCGAAGTTTGCCCAAGTTCATGTCCATTGCATTGGTGATGCCATCCAGCCATCTCATCCTCTGATGCTCTCTTCTCCTTCTGCCCTCAATCTTTCCCAGCATCAGGGTCTTCTCCAATGAGCTGACTGTTCAGATGATCAAAATACTAGAGCTTCAGCTTCAGCATCAGTCCTTCCAATGAATATTCAGGGTTGATTTCCTTTAAGATTGACTGGTTTGATCTCCTTGCTCTCCAATGGACTCTCAGAAGTCTTCTCCAACAGCACAGTTTGAAGGCATCAATTCTTTGGCACTCTACCTTCTTTATGGTCCAGCTCTTACAACTGTACCTGACCCCTGGGAAGACCATAGCCTTGACTATATGGACCTTTGTTGGTAGAGTGATGTCTCTATTCTTTAACACACCATCTAGGTTTGTCATCCCTTTCCTGCCGAGAAGCAATTATCTTCTGATTTCATGGCTGCAGCCACCATCCACAGCAATAATAATTTTTGTATCGATTATATATTGAAATGATACTTCTGCATGTGTGTGTCCATGCTAAGTTGCTTCAGTCGTGTCCAGCTGTTTGTGACCCCATGGACTGTAGCCCACCAGGTTCCTCTTTCCAAGCAATTCTCCAGGCAAAGAATACTGGAATGGGTTGCCATGCCCTCCTCCAGGGATCTTCCCGACCCAGGGACTGAACCCAAGTTTCTTATGTCTCCTACATTGGCAGGTGGGTTCTTTACCACTAGCACCATCTGGGAAGCCTGATACTTTTACATACATGGATTAAATAAAAGATATATTAATTTCACTGTTTCTTTTGACTTTGTTACATGTAGTGACAAAAAATTGGAAATTTACATGTATTTCCATTGGGTAGTGCTGATCTACAGCCTGTTCACTACCTCTGCCCCCTCTGTTGATTCTGGTGATTCACCTCTGATGATTCCGTTGAATGCAATGAATACCTGAGGTGCAGGAGACCACTGAAGATGAAAACGATGCTCTCAGAAAGTGACTGCATTTAGAATCACCTGCTGAGTTCTTAAAAATCCTACCTCTTGGTGTTACACTGAACGAAATTAGAGAAGAACAACTAGTGTAGGCTATCAGTTACATTCAGAGTCTAAAAAAGTACAACAGACTAGAGAATATAAACTGGTGGGGAGAGGGAGGCGGGGAGGGGCAATATAGGGGTCAGGGTATAAGAGGTACCAGCTAATATGTGGGAATAAATGACAAGGACAGATGGTATAACACGGGGAATGCAGCCAATGTTTTATAATAACTATAAATGGAGTATAACCTTTAAAAAGGGTAAATCACTCTATTGTACATCTATAACATAACATTGTACATCAACTATACTTCAATAAAAAAAATTGAATTTAAAAATAAAAACCCTCTTGGCTGCCAGACCAACTCTATCAGAATCTGTAAACCTGACCCTCCAGGCATCAGGGTTCTTTTAAAGCCCCTTAGAGGGTTCCAGCATGCAGTCAGATTGAGAACCAGGGGCTTACTATACGGCCACTGCCCTGTAGGGGCTCAACATCAAGGGGGACAAAGGGCTCTGAAATGCTATTGTGGAAATCTGCCTGAGATAGTTAGTCAAGGCAGGAGCTTCCAGGGCCGTGGAAGAAAGGGGAAGACCAGCAGCAAGTGTCGTGGGGGCTGAGTGGGATTCAGAGATAGCCTTGGCTTGAGAGTTCGAGGTTTGAGAGGAACGAAGGGTGTGGGCGGGTGTCCAGGCAGAGAAGATGCCTCGGCCAAGTCACAGGACAGGAGAGACCCCGAGAAGAGGGGGTCAGCTGGACAGACAGAAAGAACTTCCAGCCGTCCAGAGCTCCCGGAAGAGGGGAGGATGAAAGCCACAGAGGCTGGAGGACCAGACCCCGTGGACCCTGGAGACCCAGGGTTCAGGAGTGGGGTGTCCAGGAGAGGCGCTGGGTGAGGGAGTTGTGGGCTCAAACCGTGATTTCGAAGGCAACAGATTTGGTGACAGGTTTTGTCGGGAAGAGAAGAAGGCTGGGAGGGCCACGCCTGGCCTCTGCCCCTCCGCTGCCCCTGCTGAGTCTCAGCAGCCAGCCTGGCTGTGCAACTAGATGGTCACCGCTTGTGGGTGGCCCTGCCCAGGCCCAGTGATAGACAGGCCCATGGCCAGCATTTGCTTAATGAACCAAATGGTCAGCGCTTCCAAGCCTGCTAGCCGTCTGCTCACACCTGGCCACCAGAGGAGCCAAAGAGGTAAGGGCTTCCCTTCAGTTTGCCGACTTCTCCATCTTCTCCCTCCAGGAAGCAGCTCTTGAAGGCACTGGGGTTTCCACGGGGTCACCTGCAGGGGCCAACAAAGGGTCCAGGCAGTTCCAAAAAGCCAGCCTTACGACAGCCTTCTTGCCCTGCTATGCTGTGGTTCCCAGCCCACTGCATTCGGCCTGGCTGGAGAACTTCCATTTCCATTTTCCAAGGCTTCGCCGCTGGTNTTCAGTTTGCCGACTTCTCCATCTTCTCCCTCCAGGAAGCAGCTCTTGAAGGCACTGGGGTTTCTACGGGGTCACCTGCAGGGGCCAACAAAGGGTCCAGGCAGTTCCAAAAAGCCAGCCTTACGACGGCCTTCTTGCCCTTCTATGCTGTGGTTCCCAGCCCACTGCATTCGGCCTGGCTGGAGAACTTCCATTTCCATTTTCCAAGGCTTCGCCGCTGGTCCCCGCAGGTAGCAGGCCTGGGCGCGCTCACCCCACCTCTCTCTCTCTCTCAAATTCTTGTTACTAACATATAACAGTAGCTCATCCTGCCACAAAATAGATGCTTAGAGTCTTCTGTGCTTGATTTTTAAGTANGTCCCCGCAGGTAGCAGGCCTGGGCGCGCTCACCCCACCTCTCTCTCTCTCTCAAATTCTTGTTACTAACATATAACAGTAGCTTATCCTGCCACAAAATAGACGCTTAGAGTCTTCTGTGCTTGATTTTTAAGTAGTTAAGGCATGAAGCTGCTGAAGGCACCTACCTCTCTGCTTCGAGTCATGGAAAAATTTGGAATGGCATCAAACGGGTCTCCACTTCGGGATAAGTAAGGACCATCACAAATAGACAGTGGGCTTCTTGGGCTGCCTCAGTGTCCTGCAGCCTGGTGGCTCTGGGCTGGCCCAAGGAAGCCAATGCCAAATACCGGAGTCAATATGATCTTTAATGAAAGCTTGTAGCTGTAATGCATGGGCTGGGTTCAAAGAAACATCTATTAATTGTGGATCTTCTCCTAAAGCAACCACTCCCCCTTGCAACAGGCTTTCTGCCAAGGAGACGTTTATCATTTCTTGAATGGCAGAGTTCCTCCAAGAACACCTGGTTTTCTTTCAGAATGAGCCTCAGCTTTTCCCTCCAAAGCTGGTCCCTCTGCCAAGCTGTCATCTCCTTCCCTGGGCCTCCAGGGGCTGAGCAGATACCAGCCCAGGGAATTAAGTCCTGGAGGATGCTCATAGGATGTGGCTTAAAGAGTTGAGTCCTTGCTGACAATGCTAAAACTGCCTGCCTCTCTTGCTCTCCGCCAGCCAGGCCTCTGGCTTTTCTTTCTTCCTTCTCTGTCCTTTCAGTGCAGTGACTGCTATAAGCAACGTAGCAGGCTGCAGGGAAGAACTGAACTTGAACCCACTAAGCTGTGGGAAAGAGGAAAGGCATCAGTGGGAAGGTTGGGATGGTCAGTTACAACAGGGGCAGGGGCGGTCTGCAATTCCACGTGTCCGCGGTCTAGGGAAACCTGGAGGTGGAAGCAGTCAGTGGTGCCGTCTGAGGGCCAAGACACTGTCTGATGAATAACCAACTGAATGTCAGGTCCCACTTGCCCCAGGGAAGGAATTTAAGTCANTCCTTGAAGAACATGAGTGGCAAGGGTGACATTAACCAGGGAGAAGCCAGGATGCTCTTCCTGGCGGGGTTCTTCAAATGGCCCATATTCCAGCATCAAGGCTGCTCACATGCTCGCCGGCCTGAGATGCATTTGCCTACCCATGTGAGAGGATGTCTGGCATGAAAGGTACAGCCTGGGTTCAAATCCTGACCATTGCTATGTGACCCTAGACTACTTACTTGACCTCTCTGTGCCCTGATTTCCTTATGTGTATAACAGGAACAATAGTTCTGGCCTGATAGGGTATTGTGTGATTGAAAGGAAATAAGCATTTACTAGGCTCAGCATACTGTCTGGCACATGTTGGGTCCTCCCAAAAAACCACCTTGGGAGCACACAAGCTTCAGACCAGGGTCTTCCTGCTGCTCCCTAAAGCAGCACTGGGGTCACTTTCCTCCATCAAGGCCAGAGAGTATGTGTCTTAGCTCCTATCAGAAGTACTGCCCTCTCTGTGCTCAGGGAGCTCTGGGTTGGGTCCAAGACAGGAGCCCTTCAGGAGGAAGATTACAGCATCCACCTTAGGCCCTAACGTAGCTGCGCCACTTGAGAACCAGTCAGTCAGACTGGAGGTTAAAATTCAGAAGCACAGCCTGCAAAATTCCCCCCCAGCCATCTGTGGGGAAGGAATTACAAAAAGTAGATTTTTTAACGTCTGAGCCACCAGGGAAGAGTTGGACTTCCCTCGTGGCTCAGATGGTGTAGAATCTGCCTGCAATGGAGACCTGGGTTCCATCCCTGGGTAGGGAAGATCCTATGGAGAAGGGAGTGGCCACCCACTCTCTCGCCTGGAGAATTCCATGGACAGAGGAGTCTGGTGGGCTATACAGTCCATGGGGTCGCAGAGTCGGACACGACTGAGCGACTAACATACATAATGCACAGAGGCTGGGGCTGGGCTGCGGGGAGGACCTTGGTTATCAGCGGATCAAAGGACAGAGAGAAGCCAAAGACAGGGGATCAGGCTCCAATGGAGAAAGTGGGGGCTTTGGGAGGAATCCACAGATTCTTTGGGGGAGAAAGTCATCCTGGCCCCTTAGGACAACAGGGGATGAAGCCACAAGAAATAGGGGTGTCATGTTTCCAGAAGCAACAGCAGACCCTGAACTCTGAAGCCGAATATGAGTGAGACAGAGAGAAAGGAACACCCGAGAGGTGACAAGGTGCCTCCTGACCCCCGGCCCCCAGCTTTGGAATTTTTAGACTCATCCTCTTGACCCCTGGGGGTTTAATCCAGAGTGGCCTGTGACAAATCGCCTCTGATTCCAAGGCTTTCTAGCCAGATCTAATCCGCATGGAATCTCCATGCCCCATGTTCAGGGATTTCATGATTGGAGTCACAACGTCCCAGGAAGAAGAGATCTAACTCCAAATGCCAGGCTTTGGGGAGAGAAATCAATTCAGATCCAGAGTCTTAGGTAGTTAATGTCTGTAAGCGGAAGGTTATAAATACACCTCCTGCAGCCTGGCCACATAAATAGGAGAAGGCTATTCACAGGCTTCTCAGAACCCCTGGAAGGTAACAGCCCTTTGTGCTTGAAGCATGGAGAAGGCGGGCAGGCCGTTTTACCGCTGCCTGAGAATTTCGTTTGCATGTTTACCACGAGGCTCATGACTCTGGGCCTCGGAATACTGACTAGAACCCCAGTCTGAGCATGGCAGTCCAACCTCAGTGTCCCCCGGAAAGACCTTCCTAATCCTGGCCTGTAGATGGTCTATTGTTCACACCAGCTCCCACGGTCCCACCTCCTGGGATTCCCCCAGACATGCATACTTCCCAGTCAAGCTCCTTTCTTGGGGTTGAGAGAAATGAATGAAGCAGCGCGTGTCAGATGCCCACCGGGGACTGTAGGGATGGAGGTGCAGCAGGCTCTGTGTGGGGGAGGGGAGGAGAGGGGAGGCCCAGGGCTGACAGCCTGAGATTTATCGGAAAGCGCTGCAAGCTCCTGGTGGCACCCAGAGCTGCAGTTAACAATGTTCTGGCCTCCAGCGCGAAAAGGGGCTCCCCCATCTAGGGAAATGGGGAACTGGTGCCAAGCTCGCCTCTGAAAGAGGTGAGCTCCACCCAGAGACTGACAATAGGTCCATCACAGAGATCAGCTTGTTGTGAGCTCACAGCTCTGGGAAACAGCACAAGCCTGGAGAAGTAGCTACAGTTCCCTGGCTTCTTAAACAATGGTATTTTTAAAAAGACCTTATTTTGAAATAATTATAGATATACAGGAAGCTGCAAAAATAGCGCAGAGAGGGCCCAGGCACCCTTCACCCCACTTCCCCCACAATAACATCCTGCATCATTCAAGGGCAACATGCAAAGCAGGAAGCCCAGCGTGGGGACAGTCCACAGCCCTGGTTCAGGTCTGGAACAGTGGCATTGGGATCACCTCCTGAGATGGTTCTCAGATACTGGAGCTAGTGGGAACTTCAGCGCTGCTCTGAAAACCGGTAGGACCCTGCCGGGTTTGCTCTGAAAACTCTCATTTCCCCTCTGACAAAAGCCCACTAGGGCAGGTGGAGACACTAGCCCCTCCCTCTCTCCCTTCCCTCAATTTCCCTGGAAACCAGGGAGACAAAGGGAAATCAAAGACAGAGCCAGGCAGGTTGTTTGGTATCTTACCTGCCACCTTACGAGATGTCCTTGTAGTCTGCGCCATCACGATTAGAGAGGCCTGGGCCTTGGTTTTCTCATCTGCACAATGGGGGGAAATGACAGAATCTGTCTTACAGTATTGTTGAGAGAAACCAGTGAAGTGATACTAGTGAAAAATTTTGGAACATTCTTGGCATGTAATAAATCTACATACATCCTTGATAAACTAATAATAATAATTAAAACGAAACATCTGTACATGACTTTACAGGAAACCTAAGCTAGCGTTAAGTTTTTTCCAAAGAGCCTGAAGTGAGTGCCTGAGGCTTGTTGGAAGCGTGGAGGGCTTTGATAGAGCATTTAATTTATATGAGAGATGCTTTTTGCATGTAAAATCGATTTGACATGCAAATAAACGAGAGCTGATTGAAGATTATTTAAGCACATGCTCTGAATAGCGGTTGTATTTCCGAACAGCTATTAACCTTACCACCAGCCTTGTTGCCCGGTAATGACTTTCCCCGGCCCTGGTCCCTGCCCTCCCTGCTTGTGGGATGTGTAAGACTGGGCCACGCCAGGTGTGCAGAGTCATCACAGGTATATTCCCAAGGCTGGAGTACACTTGGATATTTCTTTAATACTTTCTCATTTCATCATTAAAAATTTCATATGTCCCGAAAGGACACAGGCTAAAGGTTGCTGGGGGAACTTCTAACAGTGAAATGAGGATCCACGTTAGTGGGCATCACAGGACGGTCAACCAGAACTCTGATCCCAGGACAGGAGATGCCCTGGGGTCCCTGTGCAGATGGAGACCCTCGGGAAGGTCTGCGGGGGCAGGCGCTGCCCTCTTGGCTGGGCAGTGCTCTCCCTTGGGCCATGCAGAGGAAGCCAGAGGATTTCTTTCTCTTCAGACCACAGCAGCTGGGGCAGGGGAATAGAAGGCTAAACAGATAATTATTTCAACAGCAGGGAGCTCCTAATAGACCCTACTCAAAGAGGACCTAGACACAAGGATCCTATAACAAAATCTGTCAAATCCACAGCTCTTTATTTTATTAGAGAAGCTGGAAAGGAAAGCTGAGGGTTTTTTCAGTTTTTTTGGTAAAACAATAGTAACATAAGGGCTTCTCCAGTGACTCAGCAATAAAGAATTTGCCTGCAATGCAGAAGACACAGGTTCGATCCCAGGGTCAGGAAGATCCTCTGGAGAAGGAAATGGCAACCCACTCCAGTACTCATGCCTGGGAAATCCCATGGACAATCTTTGGTGGGCCACAGTCCATGGGGTTGCAAACCACCACCAACAACAACAAGTAACATAAAGTCTCCCATTTTAATCATGTGTTAAATGCGCCGTTCAGAGGCATTAATCACATTCACAATGTTGCACAAACGTCACCATTATTTCTAACACTTTTTCCATTACCTCAGACAGAGACTCTGTACCCATTAAGCAATAGTGCTGCATTCCTCCTTCTCACAGGTAAAGTAGGTAAATTCTTATCTACTTTCTCTTTATGAATTTTCCCTCCTCTAGATTTTTCATCTAAGTGAAATCATACAATATTTGTCCTTTTGTGTCTGACTTATTTCACGTAGCATCATGTTTCCAAGATTAGCCACGTTATCGCAGTGGCGATGCTTTGAAGGCTGAGTTACATTCCATTCTCTGGATTCGGCACATTCTGTTTGTCTGTTCATAAAGGGCATTCGGGTGGTTACCACCTTTTGACTATTGTGAATGGCACTGTTGCTATGGACACAGATGTACTAGCATCTGTTTGAGTCCCGGTTTCCAGGTCTTTGTGGGACATACCTGGGAGTGGAGGTGCTGGCTCATGTGGAAAGGAAAGCTGCCATTTTTCTTCAAAGCTTTACTTTCTTGGCCCAGGTTAAGCCCTGTGCTAGTCCAACTGGGCAGGAGCCATGTGAGCCACATGTCACACGGGCTATGCTGCTGGAGCTCCATGGATTAACCTGTGCTTTTTTCGTAGTGAATGGCTCATACCTTGGGCTTTGAGCGCAGGATGATTGAAGCGTGAATAAGATGAGGCAGGAATGAAGATGCATGCCTTCCATGTAGGAAGCCTCGGGCATAAAGAAAACCACTCAGGCTTGGGGGAGGCACAGAATGGGGTTGGGGATGGAAAGCTCGGACACATCTTTTCCTTAGATGTTACTTTTGTGTGCTGTGCCACGATCAGCCTCTTCAGCCATGGCCAACCCTTTGCAACCCTGTGGAATGCAGCCCACCAGGCTTCTCTGTCCATGGAATTTTTCAGGCAAGAATACTGGAGTGGTGGCCATGCGCTCCTCCAGGGGATCTTCCTGACCCAGGGATTGAACCCGCATCTCTTATGTCTCTTGCACTGGCAGGAGGGTTCTTTACCCCTAGTACCGCCTTGGAAGCCCAGACATTAACTAATTCTTGTTTTTAAATGATTGTCCTACCAGCACCATCTGACAGCTTTTTATTCCCTGTGAGTTTAAGACATGCTTTTTCACAGGCTTTGCTCACTGGTGCTCCCCTCCATGATTTCGGCTGAGGGGTTCATCTCTGCCTGCCACTGAGCAGAAACACTCCGGCCTTTCCTGGGAATGGTAGTTCTTTGGAGTTGGGGATAATGACACTGCCTTTGCTGGTACCCTGTGAAGAGTAAATTGGGCGATTGTTTAGAGGCACCCAGGATAGCACCATGTGGAAGGACTCATTGAGTGTTCTTCAAGGGGTGCCTGTTATTCAAGGGATAGGAAGAGAAGCCTGGATTCTGTTTCAGGGAGCTCATGGTCTAGGAGAGATGGCTTCAGGTCAAGAGTTGAGGAGAGTTTCCTGAATCACAGGAGGTGTAGCCGTTGAGCTGGATTTCCAGTGGATGGAGATGGAGATGAAACCCAGCCATTGCAGTTGACTAAGGGATCCTGGGCTGGGGTTTAGGGGGAGCTGGCCAGCCCTGTGTCACAGCCCTGATGCTCACACGTGTACATCAGAGTGACCAGAACTTGTTAGAAATGTAGGTCCTCTATCTCCATTCCCAAAGAGTGTGCTTAGTGGGTGTGGATGGCACTGGAAGCTACCATTTTGACTGGCCCTTCAGGGGGTCCTGGTACACGCAATCCTCAGGAGTGGTTGTGGGCATTGCCGGACAAGTTGGAGGGAAGTGAGTTGGAAGGAATCCAGCTCAGTTGTGTCAAGACATCGGAAGTTCTCAAGAAAGAGTGAAGATGGGAGTGGAAATGGAAATTCAAGGGAGAGAAAATAACTTGAGACCCAAACACAAGGTAAACATTCAGCCGCAAAAGGGAATGAAATTCTGACACGTGCCGCAACATGGGTTAACTTGGGAACGTCATTATGCTCAACGAAAGAAGTCACGCACCACGAGGCACATCTCTACACGAAAAACCAGAAGAGGGTCGTCCACGGAGACGGAGGCTGACTAGGGGTTGCCAGGAGGTGGGGGTAGGAAGGATGGAGGGATAATGGCTTAACGGGTACCACCCTGCCTCTAGGGGTGATAAAAAGTGTTCTGGAAGTAGATACTGATGATGGTGGCATTAAATGCCACGGAATCATTCAGTGTAAAATAATGAAGACGGTAAATTTTAAGAGTATATGTATTTCACCATAGTAAAATAAAAAGGCAGCCAAGCGTATATTCACATTGATCCATTTTCTAATGAGTAAAAGGTGACTTTTTCCCATTCCAACATGGAACAACCCAACAATAATGCTTTGTATTTTTAATATATTATTTTGAAGGTAGTTGCTTGAGTCCTCTGCAGGGGTCTTCTGCAAAAAAAAAAAAAAAAAAATTCAAGAGAACTGAGGCCTAAGCTGTAAAAGATACGCTGAAATGCATGGGCACGATCTCTCTCTTTCCCAGCACACACTTGCCTTGAGGGAGGTCCAGCATCTAAGTCGTTTCACTCTCTTATTTTTACTGGCAGGAGAGAGCGGGAGGTGGGAAGGAATAACAGCAGGCTTCAGGGCCTTCTGAGCCCAGCCAGCTCTCTGGTTCTGGTTTGCACCAAAGAGAACAGAATCCCAGGCGATGGAGACTGGCCCCCATACCTCCTGGATACAGTTTACAGAACTCAGGCTCGCCAACACCCTAGAGTCTCAGGGGCTGTGTTCCCTCTTTGAAGGGAGCAGAGCAGCTGAATTCGCCCCAAACCAAGACGGAAGGCCGAGGAACCAAACCAACATCCTGGCCGGCTCTCGTGGAAGATGCCCAGGTGCCCACGGACCCAGCCAAGACAAACATGTGGGCTTTCAAGGCAGTCTCTGAAAGCCTTGGGCACCCAGCGCTCTGTTCCCGGGCCCACCTGAAGCTGTTCAATCTCAGCCCACCATCTGCATGGACACTGTTCACTCCACGTCCCCCTGTCCCCTGTTCCCAGAGGTGGGCTTCTTCAGGAAGGACCATCGTCAGAAATACTAGTGTGGCTGTGGGCATGGACTCTGTCTTATTTTTCTTTCCTCACCATCAGTTGCAAGCTCTCATGACAGGGTAGACTCTGATCCCGCTCTCTCCCAGCCATCGTCAGGAAAGAAAGAGCCAAGGAGAGCCAGCGAAGCCAGGAAGCTGCCAGGATGGTGCAGACTCAGCAGAAAATGGTCTCCCTGGATGTGGCAAGAAACCGCTGCTTGGGACTTACTGAGCCTTCCAGAAGGTCCATTTTAAGATCCACCACGCCTGAAGGCTTTGCTTTGGCTCCAGAAACCAAGAGACACCCTGGCTCCTATTCATTGCAGAGGTTCTCAAGCACTCTTGAAATGGCTCGATTTAACCCTGATGCATTCACTCGCTCATTCTTCACCAAGTATGCTCTCCATGTGTAGCGCCAGGTGTAGTGACCCATCGAATGAAGACATGCAATACGTGTCTGGGGAAACAAATAAATGAGAGAATGAATGAAGGGACCTTCATCTTTAGGAACTTCANCGTGTGTAGCGCCAGGTGTAGTGGGAGCCCTAGCTCAACACCAGTCTCGGTGACTCATCGAATGAAGACATGCAATACGTGTCTGGGGAAACAAATAAATGAGAGAATGAATGAAGGGACCTTCATCTTCAGGAACTTCACAATCCAGGCTGGATGGCAAAACATACACGTGAAAGGTATGGTGTGAAATAAGTAAAATTGCAAGACGGAGTTTAAGTTTCAAGTGTTGTGTTGCTACGTCGCTTCAGTCGTGTCCAACTCTGTGCGGCCCTGTGGACTGCAGCCCCCCAGGCTCCTCTGTCCATGGGGATTCTCCAGGCAAGAATCCTGGAGTGAGTTGCCATGCCCTCCTGCAAGGGATCTTCCCGACCCAGGGATCAAACCCACGTCTCTTCTGTCTTCTGCATTGGCAGGCAGGTTCTGACCACTATCGCTCTCTGGGAAGCCCATTCTATGCAATATGGTGGAGCTATTCAGATTCCAGACTTCTACCGAGAACAATCCAAAGGCCAAACTTCCCCAATGGCCTCCTGAGCAGTACTGGAAAACCCAGGCTGGATTTTCTGGAGGCCTCAGTGATTATATTCAGATGATGCAAACTTATGGACAGGAGTGAGGCTGTTGGTTGAGAGAAGAGAGTCTTTAGAGGGATAGTCTAAGTTTAAAGGAGTTGCAAGATTGAAATGTGGGGAGGGATGAGACAAGGTAAGTGAGTGAGGCTGCAAAGACCATGTGCGAGTTGGGGAAATAATGGGTAGAATAGCCCAGAGGAAAAGCTGTGGAGAACAGTGGAAGATGGAATCAGGAGGGCAGCGGGGGCAAGAGAGTACATCGTCCTGCAGGTAAGGGAGCCTTGGAAGCTTTGGGTTGGGGTGCAAGACACACAAAACAGGCTTTAGATGTTGCACTAATGTAATATACAGGATGGACTGGAAAGAGAATGAAATTGGAGGTGGGAAACCAGCGAGAGTGATAGCTGTGAACTTTTGGCAGGACTCAGACTCCTCTGGGAACCCACTGAGACCGACAAGCTCCCAACCCCAGAAGAATCTCTGCACATATAAAAATGTGCAGATCTCACAGGATGATTTGTAACTGTAAAGCCCATTCATGGACGTTTTGGGTCCAGGGACCCCAGGTTAAGTATCCCTCTGTTAGGGGAACTCGCCTTTCCTGAATGCCTGTGTGAGCCAAGTTGGGGGTTTTGAGGATGATTTTACATGAGGGTTAAGAGAGGAGGAACAGANGGTTAAGTATCCCTCTGTTAGGGGAACTCGCCTTTCCTGAATGCCTGTGTGAGCCAAGTTGGGGGTTTTGAGGATGATTTTACATGAGGGTTAAGAGAGGAGGAACAGACCCTGATCGCTGAGGATTAAGCAAGAAGAGCTCGGAGAAGAGTCCACAGCAGCTGCACTGGCCCAGACGATTTTTACATGCTGGCCAGGGGGTGGTGTAAACCGAAACACCATGGCTCACAAGTGATAACACTAAGGGACCAGCCGTGGGCGTCACCCACAGCACAAAACTGTGCTAGGCACATTCTGTGGAGCTGAGTCTGAGCATGTTTCTTTAATAAACATGATGAGAGTTTGGCATTTCAAAAAGTAAAACTTTTGCACACATTGTCTTTANGCAGAGAAAAAAAAATGAAACCCTATCTCATTTATCGGAAGCATCAGTGGCAACTGAAATAACTCTATCCTGGGAGAGGATTAAATCTGAAACTTTCCCCCAAAATATCACTGAAATTTAAAAAAAAAAAAAAAAATCTAACCTGGTGCTTCATGCTGGAGTCCGAGCCTGCCTTAGAGATGAGCGCCCCTGATAGGCACCCGCTTGCCTGTTCCTGCAGGTCCTAACGAGATGATGTCTCTCTTATCCACCTGCTTGTCTCACATCCAGGCTGGATGACAGCTAATAGCCAGCAGCTCAGAGCAGGGAGCAGCTTAGCTGGTTTGAACTAGTTCAGAATGACACATGTAAATTCCTTATCACACATTTTGATAGAGTTGGGGGTCCCCTTACAGAGACCTGGGGAAAAAGATCTTTGCTCTAATGTTAAATGCTCAGCTTCCCCCACCCCNGACACATGTAAATTCCTTATCACACATTTTGATAGAGTTGGGGGTCCCCTTACAGAGACCTGGGGAAAAAGATCTTTGCTCTAATGTTAAATGCTCAGCTTCCCCCACCCCTCCTTAAGGAGCAGATTGACCATCTCAATCTGATTAAGTTCTAAAGAAAACTTCTATTCTGATCCCCCCACCCCAGGCTGACGAACATCAGGTAATACTAGCTCGCTGGAACTTGGTTTTATTTGCTGGTCTTGTCTGGACTCGAGGAACTGTGCCTTCTGGAATTCTTTGATGACTGGTAGTCCTTTTTTGCTCAAAAGAGCCTTCACTTAAACGTCTGCCTTTCATATCCATTGTGTGAAGTGTTGTGCTTGATGGTGAGGCTCACAGAACAGCCTGGAGAATGGACCGAGGACTCCTTCTTTAACGAGTTTGTGTCTTGTCTCATAAAGCATTCAGGAAGACTTCTGTTGCTCGTTGTTCTACAGGTAAGACAGTCCAGTGGAGAGGCCCAAAGCTGGAAACTGCACTCCCGAAGGGAAAAATTAGCTGAAAGAGACCTTAGAGGTGAAATAGGCAGGCCTCTCCTTTTGTGAATGAAAAGACTGAGGCACAGAGGGGCTTTGCCATTACCCAATCAGGTTATGTCCCTCCCCTTCCTGGACCCTTTGCTGGTTTCCCATCCCTCTTGCTTCTCATCTTAGCTCATTCCCTCCCGACTTCAGCTGCCACACTGTGCAAACGCCAACCCAACCCCATGGAGAGGCCGCCTGGAGGAAAACTAAGCCCCTGGCCAACAGTCTCAGCTGAGCCGCAAGCCAACAGCCGGCAACAGCTGGCCAGGCAAGGGAGTGAGCCAGCCGATGCCACGCGGAGCAAAGAGGAGCTGTCCCCACCAGCCCCTGCCCCAGTGGCAGAATCCTGAGCAAACAAATGATGGTTTTAAGCTATTTTGCTTTAGATCATTTGCTGCACGGCAATGAGTAACTAACCACTCTCTGAAATGAACTTGTTCATAAACTTGTTTTCTTCCACGACCTGCCCCCCTTCCCCTGCAATCTTTCCCTTAGGACATAAGCACCATGAATTTATCTATGTTCATCATGGCATCCCCAGGACACTCCACAGTCCCTGACCCCCAGTATGCACTCTCGAGATGTTTGTTGTATGAATGAATAAGTAATGAATGAATGAGTGAGAGAAGTCATACAGCTTTTGACCGGTTAAATCTCAAATCTGTGTCCTGCTCCTTTGGTTCTTGGTAGGGACTGAAGTCCTAGATTTTGCCTGCTTTACTCAATCATCTGTCCTTAATTCCTAAGGAAACATGCTCAAGGCTAAGCATATCTCTAGCGAATCAATCAGACCTTGATTTCCTATGGATTCTCAGAATAATCATAATGGATAGTTACTGAGCCAGGCACTGCACTCAGCCCTTTCATATGCATCAACTCGTTTAATCCTCTTGGCAACCCTATTAGATGGGTACTATTGATTTTACAGGGTGAGACAGAAGAGAGTCATTAACTTGCCCCATGTCACTCAGCTACTGATTAGCAAAGCTGGGCAGTGGGGTGGGGCAGCAAACTCTGCAGGGAGCAGGAAATGGTTCTCCATCCTGCCTCGGAGACTGAATGGGCCCTTCGCTGGTTTCACCAGCCCTGAGTATGACCATGCATCATTCCTGGTCTTGCTCATAAAAGGCTTTAGCCTGGACTGGAGATGATGCTATCAGGGAACTCCCAGAATAGGGACAAAAGCTGGGAACGTAATGGAGCAAATAGGTCATCTTCGTCTGAAGCCAAAAGTTTCCAGCAGAAATCCAGCCCAACTCTTCAGACACACTTGCCTTTGGGCAGAAGCCGGCATCCGGGTGGAGAGGGCAATGTCTAGAATCCCACCCAGAGAAACTCAAGAAATTTGAGGCAGATTCAGCCTGAATGAAGCCACCTGGCTGTCCTCGATGGGGCACAGCCTGCCCTGGACCATTGCATCCTCAGTTCAGGGCTACTAAGCATCCAGCAGAATGGGGGTGCTGTACTGGGTAAGAGCATCACCCCAATTGTCATAAACACAGGGTCTAAGAATAGGAGATGACCGAAACTAAGGGGCACTGAGGGGTCCTCAGAGCCTGGATTTTATTTCCTAAAGGGCATCTGAAAAGCCCGTGGGCTCCCATGCCCAGGAAAAAAGACAAATTCTTTTCTTTGTCTTGTTTTCCTGCGCATGCATGCATGCTCAGTTGCTTCAGTTATGTCTGACTCTTTGCGACCCTAAGAATTATAGGCTCCTTTGTCCACAGGATTCTCCAGGCAAGAATACTGGAGTGGGTGGCCGTGCCCTTCTCCAGGGGAGCGTCTTCATTCAGGAATCTAACCCCTGTCTCCTGCGTCTCCTGCATTGCAAGCGGATTCTTGACCCACCAAGCCATCTGGGAAGCCCCTTGTTTTCCTGTATTCAAGCAGAAAGCCTAGCGAAAGGGCACCAGATAAGACAGTCTTTCCTTGGAATCCCATGGCCTGTGGGGCTCAGCATCTCCGAACAGACGGGAAACGACCATCTGGCCTGGCACAAGCAAGAAGTTTCTGCTTCAGAGACTCATTCGTGCCAACTTGGGTCCCTTTTATCTTTCCTCCCGGGCTTTGCCCCAGGGGCCCACGTGCTCTACCTGCAGCCAGCTTTCTGAGATGGGACAGACAGACGTGCCTGGACAGAGAATGGGTTGCTCTGGGGCTTTGGGTTGCAGCAAGATATTAGTGATCAAAGACAAGGTAGATGTCTTGGTATGTCTGAGTCCGAGGAATAGCACCCTGTCGGGAAGGAGTGCCCGCCGCAGAGGGTAGAGTGTAGGACAGCAGGCTCTGTAGGCCGGGCTGCTCACAGATAGAGGCCTAGGGATCATGGCCCATTCAGGTGGATTCCTGAGGGTCATGAGAAAATCCTGAATTCTCTGATCAATGGAGAATCTTCAGTGGAGCTGGAAAAAAAAAAAAAAAANTGGTGGGCTACAGTCCATGGGGCTGCAAAGAGTTGGACTCAACTGAGCAGCTATCACAAAGATCCTCTGCGCAGTTTGCCCCTCTGTAAGGGTGTGTCCAGTAACCCATTTGTGTCTGTCTGTCTGTCTGTCTGCATGTGGATGCAGCCATTCCTGCACTGGCTCTGAATTCCTTGGGAGATTCTAGTCTCTAACATATTTTTAAATTTCGTATTACAGGTGTCATTGCAGAAGAGGAGTAGGAGTAGGATTAATGAGAACAACAGAAGTTGAGGGTAAGGTGGTAAAGAAAATAATACCAATTACAGCGTCTCCAGATCACAGCTCTGAAAGAGTAGCCGGAATTAAGTTGATGAAGCTTTTTAAGTCTCTTAAGTACAAGTCTTTGAAATCCACTATCTTTCAAAAACATCGTAATGATCTTGCCATCATGACTTCAAACAGTCTTAATGAAACCCACAGAGAAAGGCACGCACAGCTTCTCAGTGACGAGGGGAAGAGATTCCTTTAGAAAATTAACAGAAAAGTAGACAAGTCTTTGCACGTAGCCATCTTATTGCTACAATAAATTATTGCATTGTTGAAGGCTTTCATAAAATTAGATACCTCGGTAGCAGAGAAAAAAAAATGAAACCCTATCTCATTTATCGGAAGCATCAGTGGCAACTGAAATAACTCTATCCTGGGAGAGGATTAAATCTGAAACTTTCCCCCAAAATATCACTGAAATTTAAAAAAAAAAAAAAAAATCTAACCTGGTGCTTCATGCTGGAGTCCGAGCCTGCCTTAGAGATGAGCGCCCCTGATAGGCACCCGCTTGCCTGTTCCTGCAGGTCCTAACGAGATGATGTCTCTCTTATCCACCTGCTTGTCTCACATCCAGGCTGGATGACAGCTAATAGCCAGCAGCTCAGAGCAGGGAGCAGCTTAGCTGGTTTGAACTAGTTCAGAATGACACATGTAACTTCCTTATCACACATTTTGATAGAGTTGGGGGTCCCCTTACAGAGACCTGGGGAAAAAGATCTTTGCTCTAATGTTAAATGCTCAGCTTCCCCCACCCCTCCTTAAGGAGCAGATTGACCATCTCAATCTGATTAAGTTCTAAAGAAAACTTCTATTCTGATCCCCCCACCCCAGGCTAACGAACATCAGGAAATACTAGCTCGCTGGAATTTGGTGTTATTTGCTGGTCTTGTCTGGACTCGAGGAACTGTGCCTTCTGGAATTCTTTGATGACTGGTAGTCCTTCTTTTTTGCTCAAAAGAGCCTTCACTTAAACGTCTGCCTTTCATATCCATTGTGTGAAGTGTTGTGCTTGATGGTGAGGCTCACAGAACAGCTTGGAGAATGGACCGAGGACTCCTTCTTTAACGAGTTTGTGTCTTGTCTCATAAAGCATTCAGGAAGACTTCTGTTGCTCGTTGTTCTACAGGTAAGACAGTCCAGTGGAGAGGCCCAAAGCTGGAAACTGCACTCCCGAAGGGAAAAATTAGCTGAAAGAGACCTTAGAGGTGAAATAGGCAGGCCTCTCCTTTTGTGAATGAAAAGACTGAGGCACAGAGGGGCTTTGCCATTACCCAATCAGGTTGTGTCCCTCCCCTTCCAGGACCCTTTGCTGGTTTCCCATCCCTCTTGCTTCTCATCTTAGCTCATTCCCTCCCGACTTCAGCTGCCACACTGTGCAAACGCCAACCCAACCCCATGGAGAGGCCGCCTGGAGGAAAACTAAGCCCCTGGCCAACAGTCTCAGCTGAGCCGCAAGCCAACAGCCGGCAACAGCTGGCCAGGCAAGGGAGTGAGCCAGCCGATGCCACGCGGAGCAAAGAGGAGCTGTCCCCACCAGCCCCTGCCCCAGTGGCAGAATCCTGAGCAAACAAATGATGGTTTTAAGCTATTTTGCTTTAGATCATTTGCTGCACGGCAATGAGTAACTAACCACTCTCTGAAATGAACTTGTTCATAAACTTGTTTTCTTCCATGACCTGCCCCCCTTCCCCTGCAATCTTTCCCTTAGGACATAAGCACCATGAATTTATCTATGTTCATCATGGCATCCCCAGGACACTCCACAGTCCCTGACCCCCAGTATGCACTCTCGAGATGTTTGTTGTATGAATGAATAAGTAATGAATGAATGAGTGAGAGAAGTCATACGGCTTTTGACCGGTTAAATCTCAAATCTGTGTCCTGCTCCTTTGGTTCTTGGTAGGGACTGAAGTCCTAGATTTTGCCTGCTTTACTCAATCATCTGTCCTTAATTCCTAAGGAAACATGCTCAAGGCTAAGCATATCTCTAGCGAATCAATCAGACCTTGATTTCCTATGGATTCTCAGAATAATCATAATGGATAGTTACTGAGCCAGGCACTGCACTCAGCCCTTTCATATGCATCAACTCGTTTAATCCTCTTGGCAACCCTATTAGATGGGTACTATTGATTTTACAGGGTGAGACAGAAGAGAGTCATTAACTTGCCCCATGTCACTCAGCTACTGATTAGCAAAGCTGGGCAGTGGAGTGGGGCAGCAAACTCTGCAGGGAGCAGGAAATGGTTCTCCATCCTGCCTCGGAGACTGAATGGGCCCTTCACTGGTTTCACCAGCCCTGAGTATGACCATGCATCATTCCTGGTCTTGCTCATAAAAGGCTTTAGCCTGGACTGGAGATGATGCTATCAGGGAACTCTCAGAATAGGGACAAAAGCTGGGAACGTAATGGAGCAAATAGGTCATCTTCGTCTGAAGCCAAAAGTTTCCAGCAGAAATCCAGCCCAACTCTTCAGACACACTTGCCTTTGGGCAGAAGCCGGCATCCGGGTGGAGAGGGCAATGTCTAGAATCCCACCCAGAGAAACTCAAGAAATTTGAGGCAGATTCAGCCTGAATGAAGCCACCTGGCTGTCCTCGATGGGGCACAGCCTGCCCTGGACCATTGCATCCTCAGTTCAGGGCTACTAAGCATCCAGCAGAATGGGGGTGCTGTACTGGGTAAGAGCATCACCCCAATTGTCATAAACACAGGGTCTAAGAATAGGAGATGACCGAAACTAAGGGGCACTGAGGGGTCCTCAGAGCCTGGATTTTATTTCCTAAAGGGCATCTGAAAAGCCCGTGGGCTCCCATGCCCAGGAAAAAAGACAAATTCTTTTCTTTGTCTTGTTTTCCTGCGCATGCATGCATGCTCAGTTGCTTCAGTTATGTCTGACTCTTTGCGACCCTAAGAATTATAGGCTCCTTTGTCCACAGGATTCTCCAGGCAAGAATACTGGAGTGGGTGGCCGTGCCCTTCTCCAGGGGAGCGTCTTCATTCAGGAATCTAACCCCTGTCTCCTGCGTCTCCTGCATTGCAAGCGGATTCTTGACCCACCAAGCCATCTGGGAAGCCCCTTGTTTTCCTGTATTCAAGCAGAAAGCCTAGCGAAAGGGCACCAGATAAGACAGTCTTTCCTTGGAATCCCATGGCCTGTGGGGCTCAGCATCTCCGAACAGACGGGAAACGACCATCTGGCCTGGCACAAGCAAGAAGTTTCTGCTTCAGAGACTCATTCGTGCCAACTTGGGTCCCTTTTATCTTTCCTCCCGGGCTTTGCCCCAGGGGCCCACGTGCTCTACCTGCAGCCAGCTTTCTGAGATGGGACAGACAGACGTGCCTGGACAGAGAATGGGTTGCTCTGGGGCTTTGGGTTGCAGCAAGATATTAGTGATCAAAGACAAGGTAGATGTCTTGGTATGTCTGAGTCCGAGGAATAGCACCCTGTCGGGAAGGAGTGCCCGCCGCAGAGGGTAGAGTGTAGGACAGCAGGCTCTGTAGGCCGGGCTGCTCACAGATAGAGGCCTAGGGATCATGGCCCATTCAGGTGGATTCCTGAGGGTCATGAGAAAATCCTGAATTCTCTGATCAATGGAGAATCTTCAGTGGAGCTGGAAAAAAAAAAAAAAAAAGGCAAAGGCATCAGACCTAGGTTCTCTTTAACATGGCTCCATGGCCTTAATTAGTAGTTTAAAGCATAAACAGAAGGAAGCAGTGATCCTTGTCTATCCCCAATGTCACATTTATAAACACACCATTCCCGAGCCATTAACATGCTCTGGAAGGACGTCAGACTCTCTTCTTTATCTCCTCCAAGCTGAGCTCAGAAAATGGTGAAAGTTTTGAAATTTTTTAGAGGTTTGAAAAGTGAAAGGAGGCTTTTAACCTGAGCTTGCTATTCTTAGCCCAGCAGAAAAGTTCAGCTCTTGGGCTCCAGAAATCATCTGAATTAGGCTGAGGTCCTGGCCACCACTGCCCAGCTGGGTAGTTCAAGCATCTCCCTTCCTCTTTCACCTGTAATCTTTTCCATCAAAGCGGACCACCATGTGGATTACAGGGCAGGCTTCCTACAGAGCATGCTCGGTGGGTCTAGGTTTACTGTTATTATCAGCTCTGCATGCATTAGGTTGAGAGTGACATGCAGGCTCAGAGCACAGAATAACCTCATTCACCACGGTCCCTTGGGTATGCTTGAAAATTCACCACTGAGGTTGGCATTACTGTGAAATTTCTAGTCAAGAGGAATCTGAGGTTCGAACAGCAAGGAGGGCTGGCCGAAGGCCGCAGTGCAAGCCAGGGGCTGAGGGGAGCCGCGGAGGATAGAGGCCATTGATTTCTAGTCCAGTGTTCCTGCTGGGGCAGATCTGCCAAGGACGGGTGGAAGGGGGCACAGAAATCAGCCGTTTGTAGGATTATTTTCACTCCTCAAAGCCATTCCCTCTGCCTAAGTGAAACTGGGTCCATTACTAATAATTGTTATTAACCTCAAATTTTAACTAAATGTACTCTACTATGGCTATAATTTACAGATAAATTTAATAAATGTACTCATAACCCTAACCCTTGGACTGCAAGGAGATCCAACCAGTCCATCCTAAAGGAGACCAGTCCTGGGTGTTCATTGGAAGGACTGATGCTGAGGCTGAAACTCCAATACTTTGGCCACCTGATGTGAAGAGTTGACTCATTGGAAAAGACCCTGATGCTGGGAGGGATTGGGGGCAGGAGGAGAAGGAGACAACAGAGGATGCGATGGCTGGATGGCATCACCGACTCGATGGATGTGAGTTTACGTGAGTTTGAGTAGACTCCAGGAGTCGGTGATGGACACGGAGGCCCAATGTTCTGCGATTCACGGGGTCGCAGAGTCAGACACGACTGAGCGACTGAACTAAATTTACATGTTAGGTAAATTTCAGGAATTCTCTGTAAGAATACATGTCCAGACTATCTCTTGTCCCCCTTTTTAAAAATAGAACTTCTTCCTGATTTTCACCTGGGCACACGAATACTCAGGATAGAAATTATATCTCCCTGATTCTCTTGCAATCAGGTATAGCTACGAACTTCTAGCAGATAGGACATAAGAAGTAATGTGTTGCTTTATTCTTTTTCCTATTTATTGGTAGGTAAATATGATGGCTGGAGCCTGAGCAGCTATTTTGGATCATGAGGTGCAAGCTAAGATTGGCAGAGAGGCATAATAGAAAGAGCCAGGATGATCTTCAAGTCATCATCTTAACCTAGACTGCCTATCCTTGGACCTTAATAGGAAAGAGAAGTAAATATCTATATCATATTAGTTTACATTACTTTGGGTTTTCTGTCACAGCCAAATCTAATCTTCTCCCAACATTCTATTATTCTTGATGGAACCATCTCCAACTGCCATGACTTCTCTTTGCCTGTGTGATTGTTCATGACTTTGTGTTTTCCTTTTTCTCACACACCTTTATTATAAGATGTCAAATAGCATGTAAATGGCATGTAAACCCAAGTGGCAGTACTGTAATCCTTTACCAAGTGCACCAAAGTAATTCCCCTTCAGAAATTTTTGTGGTCTTAAAAGAAAGTAGCCCTGGAGGTTCCTAAATGAACAGGCAAGAAGAATCTGTCTACTTTGGTTCTTGGGTTCAAGAGTAGTAGCCGAAGTTTTTCGTAGTACTTTCAGAAGAAAGGGATAGAGCAGAGCCTGTTAAGAATAGTCACTATGTCCCCAGTCAGAAGCAAATCATCTTTGCCAAGAAGTCTGGACAGTTTTCGTAGGTTTAATGTTTGTGCTCTAAAGACTTCTGATGAGTTGAGTGAGAAATCTTAAGACTCATCAAATTTCTTAGAAGAATTTTAATCTAGTTTTTATAAACCCTGTAGAAAATGTTCACTCATACCTTGTACTATGAGCTGAGAGTGAACGATGGATGTGTCAGGTCATTTTACTGATAGGACTGAAATTCCCAACCTTTTCTCAGTCTTACCCTGCTCCCCCGAGAACCACATATCTGGAAGTACCTGCAAAAGGAATAAAACTATCAGCATTTCCCCTTTATTTCTGGATTACTGAAAAAAAATGTTATACTTCTGAAAGTTCATACAAACATCGAGGGTGTTTCATGCTGTGATTTTACCCCTCCCCCAGCCCTCGGGCCAGAGGGTGGGGGGAACAGCTCTTACTGACCTCACTGTCTCCTTTATAGGGACAGGCTGCTTGGCCCTCACCCCGATGTATGCCTAGAATTTTCCTCTAAAGTATTGCCAAGAAGGTGTTTGCAATTTTCCAAAATGGAACCCTGACAGGAATTACCAGAAGACACTCACCAAAGTAAACTAAAGGAAAAATAGAATTCAAGAGCTTAAGACATTTCAAGTGCTATGACCATTTATCATGAGCTGACTGTGCCTGGAAGAAGCAAGCAATAAATACACAAATAGCTCCTTGGGCATCACAACCTTGCCACTGTCCTTGAATGTGTGTGTGTGTGTGTGTGTGTGATAATTTGTTGATAACAATTTAGATGAATGCTTTAAAAGACCCAAAAACTTTCCTGGGAGCTAAGTTCTACCTTGGACTCAAAATTTAATTTTAGAGTTCAGTTTTTAAGCTGACACTTACCCAACTGGTGCCTGTGTTTATGTCTCAGAGAGTAGTCTTTGGAGCCTCTTGGAGAAAATGACAAGGCTGATAAAAGGGTAAGAAAATATGACCTAAGAAGAAAGGCTTACGGTCTGCTTGATTTATTTAGGCCAGAGAAGACAGTGTGAAGGAAACCTTGACCACAACCCACAGGCTTCTGAAGACTTCCCAAAAGACCGCGTTCTTGTGCATCCTCTGCTTTGGGAAAAGAAGTGAAAGGAAGTGAACGCGTTAGTCGCTCCATCATGTCTGACTCTTTGTGACCCCCTGGACTGCAGTCCACCAGGCTCCTCTGTCCATGGAATTTTCCAGGCAAGAAATACTGGATTGGGTGGCCATGCCCTTCTCCGGGGGATCTTCCTGACCCAGGAATCAAACCTGGGTCTCTTGCATTGCAGATAGATAAATAATTTGGAGCAAGAATGAAAAATTAAAGCCACAATGAAGGCATAATGTCCTAACCTGTGGAATCATTAGTCAAGGAACAGGCTACCAAAAAGGCAGCCATTTCTCATTTTCTGCCCACCTTTTAAAGAACGGAGGCACTGCCCCGGGCACAGAGCTCAGGGTCTTGTGAGATCCAAGCTGAGGGTCTCAAAGGGCCTTGTGGCAGAAGACCAGTTTACCACCAAGCCTAAGATTTCATGCCCATCTCCTCGGTGGCTTCTTCTTGAGGCAACACGGCAAAGTCTCTGCAGGGGTGAGGACAGGGCTGAACGGGCACCTGGCATTATGACAGTCTGGGCGTGTGTCGTAAGTTGCTTCAGTCGTGTTCCACTCTGCAACTCTACGAACCGTAGCCCACCAGGCTCCTCTGTCCCTGGCATTCTCCAGGCAAGAATACTAGAGTGGGTTGCCATGCCCACCTCCAGGGGATCTTCCTGACCCAGGGATCGAACCGATGTCTCCTGCATTGGCAGGTGGGTTCTTTACCACTAGCACCACCTGGGAAGGCCGTGGTCTGTACCTCCCCAATTTTTATCCAAGCTCAGAGCTCCCTCCTTCAGCTATATGGCTCTGTCATCAACCACCACCAAGATGATGCAGCCTTTGTCTGGAAGCATTTATTTTAATGGAAAAGAAATACTATTTGGTAAACGCAAGCAAAATGCAATGTTAAGGTGAAAATATTCCATTTACTCCAATGTCTTTCTGGAAAATGATCACTTGGATAACTCGCCTCAAGCCCTATAAACCCCAGAGAACAAGGCAGTTTCAGGGCCTTGCAAATGGCAGCTTCTTTCCCTTTTATTCCAAGTATAAATACAGCTTGGGTTTGAAGAGCAAGCCGGGCTGGGAATGCACAGTAACAGCTGATACTATTACGAATACCTAAAAGTGAGGAAATTCAAGGTTATGATTCCCACTGCCACAGTAACTCAGCCACATCGTGCAATCTGTTTGTAACGTGTACTACTGAACGTCGTGTTAACTTTTATGGCCACTATTACATATGTGTAATGTGAAAGGGTTACAGCGGGAGAGGGAGCCATAATTCTGAATTTTCTGATATTTATGACTTTCAAGCGAGGTTAAAATGGCTACTCTTTCTCATTTGGGTTTCTAGTCCTGGTTGTGTCTGTTTTTCATTGGCTCTTGGATTCTCAGAACCACTCTGGCAGAGTGTTCATTTCAACACAGATATTGATGATTAAACTTCTGTTCAAAGAGCCATCGTTCCTCTCGTTAAGTCCTTGTCATGGGAAGAGATGCAGGGGATACCAGGGCGTGCGCCCTTCCCGTCAGTGGTTTCTCCATTGCTTGAGGAGCTACTCCACATAGAATCATCACGGCAAACAGTAGGGCCATGATTGATGCACAAAAGGAAGACAGGACTTTCTGGAAGGGCTTTAGACTTCATGTAGGCTGAGAAAGGGGAGGGGATGAAAGTGAATTAACCCCCACAGTGCAGAAACATGCTAAGCAGTTTACAGAGAGGATATTTTTTCCCCCACATGTTATTAAAAAAGGCATTATCCCATTTCACAGATGTATATGCTGAGGCTCACACAGCTAATACTAGCTACTAGGTAGTGGAAGCAAGGTCTGAACTTAAGTTGGAATAACTAAAAACTCATGGCCTTTTCTACCATCACAAACAGAATTTCCCACCACCCCAAACTAGGTCTTAAAGTATATGTAGGGGTTTTTTTTAATCCTTTCTTTTCATTTATTTAAGCACAATGTATTTGATATTAAAAATTCAGGAAACACAGAAAATAGAAAGCAGGATAAAAGAGTGTGCATGACCCAACTCCCAGAAACTGCCACTCTGACTATTTTAGTATCTTTCCCTCAAAAATTATTTTCTGAACAAGAACTTTTTGTTTGCTTACTGTTTATCAAACAAGTATTGTTTTTTCTATGAATGTGTGTTCCTTTGTTATTTACCATAAACTGTTCCAGGTGGGGAAAACACAATAGGTGAGTGAGAGGTGAGAGCTGTGGTAGCATCAACTGCAAGTATTGTGTGTGCATGTAATCACATGTATGTATGTATGGGTCTGCATGTATACATAGGTCTGTATGTATACATATTTATCTACAGATGAATATGAGGATGTCTATGTATATTCATGTGTGTATATATTCATCTGTTAAGCTGTACTTGCTTTCCAGTTTGACTGTATTACCCCCATTCANTATATGGCTCTGTCATCAACCACCACCAAGATGATGCAGCCTTTGTCTGGAAGCATTTATTTTAATGGAAAAGAAATACTATTTGGTAAACGCAAGCAAAATGCAATGTTAAGGTGAAAATATTCCATTTACTCCAATGTCTTTCTGGAAAATGATCACTTGGATAACTCGCCTCAAGCCCTATAAACCCCAGAGAACAAGGCAGTTTCAGGGCCTTGCAAATGGCAGCTTCTTTCCCTTTTATTCCAAGTATAAATACAGCTTGGGTTTGAAGAGCAAGCCGGGCTGGGAATGCACAGTAACAGCTGATACTATTACGAATACCTAAAAGTGAGGAAATTCAAGGTTATGATTCCCACTGCCACAGTAACTCAGCCACATCGTGCAATCTGTTTGTAACGTGTACTACTGAACGTCGTGTTAACTTTTATGGCCACTATTACATATGTGTAATGTGAAAGGGTTACAGCGGGAGAGGGAGCCATAATTCTGAATTTTCTGATATTTATGACTTTCAAGCGAGGTTAAAATGGCTACTCTTTCTCATTTGGGTTTCTAGTCCTGGTTGTGTCTGTTTTTCATTGGCTCTTGGATTCTCAGAACCACTCTGGCAGAGTGTTCATTTCAACACAGATATTGATGATTAAACTTCTGTTCAAAGAGCCATCGTTCCTCTCGTTAAGTCCTTGTCACGGGAAGAGATGCAGGGGATACCAGGGCGTGCGCCCTTCCCGTCAGTGGTTTCTCCATTGCTTGAGGAGCTACTCCACATAGAATCATCACGGCAAACAGTAGGGCCATGATTGATGCACAAAAGGAAGACAGGACTTTCTGGAAGGGCTTTAGACTTCACGTAGGCTGAGAAAGGGGAGGGGATGAAAGTGAATTAACCCCCACAGTGCAGAAACATGCTAAGCAGTTTACAGAGAGGATATTTTTTCCCCCACATGTTATTAAAAAAGGCATTATCCCATTTCACAGATGTATATGCTGAGGCTCACACAGCTAATACTAGCTATTAGATAGTGGAAGCAAGCTCTGAACTTAAGTTGGAATAACTAAAAACTCATGGCCTTTTCTACCATCACAAACAGAATTTCCTACCACCCCAAACTAGGTCTTAAAGTATATGTAGGGTTTTTTTTTTAATCCTTTCTTTTCATTTATTTAAGCACAATGTATTTGATATTAAAAATTCAGGAAACACAGAAAATAGAAAGCAGGAAAAAAGAGTGTGCATGACCCAACTCCCAGAAACTGCCACTCTGACTATTTTAGTATCTTTCCCTCAAAAATTATTTTCTGAACAAGAACTTTTTGTTTGCTTACTGTTTATCAAACAAGTATTGTTTTCTCTATGAATGTGTGTCCCTTTGTTATTTGCCATAAACTGTTCCAGGTGGGGAAAATACAATAGGTGAGTGAGAGGTGAGAGCTGTGGTAGCATCAACTGCAGGTATTGTGTGTGCATGTAATCACATGTATGTATGGGTCTGCATGTATACATAGGTCTGTATGTATACATATTTATCTACAGATGAATGTGAGGATGTCTATGTCTATTCATGTGTGTATACATTCATCTGTTAAGCTGTACTTGCTTTCCAGTTTGACTGTATTACCCCCATTCCTGACCAAAAGCGGCTTAAGAAAGCAATCTTCGTACTCATCCGTGTCTTCTCTTACTAAGCAAGCATTCTGAAAGAAATTCCATAGGAATCAGATTTTTCTACATTGAATCCAACTCTGAGTGCACCAGGAGGGTCTGTTATTGGATGCATCTTTCACATAGACTTGTGCAATGTATACTTTGTAGAATACAAATCTTCATCCTTAAATTGTCTGTTTTCAAGTCCAAGTTTGCTACATCCTTGCACTTCAAACTTTGCTCACTCTTCAGAGCAAGTGGAGCTCGGGTTTCCCTTGTTTACGTGTGCAGATGGGAGTGGCCGGGCAGAAGACAGTAAAGGACCCATGGGGGGCTGTTCCTGAGCCCTCAGCCACTGGGACTCCCCAGATGCAGAATGAGAATGAATCCAGTGATGAAGTGCCACTCAGTCAGAACAGAGAGTGAGACAATGCCGCACGGCCACACGGACGGACCTGGAGATCAGCACACCAAGTGAGTCAGAGAGAGAGACACACACCCACATGCCGCCACTACATGCAGGATCTAAAACAGGAGACAGGTGAGCCTTGTCTATGACACTTAGACAGACTCACAGACACACAGAACAGACTTGTGACTGCCAAGGAGGAGGGGCGGGGGAGGGATGAAGTGGGGGTCTCGGGTTAGCAGATGTAAACCATTATATATGCTGCTGCTGCTGAGTCGCTTCAGTCGTGTCCGACTCTGTGCGACCCCACAGATGGCAGCCCACCAGGCTCCCCCGTCCCTGGGATTCTCCAGGCAAGAGTACTGGAATGGGTTGCCATTGCCTTCTCCAACGCACGAAAGTGAAAAGTGAAAGTGAAGTCGCTCAGCCGTGTCCAACTCTTAGCGACCCCATGGACTGTAGCCCACCAGGCTCCTCCGTCCATAGGATTTTCCAGGCAAGAGTACTGGAGTGGAAACCATTATATACAGAAGGGGTAAATAACAGGTCCTACTGTATGGCACAGGAAACTATATCCCATACTCTGCAATAAACTATAATGGAAAAGAATGTGAAAAATAATATAGATATGAAAATATGTATTTGGAAAAGAACATATGTATATATCTATATATTTGAATCACTTTACTGTACACCAGAAACTAATGCATTGTCAATCAACTATACTTCAATAAAATAAATTTTAAAAAGAAAAAAATGAATGTATCATTTTGATATTTAGCACAGAAGTTTTACAAAATAAGGCAAACAATTCATAATATCTGCTCCATTAAACTTGCCAATAACATGTAACATTGAAGAAGGATAGTGGGAAGGGGGAAAAGGTAGGCCACTCGCAAGGGAGTTGACAGAGACCCATGCTAAATTTCCTTTAATGGCAGGGTCTTTGGTTAATGAGCGTGACTTTTTTTTCCTGTCCAGAGAGAGAAGGGGCAGAGAGATTTTGGCCTATGATCCAGGTTGGCTTTGCTGGGTCGTCATATCTACTTCTTCTAACACACGTGTCAACAGCTTTAGTAGAACTGGAAAATGGTTTGAGGGGGGATGGGTAGTCGGCTAGTGCTGTTAGAATGCCACAGATTGGGCAGCTTAAGCAACGTGGTCCTGGGGGCTAAAAGTCCGGAGCCAAAGCGCCGGCAGACTTGGTTCCCTCGAGGTCCCTCTCCTGGGCAGATGGCCGAATCCTCACATGGCCCCGCATTTTTAGCACATGTACGGCTGGTGCCTTTATGTGTCCACATTTTCTCTTATAAGGACACCGGTCAGACTTGACCGGGACCCACCCTAATAATCTCATTTTAACTTCATCACTTCTTTGAAAAAGGGCCTATTTTCAAATTCCTGAGCATCTCAGCTGGTAAAAAAAAAAAAAAAGCTGCCTGCAGTGGAGGAGGTCCCAGTTTGATTCCTGGGTCAGGAAATTCCCCTGGAGAAGGGATAGGTTACCCACTCCGGTGTTCTTGCCTAGAGAATCCCATGGACAGAGGAGCCTGGCGGGCTACAATCCATGGGATCGCAAAGAGTTGGACACAACAGAGCGACGATGCACAGCACGGCATTGCCAAATGCAGTCGTGTGCTGAGGTGCTAGGGGTTCGGGCTTCAGCATATGTATAATACGGAAGGTACACATTTCAGCGCATAACAAGGACAAACTGTTCACAGTCCTGAACACAACATCCTTTGCAACTCAAGTAGTTTGAGGAACAGGAGACAGAAACATCTACCTCCCAGTTCTTTCCTTCTCCCATAATAATCAACTAGCCAGAAAAAGAGGCTTGCCCTTCACATCGTCCTTACCCCAGGAGCAGGGCTGTGAGCCTGAAACCTGTCTCCAAGATACAGTGTCCACCCAGGGAGAAAAGCATCTCCCCTCACCCCGTGTAATTAATTCTCCACACTGAAGCTACTCCCGGGTGTGGATTCCCACTGCCTTCTCCCCCCACCCACCTCTGGTCCTGGGCAGACACAGTCTAAAGCAGGTTGATGCTGATGGGTGATTATGCAGACCCATGAATTCATAATTCAAAATAAACCCATCAAAACATTTGCTCTCACTTGTAACCCCATTGTACCCCGAGTGAAAATGTTAAGACACAACAGCAGAAGAGATAAATATGGCAGACAAAAGTTTTCCCACAGCCTTTAGCCCCTTAAACATTCTAATCCCATTGAGGATATTTATGCCTGGCCAAACACGGCCACTGGGGGCTGGACTCCTGCCGTCGCCCCCTCGCAGCGCCCGCCAGGCTTTGTAGAGACCAGCTGCCTGTTGCTATGGCGATCTGGTTGCGGAAGGGCAACGCAGGGCACCCAACCCAAGTGCTTTTATAGCCAAACCACATGCTTATTAAAAGAAAGGAGAAAGTTTCCATTAAAATATCTAGGCTGATTACATTCGGAAACTTAATAACATGTGTTGACTCAAATAACTCCCATTGAACTGAACCCCAGCAGGACTTAAGAGTTCACCAGGGGAACAAATATCACTGATGAAACTTGGCATCTTAACCCTGTTTAACATTTTAATTAAGAAGGGAAAATTCGGTGTCATTTGCTTTTCTGCGGTCTCTAGGAGCGGCAGGGGACACGCTTGAGAATTCCTCCAAGAGTCCGCGTAAAGAAACACATCAGCTAATTAGGGATGATGCAAAACATCTATATACTGAATCTATATGCCTCGACTTTGTTTTGTTGGCCAACTGTTGTACCGCCCTTCTTTTTCCAGATGGGTTTCTGGGTGCACCTTCTTCTTTTTAATCGAGAGTTAAATTGTCGCTTGAGTCTTTTACTCCACACAGTGAGAGAAAAGTGAATACTTGAACAAACCTACAGCCCTGCTCTGGGGAAATGCCCAGAATTTAGTAACTTTAGAAAGCTCTCCCCCAAGAGCTCATTTCATACCCATCAAAACTCATCATTTTTATTAGCATTTCCTTTTTGTTTTAGCCGGGCAGGCACCCCGGGGAAAGTTTTTTATCCAGTTAAGTAGAAAATACTATCTTCCCTGTTTGCAAATGAGCTTGTGAAAGGAAGTTTAAAACAGCAGCCAGGCAGAGGGTCAGCCTCAAGGGCAGCGTTCACGGCTACATACAACTCAACCACGCTACTGATTTGTCCTGGTGCTGGGGAAAAAAAACCGAATTGAAATAAGAAAGAGCAGAAAAATCAATTTCACCAGAAAATATGGGGAGATTTTCAGTACATTTCCCAAATCAAAAAGTAGCCAGCGAGACCTTTTCTTTGTTTACTTTGTTTTGTTTGGCTCTGAAACAGAGTCAGTCCTCATTTTGAGTTTTTTGTTCATTTTAAGCCGGATCCTCCTTTGGACATTCCTTAATCTACAAGCCAGTCCGAGTGTCCCGAGCTTACTTCCTGGGTCCCCTCCCTGCCCTGTTTGGCGTGCTATTTCCTGCAGGGGCCCCAGGGAAAGCAATACCTCAGCACTCCCTCCATCCCGGGGCCCAAAAGGGATGGGGAACAACTGAACTATGTGTTAATTGCGTTAAGGCGCTTTCTCTAATGAAATAGTGGCTTTCTCCATAGCAACGGTGATTAAAAGATGCAGAACGGCGGGTCCTCCAGGGCCCGTCTGTCTGGGAAGTGATTGCCACTTCACAGAAGAATTCAGTCCAGATAGAAGTTTATTGTGCACATTTCACCCAAGCTCACCACTCAGGTCACTCCCCAAAGCTGCTTTCTCTCGCCCTGAGTGCCGATTTGCAGGAGGGACCGGAGGACATTTGCCGCCTGGTGAGGGGGTGGTGGATAGGAACTGTTCAGAGCTGGGGGTGGGGTGGAGAGAGAGATGAGATAGGGGAGGAAATAAACCCAAAGCTCGCAGCTTAAATGCAAGTCTGCTCTAAAGAAGCCCCATGCTTCATTAAGCATCTTTAAAAATGCTCACTGAGATGCCCAGAGGGGGTAAGGTAAATTCCCTCTCCGTTTTTGTGCATCTTTCTAAAGCACACAGCATCCCTATTTAACACACTATAGGGCAGGTGATTTGCAAAGTTAGAGGGAGGAGGGAGAAATAAACATTATCTGGACTGAAACACGGAGAACAGGATGAGATAATAGTCTGGACAGACTTCAGGACCTCGGACGCATGGGGTGGGGGCATTTGCTAGTCTGCACTTCTTTACCTTTCTTCTCCCATGCCCTAGTTCCTGGTCTCCTCTCCTCCCCATAGGTGAACCAAAAATATAGATTAAGGCTTAGATCCCCCACCAATAAGGTGCCAAGACACAAAGATTCTACACAACTCCATGCTTCTGATGCACATACAAGGAAAGATGATAAAGACGTGAACTAAAAGGTGCCAGGAGGCATGTCCAGCAGGTAAAGGCACACGCTGGAATATGAAAAGAAATACAGCGGTGATTTAAAAATTCCAGACTCAAGCCTGAACTCATCCCAAAATATGTTCTCACCTTATAATGGAATCAGATTCAAGTGAATCCACGTTAACAGCGTAGGCTCTGGAGATAGCCTGGGTGGGAGTCCTGGCTCTGGCCGTTCAGCTCAGGAGCCTCAGCCCAATCACTGAATCCTCAGTTTCTCCATTTGTGAAATGAGATGATAATTAAAGGAGAGAACCATGTATAGCATTTACTTCCTGGCATGCAGTAAATGCTCAAAAATTATAATAATATATCATTATTACCCAGAGTAATGCTCTACTGCGTTTGCGAAACATGCTGTGATTCACAAAGGGCTTCCACTTACCTTCCCTCTTGTAATCTTCCTAACGACCCTGAGCTAGCCTGATAAGCCCTGGTTGTGCTTCGCTGGAGAAAGATCAAAGCCCCTGCACCAGGCACTACCAGGTCAAGCAGAAAAGGCCAGATGCTGCGGACAAAACAAACTGAGAGATCCAAACTTCTAAATCTAGCCCCAGGGACTGGGAATGTTCTAGGCTAGGGGACCCAGAGGTGAACAAGAGTGAGGCAGGCCTGCCATCCTGGGTCTGACCATTTTCAGGGGCCACGTCAGCAAGCTGAAGGGAGCAGGGGAGGCAGGGCAGAGGGGACTTGGCCAGGTCTAGGGAGGCAAGAAACACTTCCAGGGATGCTCCTATTTTTATTCACAAAATGTAAGAGATAACATAATCCAAGGGCCCTGAAGTGCTTAGATTTCTCTAGGAAATAAAGATGCTATTTATACTGGCGTAAAGTGCAATTATTCACACTTTCAAAAGTGTTTGAAGAAAATTGGATGAAGGCCACAAATCTAAATATTTATAATGCCAAGAAATCTGTGTGCTACTGTGATTTGCTTTCTACTTAGAAAATAACTCACTTTAAAAATTACTATGCTAGTAATGCTAATGCCCAAACTTGATAATCCTAAAGGAAAATTCAAATTCTAAACAAAAGCTAACACACACATTACTTCAGGCCAAAAAACTTCTAATTACGTTCTATACACTAACCCATTATCTGGGTATTTAATGTAAATACTCAACATCTTCCAAAGATATTTACCCAAATAGCTATGGGAGCAGAATGACAGATTAATGAAAACTAAATGGTCTGTGAGATGGAGCCATCCAGAAGGCAGACCCTCCTGTGTGGTCATCAGCACCCTTGAAGCATGGTCCTTAAGTGTGATCCAAGAACCCATGGCATTGCTCCATCTGTTGGAAATGCAAAATTCCAACACCCCCACCCACTGAATCAGAGTCTTCATTTTAACAAGATCCCCAGGTGATTCATATGCAGACTAAACGTGGAGAGTTGATGGTCTACACAGAGATTGCACGCAGTAAAGTGAACAAACACACGGTCACCCAGGTAAAGGCGACATTTCCCAGCCTCCCTGGTGGCTGGGTGTGGCCAATGGTAGGTGAGTGGAAGTGATATGTACTGTGTTTGGGTGCTGACCTTAGAAGGTAGGAACCTGCCTTTCCCTTCCCTCTCCGCTTTTCTTGCTGGCTGGACATGTGCAGTGTAGCAGGAGATGGAGCAGCCATCCTCGATCACAAAATAGAATCTCATGCTGAGGACATCAGAGCAAAGAAGAGGACTGCCTACCTGACAGTTATGCAACAGCTCTCCCTCCAGCTCTCTGCAACACATCCTTATTTCTGCATCTTTTACAATACCACCTTCTAGGTGCAGTCAGCCTACATGTTCTTTCTCATGGTTTGACTGTAAGCTTTAGCATACAAGAGACAAATCTTAGTTTTATACTCTTTACATCATCTAGTTCTATGTCTTGCCTATAACAGGGACACAAAACTCTCAGTTAAATGAATAAGCAAATGAACTGGTGAACGACGGAATGGTTTATTACCAAGAAGAACTTGCTTCCACTGGCCAAAGAAAGATGGTACTCTTGGAGCTTCAAAAAGGGTAACAATTGATAAGGATTAAAAGTCATCAAACATGTTAAATATGTTTAAATTCACAAGTTCATAATCGATATACAGATGTATATATGGGTTAGAGGAAATACTGACTGAACCCACCTGCCCTGGCCAGGCAAGACAGTAGCCACTTGCATGAGTTATCTTAAGAGGAGGTCCTGGAAAGGAATGTAGAACAAGCTACTACCAACTGGAAGAATTCAGGGAAAGTCAAAAGGAGAGAGGAGATGCCAGCCCATATGTCTTACTAAACTCCCAGAATCCTTCTCGCTGGAATCCATCTGAGCTGAGTGGTGTGCACACCACTCAGGAAGGGCCCTGAGTCAGAATGATTGGCCAGACAACCTGGAAACTAACTCTGTCATCATAAAACCCGAGACGGAGAGCCACATGGGAGAGCAGTCCTCCTGGGCTCCCCTACCCACCTGCTCTTCCCCAGGCACCCCTTCCCAGTAGAGTCTCCTGGGCTCCTTTGCCCTCCTGCTCTCCCCCGGGCACCCCTTCCCAGTAGAGTCTCCTAGGCTACCGTACTCTCCTGTTCTCCCCCCGGGTGCCCCTTCCCAGTAGACTCTCTTGCTCTGTCAGCATGTATCTCCTTGGACAGTTCATTCAGGATGTTAGACAAGCCCAGTCTTGGGCCCTGGAAGGGGTCTCCTTTCCTGCAACATACGTGTGCGTGTTTTCACTACCTTCAGAGAAAAAGGAGCAAATTTATTACCCTGAAAACTGTAAATTAAAGATCAAACATTTATCCTTCATTTCCTGCATGACCTGGGCCACAAGTACAGGGGAAAGAAGAACATGCTAAACAACACCATGGGGATACAGTCAACAAAATCTGGACTGTGGAAAATTCTGCAGGACAAATGACCAGGTTTCTACAAAAAATAACTTCCAAGGGAAAAAGATATGCAGAGAAGACTTACAGATTAAAATAAACTTGAGACGTGAACTGATTGCAATGTATGGACCTAATTTGGATCCTTAGCGATTTGATTTGATTTTGAATGATTTGTAAAAAAAAAATTATAAGATAATTGAGGAAATGTGAACACTGAAGAGATATTCAGTGATGTAAAGGAATTGTGGATGATTACAAAAATGGAGATATAATGAGGAATGCTAGTGGGTTGTGATTAGTTATTTTGAGAGCTTATATCTTTTAAACACACACACTTACTGATGGAGTGATACAATGTCAAGTTTTACTAAAAATAATTTAGGATAGGGAGGTGATTCAGGATAAAGGGGAGAGATGAGACACTATGGGATGACAGCTGGTGAGGCCGTGTGATAGGTACACAAAGGTTCATTGTATTATTCTAGTTTGTATGATTGAAATTTCCCATAATAAAAGTTCTTTTCTTTTTTTAATGCAATAACCCATATTTTCCAAGCTAGCACATCTCTACTTTTTGATCTGATACCGAGCACCCTTGAAGGACCCCTTTCCAACAATATTGTTAAATTAATAACATTTGAATTTTTTAAGCACAATTCTCATAAGGTCAGCATTCCTACAGTGTGATAGATTATTGCCATTCCCTCTTATATGAAAGACTCTTTTACCTAAAGAAGTGCATCCTGACCAGAGATACCCTGGGAGGAATCTCCCTACACACATACACGCGAAAATGTACGCACACACGCTCCTGGGACAGGGGTGGCGGGTGGGTGCAGAAAAGGGCAGAACAATGACAGTTCTCAAAGTGCAGCTCCTGCCTTCCAATCATCAGTTTCTGAAAACTCAACATTTCCTCCCCAGAAACTTCATTCCTAGAGAAGTGAGTGTATGTTTCACAGCAACACCACAGGCAGTGTTTCCCAAGAGGTTTAATCCAGCCTCCACTTGGAGTGTAGACAAGGAATGGTGGTCCTCAGAGCTTCGTCAGAGGCCCCCCTCCTGCCTCCAGTCTATGAACTTCTTATGACCATTTTCTCTATTCCCTGTTTGTCCTGCTCAGTTCCCTGTGAGCCTTTGGTTAGTGCAGTGATGCAGCAGTCGCTTTAGCCTAGGGACAAGACAGTCTTCATACCTCTAAAGTGTTGCATCTTAATTCCCCTATTCCCTCAAAGGAACAGTTTCTTGGTGACTGTGAAGCTATACGAGTTAGTTTGCAACAGAGGATCAAACAAGTATTCTCATTTACCTTAAGGTATTTTCAATTATACAGCTTCACCAGGGGCTCAGTGGTAAAGAATCCGCCTGCAATGCAGGAGACAAAGGAGACACGGGTTTGATCCCTGGGTCAGGAAGATCCCTTGGAGGAGGGGATGGCAACTCACTCCAGCATTCTTGCCTGAAGAATCATATGGACAGAGGATCCCGGCCGGCTACAGTCCATAGGGTTGCAAAGAGGTAGACACGATTGAAGCGGCTGATCACACACACATTTTTAATTATTGATTGGTTGTTTAGTCATTAAGTCATGTCTGACTCTTTTTGCATCCCTATGAATTGTAGTCTGCCAGGCTCCTCTGTCCATGGGATTTTCCAGGCAATACTGGAGTGGGTTGCCATTTCCTTCTCCAGGAGATCTCCCCAATGCAGAGATCAAACCTGCATCTCCTGCATTGGCAGGCAGATTCTTACCACTGAGGCACCAGGGAAGCCCTTCAATTATGACAAGTTCAGTAAAGACTTTTAAATGGCCCACACCAAAAAAATATCTTTAAAAGAAATGAATGAGTCTTCACCGTCTTTGTTGTGTTCAATCACTAAGTGGTGTCCAACTCCTGCAGTTTAGGAGATCTGGATTTGATCCCTGGGTCAGGAAGATCCCCTGTACAAGGGAATGGCTACCCCCTCCAGTATTGTTGCCTGGATAAAGGAGCCTGGCAGGCTATACAGTCCATGGGGTCCCAAAGAGTCAGGCACGACTGAGTGACTTCACTGCCTAAATGGACTTAATGATCAATCTTAGACTGGGGAAAGAAGACAATAATAGAAGACATTATTGAGAAGATTGGTGAGATTAGAGCTGCTGTAGACACTACTATCATCCCAATTTACTTTCCTGATTCTGATCATGCTTCTCTGATTAAATGAGACACACACAGACAGAAAGGCAAAATATTAGCATTTGAGGAACATGGGTAAAAGGTTTGCAGGGTTTCTTTGTTCTATTCTTGCAAAATTTCCACAAGCTTGAAATTGCTTAGAAAATCTTGAGAAAGGATGAGAAGTGTGAGCCCCAGCCTGGCTGGTACTAGAACCCAGTGCTTCAGCATGGCAGCCTAGCACTGTCCTGCTCCCCATGAGCTATGCTGAGTGTGTGATTCCAGGAAGGGAGAATATTATTCAGCCAAGAAAGAAATAATTTCTTTTAAGGGGCAGGAGAAGAGGGTATCAAAAGCTAGAGCCATCCGCACTCTCTTAGGCCAGATGCTGGGGACTTCTATTACCAAAACAAAATAACAGCAATCAGAACAAAACAAATACTCTGCACGGTTTAATCTTTATTTTTACAGGATTTGGCAGGAGCCGTGAGGTCTGGAATGGTGGGCCTTTTGGGGAACTTTGTATTTATTAAAATGGTCTGGACNAGCCAAAAAACTTCTAATTACGTTCTATACACTAACCCATTATCTGGGTATTTAATGTAAATACTCAACATCTTCCAAAGATATTTACCCAAATAGCTATGGGAGCAGAATGACAGATTAATGAAAACTAAATGGTCTGTGAGATGGAGCCATCCAGAAGGCAGACCCTCCTGTGTGGTCATCAGCACCCTTGAAGCATGGTCCTTAAGTGTGATCCAAGAACCCATGGCATTGCTCCATCTGTTGGAAATGCAAAATTCCAACACCCCCACCCACTGAATCAGAGTCTTCATTTTAACAAGATCCCCAGGTGATTCATATGCAGACTAAACGTGGAGAGTTGATGGTCTACACAGAGATTGCACGCAGTAAAGTGAACAAACACACGGTCACCCAGGTAAAGGCGACATTTCCCAGCCTCCCTGGTGGCTGGGTGTGGCCAATGGTAGGTGAGTGGAAGTGATATGTACTGTGTTTGGGTGCTGACCTTAGAAGGTAGGAACCTGCCTTTCCTTCCCTCTCCGCTTTTCTTGCTGGCTGGACATGTGCAGTGTAGCAGGAGATGGGGCAGCCATCCTCGATCACAAAATAGAATCTCATGCTGAGGACATCAGAGCAAAGAAGAGGACTGCCTACCTGACAGTTATGCAACAGCTCTCCCTCCAGCTCTCTGCAACACATCCTTATTTCTGCATCTTTTACAATACCACCTTCTAGGTGCAGTCAGCCTACATGTTCTTTCTCATGGTTTGACTGTAAGCTTTAGCACACAAGAGACAAATCTTAGTTTTATACTCTTTACATCATCTAGTTCTATGTCTTGCCTATAACAGGGACACAAAACTCTCAGTTAAATGAATAAGCAAATGAACTGGTGAACGACGGAATGGTTTATTACCAAGAAGAACTTGCTTCCACTGGCCAAAGAAAGATGGTACTCTTGGAGCTTCAAAAAGGGTAACAATTGATAAGGATTAAAAGTCATCAAACATGTTAAATATGTTTAAATTCACAAGTTCATAATCGGTATACAGATGTATATATGGGTTAGAGGAAATACTGACTGAACCCACCTGCCCTGGCCAGGCAAGACAGTAGCCACTTGCATGAGTTATCTTAAGAGGAGGTCCTGGAAAGGAATGTAGAACAAGCTACTACCAACTGGAAGAATTCAGGGAAAGTCAAAAGGAGAGAGGAGATGCCAGCCCATATGTCTTACTAAACTCCCAGAATCCTTCTCGCTGGAATCCATCTGAGCTGAGTGGTGTGCACACCACTCAGGAAGGGCCCTGAGTCAGAATGATTGGCCAGACAACCTGGAAACTAACTCTGTCATCATAAAACCCGAGACGGAGAGCCACATGGGAGAGCAGTCCTCCTGGGCTCCCCTACCCACCTGCTCTTCCCCGGGCACCCCTTCCCAGTAGAGTCTCCTGGGCTCCTTTGCCCTCCTGCTCTCCCCCGGGCACCCCTTCCCAGTAGAGTCTCCTAGGCTACCGTACTCTCCTGCTCTGCCCCCGGGTGCCCCTTCCCAGTAGACTCTCTTGCTCTGTCAGCATGTATCTCCTTGGACAGTTCATTCAGGATGTTAGACAAGCCCAGTCTTGGGCCCTGGAAGGGGTCTCCTTTTCTGCAACATACGTGTGCGTGTTTTCACTACCTTCAGAGAAAAAGGAGCAAATTTATTACCCTGAAAACTGTAAATTAAAGATCAAACATTTATCCTTCATTTCCTGCATGACCTGGGCCACAAGTACAGGGGAAAGAAGAACATGCTAAACAACACCATGGGGATACAGTCAACAAAATCTGGACTGTGGAAAATTCTGCAGGACAAATGACCAGGTTTCTACAAAAAATAACTTCCAAGGGAAAAAGATATGCAGAGAAGACTTACAGATTAAAATAAACTTGAGACGTGAACTGATTGCAATGTATGGACCTAATTTGGATCCTTAGCGATTTGATTTGATTTTGAATGATTTGTAAAAAAAAAATTATAAGATAATTGAGGAAATGTGAACACTGAAGAGATATTCAGTGATGTAAAGGAATTGTGGATGATTACAAAAATGGAGATATAATGAGGAATACTAGTGGGTTGTGATTAGTTATTTTGAGAGCTTATATCTTTTAAACACACACACTTACTGATGGAGTGATACAATGTCAAGTTTTACTAAAAGTAATTTAGGATAGGGAGGTGATTCAGGATAAAGGGGAGAGATGAGACACTATGGGATGACAGCTGGTGAGGCCGTGTGATAGGTACACAAAGGTTCATTGTATTATTCTAGTTTGTATGATTGAAATTTCCCATAATAAAAGTTCTTTTCTTTTTTTAATGCAATAACCCATATTTCCCAAGCTAGCACATCTCTACTTTTTGATCTGATACCGAGCACCCTTGAAGGACCCCTTTCCAACAATATTGTTAAATTAATAACATTTGAATTTTTTAAGCACAATTCTCATAAGGTCAGCATTCCTACAGTGTGATAGATTATTGCCATTCCCTCTTATATGAAAGACTCTTTTACCTAAAGAAGTGCATCCTGACCAGAGATACCCTGGGAGGAATCTCCCTACACACATACACGCGCAAATGTACGCACACACGCTCCTGGGACGGGGGCGGCGGGTGGGCGCAGAAAAGGGCAGGATAATGACAGTTCTCAAAGTGCAGCTCCTGCCTTCCAATCATCAGTTTCTGCACTCAACATTTCCTCCCCTGAGAAACTTCATTCCTAGAGAAGTGAGTGTATGTTTCACAGCAACATCACAGGCAGTGTTTCCCAAGAGGTTTAATCCAGCCTCCACTTGGAGTGTAGACAAGGAATGGTGGTCCTCAGAGCTTCATCAGAGGCCCCCCTCCTGCCTCCAGTCTATGAACTTCTTATGACCATTTTCTCTATTCCCTGTTTCTCCTGCTCAGTTTCCTGTGATCCTTTGGTTAGTGCAGTGATGCAGCAGTCACTTTAGCCTAGGGACAAGACAGTCTTCATACCTCTAAAGTGTTGCATCTTAATTTCCCTGTTCCCTCAAAGGAACAGTTTCTTGGTGACTGTGAAGCTATACGAGTTAGTTTGCAACAGAGGATCAAACGAACATTCTCATTTACCTTAAGGTATTTTCAATTATACAGCTTCACCAGGGGCTCAGTGGTAAAGAATCCGCCTGCAATGCAGGAGACAAAGGAGACACGGGTTTGATCCCTGGGTCAGGAAGATCCCTTGGAGGAGGGGATGGCAACTCACTCCAGCATTCTTGCCTGAAGAATCATATGGACAGAGGATCCCGGCCGGCTACAGTCCATAGGGTTGCAAAGAGGTAGACACGATTGAAGCGGCTGATCACACACGCATTTTTAATTATTGATTGGTTGTTTAGTCATTAAGTCATGTCTGACTCTTTTTGCATCCCTATGAATTGTAGTCTGCCAGGCTCCTCTGTCCATGGGATTTTCCAGGCAATACTGGAGTGGGTTGCCATTTCCTTCTCCAGGAGATCTCCCCAATGCAGAGATCAAACCTGCATCTCCTGCATTGGCAGGCAGATTCTTACCACTGAGGCACCAGGGAAGCCCTTCAATTACGACAAGTTCAGTAAAGACTTTTAAATGGCCCACACCAAAAAAATATCTTTAAAAGAAATGAATGAGTCTTCACTGTCTTTGTTGTGTTCAATCACTAAGTGGTGTCCAACTCCTGCAGTTTAGGAGATCTGGATTTGATCCCTGGGTCAGGAAGATCCCCTGTACAAGGGAATGGCTACCCCCTCCAGTATTGTTGCCTGGATAAAGGAGCCTGGCAGGCTATACAGTCCATGGGGTCCCAAAGAGTCAGGCACGACTGAGTGACTTCACTGCCTAAATGGACTTAATGATCAATCTTAGACTGGGGAAAGAAGACAATAATAGAAGACATTATTGAGAAGATTGGTGAGATTAGAGCTGCTGTAGACACTACTATCATCCCAATTTACTTTCCTGATTCTGATCATGCTTCTCTGATTAAATGAGACACACACAGACAGAAAGGCAAAATATTAGCATTTGAGGAACATGGGTAAAAGGTTTGCAGGGTTTCTTTGTTCTATTCTTGCAAAATTTCCACAAGCTTGAAATTGCTTAGAAAATCTTGAGAAAGGATGAGAAGTGTGAGCCCCAGCCTGGCTGGTACTAGAACCCAGTGCTTCAGCATGGCAGCCTAGCACTGTCCTGCTCCCCATGAGCTATGCTGAGTGTGTGATTCCAGGAAGGGAGAATATTATTCAGCCAAGAAAGAAATAATTTCTTTTAAGGGGCAGGAGAAGAGGGTATCAAAAGCTAGAGCCATCCGCACTCTCTTAGGCCAGATGCTGGGGACTTCTATTACCAAAACAAAATAACAGCAATCAGAACAAAACAAATACTCTGCACGGTTTAATCTTTATTTTTACAGGATTTGGCAGGAGCCGTGAGGTCTGGAATGGTGGGCCTTTTGGGGAACTTTGTATTTATTAAAATGGTCTGGACACTGGTTCTTATTATTCTTTCTCTCCCTTTGAAATGGGAATGGAAAATCTCCCGATAAATGGTCAAAGGCATGGTCCAGATTTGTGTAACTGCTCTCCTAGCCTTTTGTGCTTCAGCATCAGCATGTACGCCTGCAATTTACCCTCCTGAGATTCAAGATCCTCAGCTACCTACACTTGCTGAAAATGCTGGGCTAAGTAGAGACACGGACCCTAGGTCATAGCAAAACGAAGTTGCCATTGGAAAGCTTTGTCTAAAGGAATCTTCTAAATAGTATACATTTACTGCATGAATCTAATTCACCCTTCTTAGAAGAGAGGACTGGTTGCCTTTAGAATTTAACATTTTGTTACTCTACAAATTCCACACACTTTTCAGAGTTAACCTTCCTCAATTACTGAAATCCATCTTTGTGAAACAGCACAAAAGACAACCAGGCTGCTGCATCATAATGTAAACAATTAATTTTTTTTAATTGTGGTAAAATACATATAAAATTAATCAATTTTATACTTAATCAATTTTAAGCATGCAGTTCTGTAGTCTTAGGTACATCCACTTTGTGGTACAGCCAATTTTGAGAATTTTTCGTCTTTTGAAATTGAAACTCTGTACCCACAAAGCCACAACTCCCCATTTCTCCTCCCCCCACTTCTTGGAGCTACTATTCTACTCCCTGTCTTCCAGAATTTGATTTACAGATATCCGCAGAGAATCGGATAGCATTTTGTCTTTTTGTGATTGGCCTGTTTCACTCAATATAATGTCCTTAAGCTTCATTCACCTTGTAGCATGTGTCAGAATGTCCTTCCTTCCTCTTTAAGGTTGAATAATATTCCATTGTATGCATTCACATTTTAAAAAATTCATTCATCTGTGATGGACACCTGGGCTGCCCTCACTTTCTGGCTATTGTGAATAATGCCATAAACATGAGTGTACAAACATCTTTTTGAGCTCCTACTTTCAATTCTCTTGGCTGGATACCCAGGAGAGTGGTCACTTTACCCACAAAGGTCCATATAGTCAATGCTATGGTTTTTCCAGTAGTCATGTATGGATGTTAGAGCTGGACTATACAAAAAGGCTCAGTGCCGAAGAATTGATGCTTTTGAATTGTGGTGCTAGAGAAGACTCTTGAGAGTCCTTTGGACAGCAAGGAGATCAAACTAGTCAATCTTAAAGGGAACCAACCATGAATATTCATTAGAAGGACTGATGCCGAGGCTCCAATACTTTGGCCACTTGATGTGAAGAGCCCACTCATTGGAAAAGACCTAGAAAGATAGAGGGAAAAAGAAGAGAGTGGCAGAGGATGAGACAGTTAGATAGCATCCCTGACTTAATGGACATGTACTGTGAGCTTAATCTCCAGTCTTGTCCGATTCTTGCNGGAATGGAAAATCTCCCGATAAATGGTCAAAGGCATGGTCCAGATTTGTGTAACTGCTCTCCTAGCCTTTTGTGCTTCAGCATCAGCATGTACGCCTGCAATTTACCCTCCTGAGATTCAAGATCCTCAGCTACCTACACTTGCTGAAAATGCTGGGCTAAGTAGAGACATGGACCCTAGGTCATAGCAAAACGAAGTTGCCATTGGAAAGCTTTGTCTAAAGGAATCTTCTAAATAGTATACATTTACTGCATGAATCTAATTCACCCTTCTTAGAAGAGAGGACTGGTTGCCTTTAGAATTTAACATTTTGTTACTCTACAAATTCCACACACTTTTCAGAGTTAACCTTCCTCAATTACTGAAATCCATCTTTGTGAAACAGCACAAAAGACAACCAGGCTGCTGCATCATAATGTAAACAATTAATTTTTTTAAATTGTGGTAAAATACATATAAAATTAATCAATTTTATACTTAATCAATTTTAAGCATGCAGTTCTGTAGTCTTAGGTACATCCACTTTGTGGTACAGCCAATTTTGAGAATTTTTCGTCTTTTGAAATTGAAACTCTGTACCCACAAAGCCACAACTCCCCATTTCTCCTCCCCCCACTTCTTGGAGCTACTATTCTACTCCCTGTCTTCCAGAATTTGATTTACAGATGTCCGCAGAGAATCGGATAGCATTTTGTCTTTTTGTGATTGGCCTGTTTCACTCAATATAATGTCCTTAAGCTTCATTCACCTTGTAGCATGTGTCAGAATGTCCTTCCTTCCTCTTTAAGGTTGAATAATATTCCATTGTATGCATTCACATTTTAAAAAATTCATTCATCTGTGATGGACACCTGGGCTGCCCTCACTTTCTGGCTATTGTGAATAATGCCATAAACATGAGTGTACAAACATCTTTTTGAGCTCCTACTTTCAATTCTCTTGGCTGGATACCCAGGAGAGTGGTCACTTTACCCACAAAGGTCCATATAGTCAATGCTATGGTTTTTCCAGTAGTCATGTATGGATGTTAGAGCTGGACTATACAAAAAGGCTCAGTGCCGAAGAATTGATGCTTTTGAATTGTGGTGCTAGAGAAGACTCTTGAGAGTCCTTTGGACAGCAAGGAGATCAAACTAGTCAATCTTAAAGGGAACCAACCATGAATATTCATTAGAAGGACTGATGCCGAGGCTCCAATACTTTGGCCACTTGATGTGAAGAGCCCACTCATTGGAAAAGACCTAGAAAGATAGAGGGAAAAAGAAGAGAGTGGCAGAGGATGAGACAGTTAGATAGCATCCCTGACTTAATGGACATGTACTGTGAGCTTAGTCTCCAGTCTTGTCCGATTCTTGCGACCCCGTAGACTGCAGCCTGCCAGGCTCCTCTGTCCATGGGATTCTCCAGGCAAGAATACTGGAGTGGGCTGCCATTTCCTTCTCCAGGGGATCTTCCCAACCCAGGGATCAAATCCAGGTCTCCTGCATTGCAGTCAGACTCTTTACTAACTGAGCTATGAGGGAAGCCTTAGTGGACATGAGTTGGAGCAGACTCCGGCAGACAGTGAAGGAGAGGGACGCCTGGCGTGCTGAAGTTCAGTGCTGAAGTTCACAGGGTCACGAAGAGTCAGACGCGACTTAGCGACTGAACAACAGCAGCAACAATGTGGTTTTATTTTGAATTTTTTGAGGAGCCACCATACTGTTTTCCTTAGTGGCTTCACCATTCCCACCAGCAGTGCACAAGAGTTCCCATTTTCTTCACGTTCTCACCAAACACTATTATTTTGTGGGTTTTTTTGATAGTAGCCATCCTAACAGGCGTGACGTTAGAAGGTTAGCATTTAATTGAACAATAAAAGGTTGACTCAGGCAAGGAAATAACAGGAATCAATGAAAAGGCATGGAAGGAATTATCTTATCCTATTTTAGGAAGAAATGTCCCTTGCCTATTATTCAGCAAGACAGCAGCTGGACTGGGAGACTGAAGCCAGCCAGCCCAGTAAGGGGCTACTACTGCATTAGATGAGCTGAGAGCAAACTTAACTCAGCGTCAAGCATAAAGATCCTAGAACTACGTCAGAGCTGGAGTTGACAAGGCTTTCAAGTGATTCTATGTTGGACACATGGGTGACCAGTCATGGAGGCTGCAAGATGGACCACGCAGGGGAATTGATGCCATTTGGGGACCACGAGTGAAGGAGCAGGAGCTGGTGGAGGGCCAAGGGACATGAAGGAAGGGAGGTGTTAGCAAGCAGAACTGGGGCTGGAGGAGAGGATGATGACAGGCGACCCCATGAGCATGGATGAGGCCACTGGAGGAAGTAAGCCAGAAAGCAGGGGCTGCTGCTGGAATAAAGGAACATTTATTAAGCTGCCCCACATGGAGGGTACTACCAACTACTTCACCCTGAATGGGGCCAAATCCTTCCCCAACTGGCTGAAACGTTCCAGTGAAGACATGTACACTGAGGCTGGAGTCCTGGCTGAAGAGCAGGTGTCACCACCCAGCCACAGCAGGGATGGGGAGGCTCAGCTCTTCATTGTGCAAGGTGAAACCTGCTTGTCACAGTGGGGCTGGGGACCAGGGCCCATCTTAGAACATCAATACCAGTCCCCTGCCTCTGCTGGGGGGTCAGTGACACCTCCTGATCTGGGAGACACACAAAGCCCTGCACCTACTCCAACAGTGGAACAAAGAAGCCATGTCCTGTAGGCGAGATGCAGGAAGATGGGAGGGATATTTACAGAGTCGAAAATACAGACAGCATTTTTTCAGCCGCATACAGAGGCAGCTGTTCTCCTTCAGAATACACTTTGGTGACATACACAGTGTTTCTCAGCTGTAACAGGAGGAAAGAACACAGTGAACAGAATGACCCTAATCCTGAGATCCTGCCTTCTGCAGACCCATCGACAGTTCACACTTCAGCTGCAGAAACTACCCTCGACCTGCACACGTAATAAGTATTTGCAAAGCGTGTGTGTGTGTGAGTATGTCTATGTAGGCTTGCATGCAAAGNTTCCAGTAGTCATGTATGGATGTTAGAGCTGGACTATACAAAAAGGCTCAGTGCCGAAGAATTGATGCTTTTGAATTGTGGTGCTAGAGAAGACTCTTGAGAGTCCTTTGGACAGCAAGGAGATCAAACTAGTCAATCTTAAAGGGAACCAACCATGAATATTCATTAGAAGGACTGATGCCGAGGCTCCAATACTTTGGCCACTTGATGTGAAGAGCCCACTCATTGGAAAAGACCTAGAAAGATAGAGGGAAAAAGAAGAGAGTGGCAGAGGATGAGACAGTTAGATAGCATCCCTGACTTAATGGACATGTACTGTGAGCTTAGTCTCCAGTCTTGTCCGATTCTTGCGACCCCGTAGACTGCAGCCTGCCAGGCTCCTCTGTCCATGGGATTCTCCAGGCAAGAATACTGGAGTGGGCTGCCATTTCCTTCTCCAGGGGATCTTCCCAACCCAGGGATCAAATCCAGGTCTCCTGCATTGCAGTCAGACTCTTTACTAACTGAGCTATGAGGGAAGCCTTAGTGGACATGAGTTGGAGCAGACTCCGGCAGACAGTGAAGGAGAGGGACGCCTGGCGTGCTGAAGTTCAGTGCTGAAGTTCACAGGGTCACGAAGAGTCAGACGCGACTTAGCGACTGAACAACAGCAGCAACAATGTGGTTTTATTTTGAATTTTTTGAGGAGCCACCATACTGTTTTCCATAGTGGCTTCACCATTCCCACCAGCAGTGCACAAGAGTTCCCATTTTCTTCACGTTCTCACCAAACACTATTATTTTGTGGGTTTTTTTGATAGTAGCCATCCTAACAGGCGTGACGTTAGAAGGTTAGCATTTAATTGAACAATAAAAGGTTGACTCAGGCAAGGAAATAACAGGAATCAATGAAAAGGCATGGAAGGAATTATCTTATCCTATTTTAGGAAGAAATGTCCCTTGCCTATTATTCAGCAAGACAGCAGCTGGACTGGGAGACTGAAGCCAGCCAGCCCAGTAAGGGGCTACTACTGCATTAGATGAGCTGAGAGCAAACTTAACTCAGCGTCAAGCATAAAGATCCTAGAACTACGTCAGAGCTGGAGTTGACAAGGCTTTCAAGTGATTCTATGTTGGACACATGGGTGACCAGTCATGGAGGCTGCAAGATGGACCACGCAGGGGAATTGATGCCATTTGGGGACCACGAGTGAAGGAGCAGAAGCTAGTGGAGGACCAAGGGACATGAAGGAAGGGAGGTGTTAGCAAGCAGAACTGGGGCTGGAGGAGAGGATGATGACAGGCGACCCCATGAGCATGGATGAGGCCACTGGAGGAAGTAAGCCAGAAAGCAGGGGCTGCTGCTGGAATAAAGGAACATTTATTAAGCTGCCCCACATGGAGGGTACTACCAACTACTTCACCCTGAATGGGGCCAAATCCTTCCCCAACTGGCTGAAACGTTCCAGTGAAGACATGTACACTGAGGCTGGAGTCCTGGCTGAAGAGCAGGTGTCACCACCCAGCCACAGCAGGGATGGGGAGGCTCAGCTCTTCATTGTGCAAGGTGAAACCTGCTTGTCACAGTGGGGCTGGGGACCAGGGCCCATCTTAGAACATCAATACCAGTCCCCTGCCTCTGCTGGGGGGTCAGTGACACCTCCTGATCTGGGAGACACACAAAGCCCTGCACCTACTCCAACAGTGGAACAAAGAAGCCATGTCCTGTAGGCGAGATGCAGGAAGATGGGAGGGATATTTACAGAGTCGAAAATACAGACAGCATTTTTTCAGCCGCATACAGAGGCAGCTGTTCTCCTTCAGAATACACTTTGGTGACATACACAGTGTTTCTCAGCTGTAACAGGAGGAAAGAACACAGTGAACAGAATGACCCTAATCCTGAGATCCTGCCTTCTGCAGACCCATCGACAGTTCACACTTCAGCTGCAGAAACTACCCTCGACCTGCACACGTAATAAGTATTTGCAAAGCGTGTGTGTGTGTGAGTATGTCTATGTAGGCTTGCATGCAAAGCGGACACATTTGGTTTTCATTGTCCCTGGCTGACTCGAGGAGTTGTAAAAGATCCCCTTTCCCCAGAGACAGTATGCAGCTCAGACTTTTTCCAAGCAAGGCATATGGTTTCGGTCGTTTGTCCCTTATTAAAGTCCATAGGAGCTATGTGGAGGTCTGGAACAAGTGGCCCCATGTCTCCCGAGGAAATGGGGCGCTGGTACTTGATTTCGTGGCCAGGATAACACATAGCAAGGTGTCTTATTTCAGATTGGGCCCCGGGAGTCCTGATGTTGGTGACCTCCTAGATTACTCACTCCCCTGAGACCTTGCTGTCGAGGATTATGTAATGGGAGCACACAAAAGAGCTGAGTGGGGAGTGGGCAGAGCACTTCTCTGGAGTCTTAGAGCTGCTGGGCCCTTCTTGGGAGGGAGACAGAGGCCCCATCCAAACAGATTCAGGGACAGTCAAGACTGGCGGGAGCCAAGTCATCTTACACATAAGAAACGTGTAGGTGGGGATTTTCCAGCTTCACTCTTACAAAGGGGAAGAAAATCCCAGTGACACAATTTAAATAAAACAAGTATTTGCTTTATCATCTGAGACACGAATCTGTCACCCTGAATAGCATGTTTCCATACTTCGAGAGGAAGAAAGAAACCATCTAAAACGGATATTCACATATATTCTCAAAGAAAAGTACTATGAATCGACCTTAGCTGAGAATGCCTATATTATAAACGCCAGGTATATGTAGAATTTCAGATTTCTTCTTTCCCATCTTTGTTTTTCTTTCCCTCTGGCAAATCCTATGTGTTGGCCTCACCATTAGCCAGTTACACCCCTGCAGGGCTTGTTCATGTGTGTGTGGGAGGGGTCCTCTGGCTTTCTGCCCTGCCGCCCCCTCACACAGGGTGCTCCCTTTAGGAGAGGTACGCATGCCCGCTCAGTCATGTCTGACTCTTTGCGACCCCATGGACTATAGCCCTCCAAGTTCCTCTGTCCGTGGGATTTCCTCGGCAAGAATACTGGAGTGGGTTGCCATTTCCTCCTTGGAGGGATATTCCTGACCCCGGGANCTCACTTTCTGCCTGAGTCTGACGAGTCGAGGTGGGGCCTCGGCCAGCATCCTCTCTGATAAGCGCGAGCAGGTGCTTCTCCCACCCCTCACAGGATGGGAGATTCGGCCACTGAGATGCTGACCCGCTTCCACTGGGGCGCTCGCAGAAGTTGCTGGAACGTGACTTGTGAGCAGAGGGCTTCTGACAAAGCCCAGGAAACAGCTCGGCTGGCCTCCGTGTCAAATCGTGCTGGCCCAGGGATTGGGTTCACAGCTCCACACACAACAGAAGCCACTTTTAATTAGGCTGGAGAAAACTGCCATTAATTTAGAGACACTTTTTGCAGGGGGAGTCGTGGTAAAAGCTAACAAATCTATTTCTGGGTCTTATCTCACTTTCCCCGACCCAGGCAGCACGCTGCAGTCCTATGCAACATCACAACTTTTCCATTCTCAAAAAAATGCGCTTTTGCTTTCCCGACCTCGTTGATGATGCTTGTCGGCTCACTGTGGCTCTTTGATAAGCCGATCAGAAGAGGAAATGCCTCCTCCCAAATTTGCCTTCATGCAGGGGGATAATGCAGAGGAGGGGGAAAAAGGCAGGAGCGCGTGGGGGTGAGATGAAAACAACCCCGGTCATTATCGGTTAGGCTGTAACTGGATATGGCAGCCCGCTGTGCAGAGGGNCCTTCATGCAGGGGGATAATGCAGAGGAGGGGGAAAAAGGCAGGAGCGCGTGGGGGTGAGATGAAAACAACCCCGGTCATTATCGGTTAGGCTGTAACTGGATATGGCAGCCCGCTGTGCAGAGGGCATCGGCGGAGACCACGCACTGCTGCTGGCCTTCCAGATATCCTGTTGTTTAGTTTTGTCTCCACCAGAACAAACAAAAGTGCGCATAATGGTCCCAGGCCTCAAAACCCACTTTATTCTCCCATTATACCAAGGAAGTCCTGAATAGTGGCCCCACGGGAGTGAGGTTCTCTTCGTGGGTTCCTGTGAATAACTGTTTACAATTCTTTCTCCACACTCTATTGGAGAAAGGCAGCCATTAGGAAGCCTTTATCCTCTGAACATTAAGAGTATCTTTTGAGCAGACATTGCAAGTGGATTCTAATTCCACGGTCCTGAAGACATGTTCTCAATATCATGAATTTGGCAGATGCCTGTAATTTATCTGGCAATAGAGTCTTTTCATTACTTTAAGACAATTTTGAACGGAAATGTTTAAAATGGATTCTACATTTTCCTGTATTAGAATATGTTATTGCTGTTGTTTTNATATCATGAATTTGGCAGATGCCTGTAATTTATCTGGCAATAGAGTCTTTTCATTACTTTAAGACAATTTTGAATGGAAATGTTTAAAATGGATTCTACATTTTCCTGTATTAGAGTATGTTATTGCTGTTGTTTTAGGTGCGAAGTTGTGTCTGACTCTTTTGCAACCGCATGGGCTGCAGCCTGCCAGGCTCCTCTGTCCGTGGGACTTCCCAGGTGGGAATACTGGAGTGGGTTGCCATTTCCTTCTCCAGGAGGATCTTTCTGACCCAGGGTTCAAACCTGTGTCTCCTGCATTGGCAGGTGGATTTTTTGCCACTGAGCCACCAGGAAGGCCAGATTAGAGTATAATGAATGACTTTTAACTGTTTCCTTGACAACTCAGCACGGCCATCACCAAAATCAACAATGACTGGCCTGAAACTATGTGTGCTCAGGGACTGTTGAGATGCTTAGGGTTCTCTGCCTTGGATTAGTAGGATTCACCCTTTTTATTAAAAAAAATTTTGTTTAAATCTTATTTCTATGACCTTTCTTTTTGGTGACATCTGCCTTGGCAAGGTGCGATGGGCAGGACAGCGGAGCAGGATGCTCAGTCTTCTCCGTGGCCCCAGCACACCCGCCTGATGATGAAGGTGAGCGTTGCTGACCTCAGGTCTTTGCCCAAGGCCACGCAATGAGTTAAAGTGATCCCGGAAGCTGAAACTGCTTGCCTGTAGAGTCCAGGTTCCCCTGCATGGTTTTTTTTTTTTTTTCAACCTATTAAGGCTTCTAAAATGATCCAGTTGCTAGTGGAATAGGGTCAGAAGGTTGCCCTAGGCCTGACATCAGCACCTCCCCACCCTGGTCCATCTTCCTTCCCTGTGTCCGGATGCCCTGTCCATGGGCCAGGGCTGGATATCCGCTGCACCTTCAGCACCGTCGTGTGCCCCTTCCACTCACTTGCCATTTCCAGACAGCGCTATCCTTTCACTGTGACACCCAAATTTCTTCTCCTTATGCCACACGGTCCAAGTGGCTTTCCCCATGAGTAAGGCATGAGCCCATTTTAGCTGCTAACAGGCAAGCCTGTTTTTTTTCTCCCTACTCTTTGATTCTCCACATCTGATGCAGATGCAGAAGTGGCTAGATAAGCAACCAGCAGATAAGCAAGCCCCACGACCATCACTCACTGATGAGGCTGGCATGTAACAGCTTCTTTACCTTAATGAAGGCAGCAAAGGCTAATAGAGACTTGGTACAATAAGCTCAAACTGTTCTCCAGATTTCTTCTCTAGACTTGGTTTTTATTTCCAGACTTTCCCAACAGAATCTTTGGTGACGTTAGCAGAAATATTAACAACCTTGAGCATGAGTCAGCAGCTGTTGTAGGTGCAGCTTGGCCATGCCCGATGTTTCTTTGGCCTTAATAAATTAGCAGATGGAATAGTATTCAGTGAGTTACAAGATGGATCTCAAGAATAGGCAGAAAACCAGGGAGACTAGAGACAGTATCTCTTCATTTCTGTAGAAATCGCCACTCACACTGTGCGGAGCTTCCAGGGGCCGCTGACCAATCTCGAAGGCTCCTCTGACCTCCCTCGCCACCAGCTCTGCTCACAGTTTTGGTGAAGTGAGTCCAAATTAACTTATCTGTATCTAAGTAACATGCCTCTAGTGAAATTCTGTAAGGTCTCCAGGTTGAGAACATTGACACATAGTTTTGGCTACAAGTAGGCTGTGGCTCAGCTGGTAAAGAATCCGCCTGTAATGCCGGAGACCTGGGTTTGATCCCTGGGTTGGGACGGTCCCCTGGAGAAGGGAAAGGCTACCTACTCCAGTATTCTGGCCTGGAGAATTCCAGGACTGTATAGTCTATGGGGTCACAAAGAGTTGGACACGACTGAGAGACTCACTTTCACTTTAGGACTTCCCTGGTGGCTCAGAGGCTAAAGCGTCTGCCTCCAATACAGGAGACCCGGGTTAGATCCCTGGGTCGGGAAGATCCCCTGGAGAAGGAAATGGCAACCCACTCCAGTATTCTTGCTTGGAGAATCCCATGGACTGAGGAGCCTGGTGGGCTGCAGTCCACGGGGTCACAAAGAGTCGGACACGACTGAGTGACTTTACTTACTTCGGCTGTACTAGGGGGAAAACTGGTAATTAAATTATCATTAAAAATACAATAATAAAGGAGTAAAAAATTCTTTATAAAGCAGAGCTATAAATCAGTCTAATCTGTCTTCTGAGTCCACTTACTCATGTGAGGTAACCACCAGCTGCAGATTAAACAGTACAAGAGAGATGAAAAGAGCATTTATTTTCCCACTTTTCTTTTGTCAGTCACTGCCTCTTTTTTTTTTTTGGTAGACTGCTTTTGGGAGATGCATTTAGATCATTTTATTACTATAGATTCTGATAAGTTTATACATTTTTTCTATTTGATCAAAATTAACACGTAACCAAAACGACTAGAAAGATGCAAAAATAATAGCAGAAATCCTGTCGATTTCTAAATTAATCTCCCATTCCAATTGTTCTTTGAAGAGACACTATCTCTGTACAGTACTGTTGCTCCGTGGTGTCTGGCTCTTTGGGACCCCAAGGACTATAGCATGTCAGGCTCCCCCGTCTCTCAACATCTCCCAGAGTCTGCTCAAACTCATGTCCATTGAGTCAATAATGCCATCCAGCTATCTCATCCGCTATTGTCCCTTTTCCTCCCGCCTTCAATCTTTCCCAGCATCAGGGTCTTTTCCAATGAGTTGGCTTTTCACATCAGGTGGCCAAAGTATTGAGGCTTCAGCTTCAGCATCAGTCCTTCCAGTGAACATTCAGGGTTGATTTCCTTTAGGAAATCCCTGTACATAGCTTACCTTTAAATCATAATGACATGGTAGTTACCTTAGGAAACTGACACAGCCCCAGGGTAATGAGATAGCACAAATTCACACATATGTACAAATGTGCTTTAGTCCAAGATGGAATAGATTGCCCAGTGGAAGTAAGAGAAAAAGTGTCAAAATAAGTTGCCCCNTGACACAGCCCCAGGGTAATGAGATAGCACAAATTCATACATATGTACAAATGTGCTTTAGTCCAAGATGGAATAGATTGCCCAGTGGAAGTAAGAGAAAAAGTGTCAAAATAAGTCGCCCCAAATGGTTTAGTCATTCCATGGTGTTTGGCCATATAGACACTTTAAACAACTATCAAATCATAACAGTTAAAAAAAAAAATCACCTTACAGCCATGCCATTCAATGGAACTTGCTTCACTGAGGTAGGCTGAACCTTACTGCCCAACATGGCAGCTCCTGTGGGCTGAACTGTGACTCCCTGTCACCCAAAAAGTGTACTCAAGTCCTCACTCCAGGTGCTTGTGAACTTATTTGAAATTAGGATCTCTGCAGATATATTAAGGGCTTCCCTGGTGGCTCAGGGAGTAAAGAATCCCCCTGCAATGCAGGAGACCCAGGTTCAACCTCTGGGTTGGGAAGATCCCCTGGAGAAGGGAATGGCTACCCACCCCAGTATTCCTGCGTGGAGAATCCCATGGACACAGGATCCTGGGGGGCTACAGTCCACAGGGTTCCAAAGAGTCAGACACAACTGAGCAACTCACACACACACACAAGATGGGGTCATGCTGGATGGAGGTGGCCCCTAAGTCTGACTGCCGTTCTAAGAGATGAGAAGACACAGAGCTGAGAAGACATAAAGCAACATCAGAGAGCATACACGCAGGGGAGATGGCCATGTGAACCCAAAGGCAGAGCCCGGGACGGGGCCGCCAGCCACGCACACACAGGACTGCCGCAACGGGCACAGGAAGGCTCACCCGGCTCCATCAGACGGAGCATGGTCCTGCTGACACCTTGATCCAGGACTTCTATCCTCCAAACTGTGAGAAGATAAATTCCTGTTGTTTTAAGAGAGCCAGGTTGTGGCGACCTGTTACAGCCGCCCCAGGAAACTAATAGGCAAGCCAGGGCCACGTGTGGCTACTGGGCATTTGAGACGTGGTTGGTGAGGCTAAGGAACGAAATTTTTATTAATTAAATAGACACCATGTGACTAGACTATTATCGGACAGAGCAGCTTTATCAGTCGAATGAGTTTTACAAATCTTAAGTATCGAAATCCTTTATCAAACTGATTCTTTGAAAACTGAGAATAAATCATACTATTATCAGCAAGCCTTAGTTAAGCAGATACTCTGTGTATATACATATATATACACACATACATAATCTTTGCATTAGTCAATAAAATAACATCAGACAATGAATGGTCAATAAAATAACATCAATAAAGGTCAGCTTCCAAATTACAAACTGGTCATCTCTCTGTATTTTAAAATGAGCTGGAAAACTGCATAGAACTGTCCACATACAACTGAGCTAAGAGTCTTCAGCACTGAATCCCCCAACCTAAAATGCTGTTTTTCTTGTTTCACGATCAAAAAGCTCCATTAGTTGAGAGATGCTATTCAGACTCACTGAATACTGAATTAACAAAGTGATGAATTGGACTTCATGAAGTATTCATGAGTTCTAATTTAATGCTAATTTAAAAAAAAAAAGACCTGTGTTCAATGATTTTAAGACCCTGGCACAGACTGACAAAAGCATGAAAAATTAAGGTTCAGGGGAAAGCATGAGCCCAAACCCCAGTGCTGAATTATGGAAGTTGGGACGCCAACATTTATACCTTTCTGGAATAACTGCTCTAGCATGCAACATATAAATAATAAATGTTTAAAAATTATTTTTTGCATACTGAGTATGCAAAAAAATAAAATCTAACAATGAAAGAAACAAGATATCTGTGCTAGTTGCTAACAGTCTGCTTTATGCATGCCAGATGAGTGAAGAATCTCTCTCACCCCAATGTGGTTGAAATATTTACTTTTGAATGCCATATTGACAGGTAATTAACTATTAAAAATCACAAATGCCATGTAACATTAAGACTTGCTCTGCTAGGTTTTTTTTTTAAAGAAAAACATTTCTATTTGGAATAGTTTCTTCATATTGCAGGTGAAAAGACATAATGAGGAAACCAAGCTATACAAACCTGCAAGCTACTTTGAGGGTCTAAAACAATAAAAGTTTGGCATGCAAATAATACTCAACAACTTTAATTCTTAGTTTAATTGCATCAGTTAGTGTGAAAACATTTTCTGGATAGGACTGAAGACATGAATTTAACCACCAACTAGACATTCTCTGATGGTAAAGAATCTGCCTGCAATGTGGAAGAACTAGGTTCGATCCCTGGGTTGAGATCTCCTGGAGAAGGGCATGGCAACCCACTCCAGTATCTTGTCTGTGGAGAATCCCCACGGATAGAAGCCTGGCGGGCTACATACGGGGTCACAAAGAGTTGGACATGACTGAGCGACGACTAAGCATAACACAGGTATGAAAAATGCAATTTTACTTTATCTCCCTTAGGATTAAATCTTAACCAATGTACTTTTAAAAAGTAAAATACTTAGCTAAATTAAAATAGTAGTATGGTTTCCACTCTTTCTAGGTACCCATTTTANCCTCCACACCTTCTTTTTTCTCTCCTTCTTCTTCTTTTTCTTTTTTTTTTTTTTTTTAAATTTATTTATTTATTGGCCACGCTGTGCGGCATGTGGGATCTTACTTCCCTGATCGGGGATTGAACCTGGGCCCCCTGCATTGCAAGCCCAGAGTCCTAACCACCAGACCACCAGGGAAGCCCTCTAGGTACCCATTTTAAAGATCTCTGCTCTACAAAGAATCAATGAATTAGAACCTTAACTGGCTTTAAAAAACTTCAAGCTTTTAAACAAACGACATTTTCTAACTGGAAATTTTTAGAGGCATGCAGACTGTAAGAATAATAGTGTAGATCTTCCAGAAAATATTTAGTTGAGGGACAATCAGAGGAGGGGCACTAAGCTTTAAAAGCTACACATTTTCTGAACCTTCAAGTAAAGAGAAAATTCCTATCCTCCAGTGAAAGGTCAAGGGAATCAGGCAATGAGGAGTAAGAACCATGTTGCCAAGTGTTACAAAGAACTGAGAAAAGTAATTAATGTCACTCAATTACAACTCCCATCATCCATGAGGAGCTGAAGTATTAAACTTCCTTTCTCAAAACAGTACAGACACAGTGGGATATTATGCAGCCATTTAAATGATTATTCTTCCTATCTATTTTCATTTTCACAGTAAATTAGGATGCTCAAAAATATAGATGAAAAAATTATGAAATAATATACATGCCATAATTCCACTTTTATTTAAAAATAAAATACATACATACATGTAGGTAGAAAAGATCATGAAAGGACATACACCAACATGTGAATGGGAGAAGCAACAGCGACAGGNAAAATATAGATGAAAAAATTATGAAACAATATACATGCCATAATTCCACTTTTATTTCAAAATAAAATACATACATACATGTAGGTAGAAAAGATCATGAAAGGACATACACCAACATGTGAATGGCAGAAGCAACAGCGACAGGATTACGAGTAGCTTTATTTTCTTTGGTGTATTTTTCTATATCGTCTAAATGTTTTCTGGTGAGCACTGTCCATTTCAAATAAGAAAAACAATAAAGCTATTTTCATTCCAGATAAAATATTAGTGGGAATTTAATAGTTAAATTGCCTGGGAAACAGGATTCATTTTATCATAAACCTACCAGGATCCCCTCTACTGTAAAAAGACTTAAAATGTATTCAACAAATATACCGGGGACTCTTCTGAACAATGAAAGCACACTTTGCTTTATGAGATATTTATGAAAATTCCTCTGAAAACTGAAGTTTTTAAGAGAAATTAATACTTGAATTGGCTACTTAAATCTTATTTCAAATTCTTCTGGATAAAAGAACGTCTAACTCCCTAATTTATCTTGTGAAAATCCAGACTTTTTGCTTAAAGCAAGATTCACTCTTTTATTTATTCCTGAGAGAGAAATCCATCATGCTTTGATTTAGGAAACCAAGTGGTCTGGAATTCTAATTACTGAAAATTAAACACTATCATTCATATACAGTCAATGTCTTAGCTCTGTTTTCGGCATATTCACTATAGGTAAAATGTATCTAAGAATCTGACAGATGAAAACACAGGTCTTTAAAGTAATGGCCAGCAAGAGTCATTGCAGATAGAAAGTTTTATTCAAGCTTTATCAAATGGACTGTTCAAAAAGCATATACAAGTGCAAAAAAAAGTCACATGCAATCAAACTTGTTTTGCCTTTTATACTCATTGGTTCTCTTTTGGAAAATAACACATTTGAGTGATTTCTAATTCAAACATTTCCCCATTGTTTCTATTTATTTCCTTCTTTAAAGTAAGCAACAATAGATACATTTTAAGTAACAGATCATCTTTCTCATCTTCATCCTACTAAAAAAAAAAGCCTATAAAATCAAACCATAGACTGTCCAGAAATCTGAAAAGGTTCATTTACATAATAAATTCCCATACATAAGTCATATACAAATGCTATTTGCAAAATGGATAAAAATTAGAATAAGCAGTTTGAAAGTAAACATAAACAGTAATAATTTCTTACCTAAATAATTTTAATCAAATGAATAATATATTCATCTGATAATACCCTCTATCTTTCACAATATAAAAGAAAAGTGCTCAGAATACATTAAAAAAAATAAGACAAAAGTCTCCCCAAACTGAAATAATTTCAATAAAGATGGTATCATGGGGAATCTTTACTACATTTCTGTTCCCAAGACAGGGAGGCAGGTGTTAAGTTTAATCTGAAACCAGAAACAGACTGCAACACGCAGACTGCCAGCGCAAAGCTTCTAGCCTTGGGAAGATATCAGCTGTCCTGGAAATGTCCTCACATGTCCTTCTTTAGACATAAGCCATTAACATAAAATCTGATTCCTCAGCTAGACTGTCAACCGACCGAGTCAAGTCACTTTCCTTGACTGTACTTTCCTAGCCCACTGTCAACATTCACTCAGTGAGGGCTCCANTTGGAAATGTCCTCACATGTCCTTCTTTAGACATAAGCCATTAACATAAAATCTGATTCCTCAGCTAGACTGTCAACCGACCGAGTCAAGTCACTTTCCTTGACTGTACTTTCCTAGCCCACTGTCAACATTCACTCAGTCAGGGCTCCAAGGAACAAATAATTGTCCTCTGGAGATAATTTGTTCATGTTGATTGATACAGTACCTACTCAAAAAACCAGCACAAGAAGAGAACACAGCAACTGGGTAGCAGAGTCGCCACTCTCTCTGGAGCTAACCTAGGAGGCAACCCCGACGGCGCCCGTTCCTAGGGAGGGGGCTGAACTCTGCAGGAAGAAGCCCAAGTCGTGGTAAGAAGGGAGAGTCAAGCTTTCTCTTCATTTTGTACTCGAGTTGTGATGTTAATGAACTCCATCCTACATGCTAATCACTATGATAAGAGCAGTTTAACACAGCTACTGACATCACCTTGGGCATTCCAATGCCCAGGGCACCAAGCGTGCACTTTACTATGTACTTTAACACTGAAATTACTTAAATTACTTCTAAAGTCCTATTTCCAAGTTTCTTTCAACTCAGTAAGATTTCAGATCACTCTTACTTTCTTATGTATGCTTTTCAAGTTGATTTGCTTAACAGTATCCTTTTCATAAATGAAAAAATTAACTTCACTTTAGAGGGAAAATTTTTTTTTTAATGTTCTACAGATTCTGAAGGCAGTTCTAAATAAGAGCCTATCAAATGCTCTTGGGAGACTATTTTGAAGGACAAAATTCCAGAGTATGCAAAATCTATGTCATCACTACTCTGTCCCCTGTTAGCTAAGCACCTGCCCTCGGTAGGTGTTACCCACACACACACACATTGTGTGTGTGAATGAACAAATACAATTTATTTGGATCTTGAACTTCTAGACATTTGATTTTAAAAATCATTCTCTTGGGATCCTTCTTTTTAGTCTAGCTAGCTGGAATTATTTTCTAATATTTTATATCTCAATTCAGTGCATTTAGGAGAAAAGTTTAAAATCAAGCCACTAAGTTTAATAAAATGTTTTTTTTTTTTAAAGATCAGTAGAAACTGGGAAAATGGACAAAAGAGGAAATGAAAAGGAGTCAGTGGCCAGGCAGGTGGCAGCAGATGGTGGCCAGCTGCAAAGATGCACAGGAGAGTAAGCGCCTCCATCCGTCCGTCACTGTCTCCAGCGCAGCTCAACTATGAGGGGACGTGGCTGCTCCCTCCCCTGCCTCCCGGCACAATGCCTACCACCTTCAAGGTGGGGGACAAGGGACTGCTGAACGAGAGAAGGACCAGAGAGACAAGACAGAAGGACACAGGGCCCACCTTTGCTGAGATTACTACGTGTGGCATCTCCTCTCTGACCGTCAAATCAAAGAGCAGGAAATGGATGCTTTTGCCTCCTGCCCTGGAACAGAGTTCACAGTGCATCCTATGATACTAAATGCGACGTGTGGCACAGCTATAAAAGCAGTCAGAGAGAAACTAATTTTTAACCAATAACCAAAGACCAGCGTCCTGAGTTCTAAGAAAATAAACACTAGTGTATATGTATCCTGCAAGGGGCTTAGGTCAACGCAGGAGGCACCAATTTTCTAAAAAAAAAAAAAAAACAAAAAAAAAACAACTCACTCGTTAGATTTTGAGAAATAAGGCAGAATGCCCCAGTTTGGACAATATATTACTTGGGTAATCACATATTTTATTGTCCAAACTGGGATTTCTGCAGAGTAAAAAGGAACACGAGAAATAATTATTCTAGGAAAAATAATCATGCCAAGACAGCAGACGTGAATAAGACTGTCCTGGGTAAACAGACATTCGATGGTAACACAACATCCTTTTTTGTAAGCTTGTACTGTTTCCTTTTCTCAAGTTTTCTGTGAAACTACGTAAAGTGATATTGGACACTGAACAGCATCCCAGTTCTGATCCCTTGAGAAGACGTTTTCTAAGTGACCAAACAGAATTCCAACCCTCTTCCCCACATTTGAGGTTTTTTTCAGCAGAAACTGATGTTTTAAGTGGATCTGAAGAAAAAGTCTGTTTTAATTTCTCTAACAGAACAAAAAAAAAGTACAACTGTGATTTAAATTACTTAAGGTTCACTTATACATTTTTACCTCCCGAGATATTAACAAGAGAAATTAATCGTCTCTTGTTCATGAAGCAGACTTCTGAAATGATAAAACCCAATCATGAGTTGATGTCATAACATAGTTTTAAAATCTTTATCATTAACCATGAGATTTTCACAAACACATATGCCACAAAATATTTTAGAAAAGCTACACAGCCATCAAAATTAGAAAGTCTAATCTGTGGAGGGTTAGAGAGTTTCCCCCGATGATGAACTCGCACCGTGGCACACGTCGGCAGGGCAGCGCAGCGCAGGAGCGCCCAGGGGCTCGGCGTGGGGGGGGTTGGGGGGAGGCGAACAGGCTGATCAGTTTCGGAACAGCAGCATCCGCTCGGAGCACGCCTGCCCCACCAGCCGCGCGTACTGCAGCACGGTCGCCTCCTCGCTCGGGTCTCTCTGCTGCTTCTTGTAAACACCGTAAGGCATTATGGCTTTCTTGTAGAACACCTGCAGGCGGTCAGGTTCCTTGCTGCGACCTTCGTCCACTGCCAAGAACAAAAACTACTGATTAAATACAGTCACCTACCGAACCACTTTTCACATCCTAATTTAAGAATACTGAAGTCTATATAAATCACGTATTAAGATGTCCTCTCTGAGCGGCACATTCAAACGAGGGTGTGCACTCTTCAGATCAATGTGCCTGTGTTAATAAACCACAAACGCCTTGCTTTTGCTGTCACTGTTGTTCAGTCACTCAGTTG
>SJYW01037109.1:596567-619903 GCA_006410735.1 Raphicerus campestris | reverse complement strand
TCCAACTCTCACATCCATACATGACCACTGGAAAAACCAGAGCCTTGACTAGATGGACCTTAGTCAGCAAAGTAATGTCTCTGCTTTTGAATATGCTATCTAGGTTGGTCATAACTTTTCTCTCAAGGAGTAAGTGTCTTTTAACTTCATGGCTGCAGTCACCATCTGCAGTGATTTTGGAGCCCCCCAAAATAAAGTCTGACACTGTTTCCACTATTTCCCCATCTATTTCCCATGAAGTGATGGGACCAGATGCCATGATCTTCGTTTTCTGAATGTTGAGCTTTAAGCCAACTGTTTCACTGTCCTCTTTCACTTTCATCAATTATAGTGACTAGGAAAACCTCTTGACTCCCAGAAAAAATATAAAACTTAATTCATCAAAATTATTCTAATGAGAAAGAACTCCAGATTAGTTCTGATATTATGGCATCAAAGCTCTGTAGAAGGTTACCAGAGGAAAACAGGACAGTGCTGGATCCACAGTCAATAGTATACAAAAATCACAGCAATTTTACCTCCTGCTCATTGCCACGAGGACTTTACTTCTATACTGGTTACTGGTTATCTAAGTAAAATGCTAATAAAAACCTCTTCTGATGCTGAATAAAGGTTGTATTCTTTCAAATTTCTATTTATGTGTTTTGATCCTTAAAACACATTCTTTAATACTTCCTTCTCTACCAATATTTACCCTTATAAAGCCAAGACTTAAGAACTGACAAAATAATAAATGTCAATCGAAACATGTAAAATGTGCCGTTACAGAATTTCTCAAAGACAAAGGGGAAGCTGGTTTGTGCAGCTGCTGATGGGCACTGAGTCAGGGCCAAAGAGGCTGTGAGTTCAGGGCTGACGGGCCCAAGCCATTTCTGGCTTGTGTGGTCAAGAGATTAGTTATATAAAAGGAATTATAAAATATTATATAATAAACATATTGAGAAAAATGAGAGTGGGATTTCTCTGTCCAGAGCGGGGCTAGTACAGAAGAAGACTAGAACACATTCTGCTGGGTTAGAATTGGAGCAATAGGTGAAAACTCGTGGCATTTACACACTGTACCGACATACAGACACGAAAGCGGATAGAAGTGTGTGTGTATACGCATGTGTATTTCCTGGATCCGACTGCTGAGAGGGCTTGGAAGCAATGAAACCCCAGTAGCAATGAGCATACATATTGCCCAGATCTTATTTCCCTACTTGTACTCTCCACAAAAGTTAACTAGAATTCCTTGGAGAAGTGCCTGAATGCAGAGCTGGGTCAGAGAAAGTACAAGATGAGCCTGGAATACTTTGTGCCAGAAAGTAAATGCTCAAAAAATATTGGAGATATGTCAAAAGAATATAGGAGTCACCTTGAAAAAGGCGCCTGCTGGCCAAGTCTGAGACAATCTGAGCATTCAAAGTAAACAATGAGAGTAGTAGGTTATATAATGGTGGTGGTGGTTTAGTCACTAAGTCGCATCTGACTCTTTGAGAACCCATGGACTGCCAGGCTCCCCTGTCCATGGGATTCTCCAGGCAAGAATACTGGAGTGGGTTGCCATTTCCTTTTCCAGGGGATCTTCCCAACCTAGGAATCAAAGCCAGGTCTCCTGCATTGTAGGTATATTCTTTACCAACTGAGCTAAGAGGGGTATATAATACATTGACCAAAATGTTAGGATTCCTTGAGTCTACATTGATATAAACAAGCAAACAGGGAGAAGGGACAGCTCTTTCTTATAGTAGAATAGCAACTAAGAGAAGTAGAGTGATGACTGAAGGAGAAAAATCATATGGCAGCTATTTCAAATAAGAATCCTCAATGAATGCAAAGTTTGATAAAGTAAAATATTTACATTGTCCCAGAGCATCTCCCTATAAATAGTTAATTATTTACTAAAATATACAAAATAACTTATCAAGCTTACAGAGATGACACCTACATACTTTACAAAGTGACACAAATTCAGGCTGTCGGCTGCGAGGTGATTCAACAGTAGATGAATCCACAGCAGGTGCCCCTCCTCAGATGACACAACAGAAACCCAGGATCATGCCTAGGGTATTCTTGCCAAAACTAGGGAACCTGAATCCAGTTATAAACACTTGATGAACACAAATTAAGGGATAGTCAACAAAGTAACTGGGCTGAATTCTTCAAAAATGTCAAGGTAATAACAAAACAAGAGTACACACTAAGGAACTGTTCCGGAGAAAAGGAGACTAAGGAGACGCGACAATAAACACCGCACGTGACCTCACCCTGCACTCTGGATCAGAAAGAAAAGGCAAAGCAGGTTTGCGAGTGTGTGTTTTGTGTTATAGAGGACATCACTGGAAAGACCAGTGACATCCGAATAGGGTCTGTGGATTGGATGGTAGGAACATATCAATGCTGTTTTCCCGGCTCTGATGGTTGTACTCTATGTACGAAAGTGTACTTGTTTTCAGGCAATACACACTGCAGTATTTAATAGCTCAATAGACTATAACTTACCCTCAAATAATTCAGAAAAAAATACAGACTATAAGGAAGGAAANCACGAAAGCGGATAGAAGTGTGTGTGTATACGCATGTGTATTTCCTGGATCCGACTGCTGAGAGGGCTTGGAAGCAATGAAACCCCAGTAGCAATGAGCATACATATTGCCCAGATCTTATTTCCCTACTTGTACTCTCCACAAAAGTTAACTAGAATTCCTTGGAGAAGTGCCTGAATGCAGAGCTGGGTCAGAGAAAGTACAAGATGAGCCTGGAATACTTTGTGCCAGAAAGTAAATGCTCAAAAAATATTGGAGATATGTCAAAAGAATATAGGAGTCACCTTGAAAAAGGCGCCTGCTGGCCAAGTCTGAGACAATCTGAGCATTCAAAGTAAACAATGAGAGTAGTAGGTTATATAATGGTGGTGGTGGTTTAGTCACTAAGTCGCATCTGACTCTTTGAGAACCCATGGACTGCCAGGCTCCCCTGTCCATGGGATTCTCCAGGCAAGAATACTGGAGTGGGTTGCCATTTCCTTTTCCAGGGGATCTTCCCAACCTAGGAATCAAAGCCAGGTCTCCTGCATTGTAGGTATATTCTTTACCAACTGAGCTAAGAGGGGTATATAATACATTGACCAAAATGTTAGGATTCCTTGAGTCTACATTGATATAAACAAGCAAACAGGGAGAAGGGACAGCTCTTTCTTATAGTAGAATAGCAACTAAGAGAAGTAGAGTGATGACTGAAGGAGAAAAATCATACGGCAGCTATTTCAAATAAGAATCCTCAATGAATGCAAAATTTGATAAAGTAAAATATTTACATTGTCCCAGAGCATCTCCCTATAAATAGTTAATTATTTACTAAAATATACAAAATAACTTATCAAGCTTACAGAGATGACACCTACATACTTTACAAAGTGACACAAATTCAGGCTGTCGGCTGCGAGGTGATTCAACAGTAGATGAATCCACAGCAGGTGCCCCTCCTCAGATGACACAACAGAAACCCAGGATCATGCCTAGGGTATTCTTGCCAAAACTAGGGAACCTGAATCCAGTTATAAACACTTGATGAACACAAATTAAGGGATAGTCAACAAAGTAACTGGGCTGAATTCTTCAAAAATGTCAAGGTAATAACAAAACAAGAGTACACACTAAGGAACTGTTCCGGAGAAAAGGAGACTAACGAGACGCGACAACACTGCACGTGACCTCACCCTGCACTCTGGATCAGAAAGAAAAGGCAAAGCAGGTTTGCGAGTGTGTGTTTTGTGTTATAGAGGACATCACTGGAAAGACCAGTGACATCCGAATAGGGTCTGTGGATTGGATGGTAGGAACATATCAATGCTGTTTTCCCGGCTCTGATGGTTGTACTCTATGTACGAAAGTGTACTTGTTTTCAGGCAATACACACTGCAGTATTTAATAGCTCAATAGACTATAACTTACCCTCAAATAATTCAGAAAAAAATACAGACTATAAGGAAGGAAATGATAAGAAATATGTGGAAACACATTAACAACTGGGGAATCTGGGTGCAGCATATGCAGAAGTTCTTCATATTAGTCTTACAATTTTTCCATAAATTTGCAATTATTTCAAATTTAAAAATTAACAAATACTAAGCTAGATTATATTCTTCAGCCTCCAATCATAATCCCTCATATCTGTGTCTTTTTGAAATCTAAGCATTAAATTTATACTTCTTTCATTGTTAAGTTTCGTTCTAATATACTCTCATCACTCCAGCTTACTGAGGCATTTTCATATTGTCTCTTTTCTGGCAAGTTAGAGATCCTTGCCAGTTCCATAGTATCTGGAAATTTAGCTATCAAGAATAACAGTCTTAAGTAGAGTTTGGAAACAGGGCAAAGCAAAAGTTGATACTATTTTTAATATGTCAATATATTAATAATAACTAATAATTTTTTTTTTTTTTAGTTTTCAAATACACAGAATTAGTTCATTAAGGATCCCTACTGCTCACTTGGACAAATTAAGTTTTTTCTAAACCAATACCTTTAAATTCCACCATATTTGATAGCCCATGAAAGCTATTACCATGATGGTAATGACCTCACTGGTTACAAAGTCAAATTCTCAATTACTAGCTGTAATAAAGTTAGCTATAATATTAATTTCAAGTGAATCTGGCATTGGGCTGATTTCGATTCCTTGCCAGGGAATTATGTTAGAGATTTCTTAAAGCAGCTTCAAGCAGCAAAAACTTTTAAGAATTTTCTGGGGCATAAAATCAAATATGAAATGACAATATTCACCACGAGGGCAAACACAAATTCATTTCTCTCTGCTGAAGGTCTCAATCCAGAAATCCGCCCTCACCCTCCTTCTTGATCTCAGCTCCATCTCTGAGTCGTCCCTTAGCCTCCATGGAGGACTGGTTCCAAGACCCTCAGTAGACACCCAAATGCAAGGATGCACGTGTTTCTTATATACGACACGGCAGCACCTGCACATAAGCCACGCAACCCTCCCATATACTTCAGATCATCTCTAGATTATTTATAAATCCCACTGAGTATAGATGCTATATAAATAGCTGCCGGTGAGTAGCAAATTCAAGTGTTACTTTCTGGAACTTTCTGGAACTTTTCTACTGATTCCTTTATACTAACTTTCACAAAAGCTAAAGACTGCCATCTGGCAAAAACAAAACTCTGTGACTCCTGCCTTTTCTTACAGTTACTTTAGTCTACCTTTTTTTAAAGAACGTTTGTATTACTGGCCATTTCCTCACCTCTCACTCACTCCACGGGTTATTTCAACGTGTACCTTAAGTTTATAGTCACCTTGCTGCTATTCACTAAGGTCAAAGGGTCTCCCCTGACCTTGAACACAAAAAACATAGGCAGTCTTCATCATCCTCAGAAAAATGTAAACTCAGAGGACCGCTTCTTCCTTCTTGAAACCCACTCTGCCTTCTGCATTCCTGACACCACTGGCCCTGGTTATTCTCTTACCTCCAAGGCAATTCTTCACTTGACTGCTAAATGTGGGCAGTTACACAGTGCTCTGTTCTAGAACGCTCTTTCTTCTTGCTCTATATTTTCTCACTAGGAAATTTCATCCATGTTCATGGATTCAACTACCACTTCCAAGTCTGACACCTCGAAATCCTCAGGTCCAGCCAAAACTTCCTATGAGCCTTGGGAGACTTGATAATATGGGCGGCTGAGGGCAAATTCACACTGTTTGGTCAGAGCAATCCTACTTCTAGGAGTCTATTCTACATAAATATCAGTATGTGTGCAAAAAAGATGTATAAACTCTGTTGTATTATTTGTTACTTAAATTTAAAAAATAAACAAATGTTCATCAGTGGGGGAGGGGAGTTATTATCAATAATACATATCACAATATGCAGCCATTAAAAAAGAATGGTTAAATATACTTATACCATATAATACAGCAGTTGTACTTGGTATTTACCCAAAGGAGCTGAAAACTTATATCTATACAAAAAAACTTACACATAAATGTTTACAGTAGATTTATTCAATAACTGCAAAGTGAAAGTGAAAGTCACTCAGTCTTGTCTTACTCTTTGTGACCCCATGGACTGTATAGTCCATGGAAATCTCCAGGCCAGAATCCTGGAGTGGGTAGCCTTTTCCTTCTCCAGGGGATCTTCCCAACCTAGGGATCGAACCCAGGTCTCCCACATTGCAGGCAGATCCTTTATCAGCTAAGCCACAGGGAAGCCCATTAACTGCAAAATGTGGAAGCAAATGTGTGCCAAGATTTCCTTCAACAGGTGAATGGATAANCACTTTCATCAATTATAGTGACTAGGAAAACCTCTTGACTCCCAGAAAAAATATAAAACTTAATTCATCAAAATTATTCTAATGAGAAAGAACTCCAGATTAGTTCTGATATTATGGCATCAAAGCTCTGTAGAAGGTTACCAGAGGAAAACAGGACAGTGCTGGATCCACAGTCAATAGTATACAAAAATCACAGCAATTTTACCTCCTGCTCATTGCCACGAGGACTTTACTTCTATACTGGTTACTGGTTATCTAAGTAAAATGCTAATAAAAACCTCTTCTGATGCTGAATAAAGGTTGTATTCTTTCAAATTTCTATTTATGTGTTTTGATCCTTAAAACACATTCTTTAATACTTCCTTCTCTACCAATATTTACCCTTATAAAGCCAAGACTTAAGAACTGACAAAATAATAAATGTCAATCGAAACATGTAAAATGTGCCGTTTCAGAATTTCTCAAAGACAAAGGGGAAGCTGGTTTGTGCAGCTGCTGATGGGCACTGAGTCAGGGCCAAAGAGGCTGTGAGTTCAGGGCTGACGGGCCCAAGCCATTTCTGGCTTGTGTGGTCAAGAGATTAGTTATATAAAAGGAATTATAAAATATTATATAATAAACATATTGAGAAAAATGAGAGTGGGATTTCTCTGTCCAGAGCGGGGCTAGTACAGAAGAAGACTAGAACACATTCTGCTGGGTTAGAATTGGAGCAATAGGTGAAAACTCGTGGCATTTACACACTGTACCGACATACAGACACGAAAGCGGATAGAAGTGTGTGTGTATACGCATGTGTATTTCCTGGATCCGACTGCTGAGAGGGCTTGGAAGCAATGAAACCCCAGTAGCAATGAGCATACATATTGCCCAGATCTTATTTCCCTACTTGTACTCTCCACAAAAGTTAACTAGAATTCCTTGGAGAAGTGCCTGAATGCAGAGCTGGGTCAGAGAAAGTACAAGATGAGCCTGGAATACTTTGTGCCAGAAAGTAAATGCTCAAAAAATATTGGAGATATGTCAAAAGAATATAGGAGTCACCTTGAAAAAGGCGCCTGCTGGCCAAGTCTGAGACAATCTGAGCATTCAAAGTAAACAATGAGAGTAGTAGGTTATATAATGGTGGTGGTGGTTTAGTCACTAAGTCGCATCTGACTCTTTGAGAACCCATGGACTGCCAGGCTCCCCTGTCCATGGGATTCTCCAGGCAAGAATACTGGAGTGGGTTGCCATTTCCTTTTCCAGGGGATCTTCCCAACCTAGGAATCAAAGCCAGGTCTCCTGCATTGTAGGTATATTCTTTACCAACTGAGCTAAGAGGGGTATATAATACATTGACCAAAATGTTAGGATTCCTTGAGTCTACATTGATATAAACAAGCAAACAGGGAGAAGGGACAGCTCTTTCTTATAGTAGAATAGCAACTAAGAGAAGTAGAGTGATGACTGAAGGAGAAAAATCATATGGCAGCTATTTCAAATAAGAATCCTCAATGAATGCAAAGTTTGATAAAGTAAAATATTTACATTGTCCCAGAGCATCTCCCTATAAATAGTTAATTATTTACTAAAATATACAAAATAACTTATCAAGCTTACAGAGATGACACCTACATACTTTACAAAGTGACACAAATTCAGGCTGTCGGCTGCGAGGTGATTCAACAGTAGATGAATCCACAGCAGGTGCCCCTCCTCAGATGACACAACAGAAACCCAGGATCATGCCTAGGGTATTCTTGCCAAAACTAGGGAACCTGAATCCAGTTATAAACACTTGATGAACACAAATTAAGGGATAGTCAACAAAGTAACTGGGCTGAATTCTTCAAAAATGTCAAGGTAATAACAAAACAAGAGTACACACTAAGGAACTGTTCCGGAGAAAAGGAGACTAAGGAGACGCGACAATAAACACCGCACGTGACCTCACCCTGCACTCTGGATCAGAAAGAAAAGGCAAAGCAGGTTTGCGAGTGTGTGTTTTGTGTTATAGAGGACATCACTGGAAAGACCAGTGACATCCGAATAGGGTCTGTGGATTGGATGGTAGGAACATATCAATGCTGTTTTCCCGGCTCCGATGGTTGTACTCTATGTACGAAAGTGTACTTGTTTTCAGGCAATACACACTGCAGTATTTAATAGCTCAATAGACTATAACTTACCCTCAAATAATTCAGAAAAAAATACAGACTATAAGGAAGGAAACGATAAGAAAAATGTGGAAACACATTAACAACTGGGGAATCTGGGTGAAGCATATGCAGAAGTTCTTCATATTAGTCTTACAATTTTTCCATAAATTTGCAATTATTTCAAATTTAAAAATTAACAAATACTAAGCTAGATTATATTCTTCAGCTTCCAATCATAATCCCTCATATCTGTATCTTTTTGAAATCTAAGCATTAAATTTATACTTCTTTCATTGTTAAGTTTTGTTCTAATATACGCTCATCACTCCAGCTTACTGAGGCATTTTCATATTGTCTCTTTTCTGGCAAGTTAGAGATCCTTGCCAGTTCCATAGTATCTGGAAATTTAGCTATCAAGAATAACAGTCTTAAGTAGAGTTTGGAAACAGGGCAAAGCAAAAGTTGATACTATTTTTAATATGTCAATATATTAATAATAACTAATAATTTTTTTTTTTTTTAGTTTTCAAATACACAGAATTAGTTCATTAAGGATCCCTACTGCTCACTTGGACAAATTAAGTTTTTTCTAAACCAATACCTTTAAATTCCACCATATTTGATAGCCCATGAAAGCTATTACCATGATGGTAATGACCTCACTGGTTACAAAGTCAAATTCTCAATTACTAGCTGTAATAAAGTTAGCTATAATATTAATTTCAAGTGAATCTGGCATTGGGCTGATTTCGATTCCTTGCCAGGGAATTATGTTAGAGATTTCTTAAAGCAGCTTCAAGCAGCAAAAACTTTTAAGAATTTTCTGGGGCATAAAATCAAATATGAAATGACAATATTCACCACGAGGGCAAACACAAATTCATTTCTCTCTGCTGAAGGTCTCAATCCAGAAATCCGCCCTCACCCTCCTTCTTGATCTCAGCTCCATCTCTGAGTCGTCCCTTAGCCTCCATGGAGGACTGGTTCCAAGACCCTCAGTAGACACCCAAATGCAAGGATGCACGTGTTTCTTATATACGACACGGCAGCACCTGCACATAAGCCACGCAACCCTCCCATATACTTCAGATCATCTCTGGATTATTTATAAATCCCACTGAGTATAGATGCTATATAAATAGCTGCCGGTGAGTAGCAAATTCAAGTGTTACTTTCTGGAACTTTCTGGAACTTTTCTACTGATTCCTTTATACTAACTTTCACAAAAGCTAAAGACTGCCATCTGGCAAAAACAAAACTCTGTGACTCCTGCCTTTTCTTACAGTTACTTTAGTCTACCTTTTTTTAAAGAACGTTTGTATTACTGGCCATTTCCTCACCTCTCACTCACTCCACGGGTTATTTCAACGTGTACCTTAAGTTTATAGTCACCTTGCTGCTATTCACTAAGGTCAAAGGGTCTCCCCTGACCTTGAACACAAAAAACATAGGCAGTCTTCATCATCCTCAGAAAAATGTAAACTCAGAGGACCGCTTCCTCCTTCTTGAAACCCACTCTGCCTTCTGCATTCCTGACACCACTGGCCCTGGTTATTCTCTTACCTCCAAGGCAATTCTTCACTTGACTGCTAAATGTGGGCAGTTACACAGTGCTCTGTTCTAGAACGCTCTTTCTTCTTGCTCTATATTTTCTCACTAGGAAATTTCATCCATGTTCATGGATTCAACTACCACTTCCAAGTCTGACACCTCGAAATCCTCAGGTCCAGCCAAAACTTCCTATGAGCCTTGGGAGACTTGATAATATGGGCGGCTGAGGGCAAATTCACACTGTTTGGTCAGAGCAATCCTACTTCTAGGAGTCTATTCTACATAAATATCAGTATGTGTGCAAAAAAGATGTATAAACTCTGTTGTATTATTTGTTACTTAAATTTAAAAAATAAACAAATGTTCATCAGTGGGGGAGGGGAGTTATTATCAATAATACATATCACAATATGCAGCCATTAAAAAAGAATGGTTAAATATACTTATACCATATAATACAGCAGTTGTACTTGGTATTTACCCAAAGGAGCTGAAAACTTATATCTATACAAAAAAACTTACACATAAATGTTTACAGTAGATTTATTCAATAACTGCAAAGTGAAAGTGAAAGTCACTCAGTCTTGTCTTACTCTTTGTGACCCCATGGACTGTATAGTCCATGGAAATCTCCAGGCCAGAATCCTGGAGTGGGTAGCCTTTTCCTTCTCCAGGGGATCTTCCCAACCTAGGGATCGAACCCAGGTCTCCCACATTGCAGGCAGATCCTTTATCAGCTAAGCCACAGGGAAGCCCATTAACTGCAAAATGTGGAAGCAAATGTGTGCCAAGATTTCCTTCAACAGGTGAATGGATAAGTAAACTGTAGTACATTCATAAAATGGATTGTCACTCATTGATGAAAAGAAATGCATTGTCAAGTTATGAAAAGGCATGAAGGACACTTAAATGCATATTACTAAGTCACAGAAGCCAATCTACATACCATATATGATTCCATTACTATATGATATTCTGGAAAAGGCAAAACCATGGAGATAGTAAAGTCATCACTGGCTCCCAAGGGACTGGGAGGGGAGGGAGAGAGAAATGAGGAAGCACAGGGGCTCTTCAGGGCAATGAAACTGCTCTGCACAGTAACACAATGATAGATACATGTTATTATGCATTCTTCAGAATCCAGAAAATGTACACCACCAAGACTGAACCTCAATGTAAACTCTGCACTTCAGAGAATAATAATGTTATAATTGATAAGCCAATATTGATCCAATATATCATACTAATACAAGATGTCAGTAACGGGAAACGGGGAGTGGGGGACTGGAGAGCATACAGAGTCTCTGTACTTCACTCAGTTTTTTTGTAGACCTAAACAGACTTTTTAAAAAGTCTATTAATAAAAAAAAATTGTTTTCAATGTTAAGATTTAACAACAGGGGAAATTTCAGACTCTCAACAGAACACATTCAATACAGTAAGCTAAATTCTACCTAGCACAGTGGTTCTCAACCTTGGCTCCATGCTAGAATCACATGGGAAGCTTTAAGAAATGCTGATGCCCGAAGAGCATCAGTACCCANGACCTAAACAGACTTTTTAAAAAGTCTATTAATAAAAAAAAAATTGTTTTTAATGTTAAGATTTAACAACAGGGGAAATTTCAGCCTCTCAACAGAACACATTCAATACAGTAAGCTAAATTCTACCTAGCACAGTGGTTCTCAACCTTGGCTCCATGCTACAATCACATGGGAAGCTTTAAGAAATGCTGATGCCCGAACAGCATCAGTACCCAGAAGTGAGGCCTACAGATAATGGTGCAGAATGAGCCCTCCCCAAGTAGTCAGATATACATGACCCCTAAAAAATATCACTGCATGGATATAAGGGTATAGTAACAATTTCTTGCTACTTGGTTTTAAAAATATTGTTCAGCACAGAGAATTACTTGGAAAAAAAAAAAAGAATTCACAAGGATGTGGCGGTAAAAATCCTACATGGCCATATTCATAAGGCCATTTTTCATCTCTGCTTCCATTAAAATTTTAGAATGGAGAGACTAACACTCAGGTGTGCCTTAATAACAGCGCAAATAAGCACACAGAAACAACCTCAGTGGTCATTTTATATCATAGTTCAATAATGTTTTGATTCACTATTTTTATATTAAAAGATAGCAGGTTTCTATTTAACTTCATTTGTTCATATGATAAAATGAATTCGGGGAGACTAAAAGCCAGTATATTAATGAAAGATGAGAGAAAGAGAGAAATTGAGGGTCCCTTAGAAGTCCATCTAACATTTAAGACCATCAAAAGCTCAATAGTAAAGACCATCACAGTGGAACCATCTATATAACTGTACGTTGTTACTGTCACAGATCTCCTCTTTAAAACTTGATTTTAAATCCTTTTTTGAAGTTTTAGACTTAAAACTAGCAGCTCTAATCTGTCTGTAAGTTAATATAGGAAGTAATAGTACAGTGATATAAAAAGTCCATTATAACATTTGGATCAGATTTTATTAGGTTCAGTTTTGACCCTAGGTAATTAATTACATTAACAGATTTTTCTCAATTATCTATTTGCTGCAGACGAGCTACCTATAAAGTTTAATATTTTTCAAGATACAGTCAGAAATGCACAGCTAAAACAAGAGTGATAGTTTAAAAATTCCTAACTAGTAAAAAATAGTCCTTTGGACTTTTCAAAAATTAAATAGAAGACAAGAGCTTCCACTCGCAGGAAGGTGAAGCAAATCTACTTTTCCCTGTTGTCCCACTAAGCGCTACAGAAAGCCCTGGACACCATACGTAACAGAGACACAGGAAGACACTGGAAGTCAGAGAAGGTGACAGACAAGCAGGGACTCTGACCCAAGGAAGGGCACGGCTGTGAACTTCCTGAGTTTCCTTTTTTTGCCCTTTTATTCCAGATGGCATACTGGAAAAGCTGATAAACTTGAAACACCAACATATAGACAAAAAAGAAAAAAAGTAGAAGCCTTCTCTACCTAACCAGATGACCAGCAAAGAGACAAGCCTAGCAAGAAAGGAAACTGTTAGACAACAACCTCAAAAAATACAAACTCCAACAACTTATGCAATATGAAATAGTAATTATTTCTATAATCAGTGAAGAAACTGAACCTGCAATTAATTCCTGAAAAAGAAGTATCTAGACCCAGATGGTTTCACTGGAGAACTCTACCAAACAAAAAAGAATTAATATTAATTATATCAATCTCTTTCAGAAAGCAAAAGAGAGTGGATCCCAGTCAAAGACAGTACAAAAAATAAAGCTACAAATTAGCATCCTGTATGAATACAGATGCAAAAATCCTTTCCAAAATGTCAGTAAACAGAATTTAGCAGTTTGGTTTATTCCAGGGATGCCAGGCTGTTGCATCCTGGATTCGAAAACCAATCAATACAATCTGCTACAGAGAAGAAAAATCACATGACGACATCAACTGGTGANGCAAAAATCCTTTCCAAAATGTCAGTAAACAGAATTTAGCAGTTTGGTTTATTCCAGGGATGCCAGGCTGTTGCATCCTGGATTCGAAAACCAATCAATACAATCTGCTACAGAGAAGAAAAATCACATGACAACATCAACTGATGATGTAACAGAGAATCCAGAAAGTCCCATACAAGTATGGCCAATCAATTTTTAACTTAAAAAAAAAAAAAAAGGCAATGAAATGGAAGAGAACTTTTCAACAGTGCTGGAATACCTGAATATCCATAAGCAAAAAATTAAATCTTGACCTATACTTCACAACTTATACAAAAATTATTTGAAATTCTAGTCCATAGTGTATGCTTAGTCACATCCAACTCTGTGTGATCCCACCGACTATAGCCCGCCAGGCTTCTCTGTCCATTGGATTTCCCAGGCAAGAATACTTGCCATTTCCTCCTCCAGGGGACCTTCCTGATATTCAAGGTTTGAACCCTCGTCTCCTGCATTGGCAGGCAGATTCTTTACAACCAAGCCACCTGGGAATCCTGAACTCAAATGGATCATAGGTTTAAATGCTATATGTAAACATATAAAAGTTTCAGAAGATAATTTGAGACCTAGGAGTTAGTGAAGAATTCTCAGACACAACACCAAAAGCATGACACAAAAGAAAAAACTGGACTGCATAAGAATTAAGACTTTTGCTCTATGAAACCTTTTAAAGGGATGAAAAGACAAGTTGGTAAGGACTTGTATCTATCTTGTAACTCAACAATATAAAAGCAAACAATCCATTTAGAAAACGCACAAAAGACAGAAGGATACATTTCACCTAAGGGGATGTTTGGATGGTAAATAAAAAGCATTCAAGGTCAACACTCATAAGGAAACACAAAGACCACAGTGAGATACCACGACCCATCTACGAGACCAGCTAAATTTAAAAACAGTAACAAAACCAAATGCTGGCAAGGATGTGAACAACCTGTATCTCCGATATTTTGTTAGTGGTAATATAAAATGGTACAGCCACTTTAGAAATGTCTGGCATTTAGTTTGGCAGTAACTAAATGGAAAATAGTTTGGCAGCTTCTTAAAAACATACAACTTACCATACAACGCTGCAACTGTACTCCCAGGCATTCTGCCCAGAGAAACAAAAGCTAAAGTCCAAGACAAAAACCTGAATAGCCAATGTTCATAGCATTTTTTTTTGAGGGGTGCAGATGGTGACTGCAGCTATGAAATTAAAAGACGCTTACTCCTTGGAAGAAAAGTTATGACCAACCTAGATAGCATATTCAAAAGCAGAGACATTACTTTTCCGACTAACGTCCGTCTAGTCAAGGCTATGGTTTTTCCAGTGGTCATGTATGGATGTGAGAGTTGGACTGTGAAGAAAGCTGAGCGCCGAAGAACTGATGCTTTTGAATTGTGGTGTTGGAGAAGACTCTTGAGAGTCCCTTGGACTGCAAGGAGAGCCAACCAGACCATTCTGAAGGAGATCAGCCCTGGGATTTCTTTGGAAGGAATGATGCTAAAGCTCAAACTCCAGTACTTTGGCCACCTCATGCGAAGAGTTGACTCATTGGAAAAGACCCTGATGGTGGGAGGGATTGGGGGCAGGAGAAGGAGACGACTGAGGATGAGATGGCTGAATGGCATCACTGACTCAATGGACATGAATCTGAGTGAACTCCGGGAGTTGGTGATGGACAAGGAGGCCTAACGTGCTGTGATTCACGGGGACTCGAAGAGTTAGACACGACTTAACTGAACTGAACTGAACAGTCCTAAATTGGAGACAATCTTGCTGTTNCTGTGATCCCACCGACTATAGCCCGCCAGGCTTCTCTGTCCATTGGATTTCCCAGGCAAGAATACTTGCCATTTCCTCCTCCAGGGGACCTTCCTGATATTCAAGGTTTGAACCCTCGTCTCCTGCATTGGCAGGCAGATTCTTTACAACCAAGCCACCTGGGAATCCTGAACTCAAATGGATCATAGGTTTAAATGCTATATGTAAACATATAAAAGTTTCAGAAGATAATTTGAGACCTAGGAGTTAGTGAAGAATTCTCAGACATAACACCAAAAGCATGACACAAAAGAAAAAACTGGACTGCTTAAGAATTAAGACTTTTGCTCTATGAAACCTTTTAAAGGGATGAAAAGACAAGTTGGTAAGGACTTGTATCTATCTTGTAACTCAACAATATAAAAGCAAACAATCCATTTAGAAAATGCACAAAAGACAGAAGGATACATTTCACCTAAGGGGATGTTTGGATGGTAAATAAAAAGCATTCAAGGTCAACACTCATAAGGAAACACAAAGACCACAGTGAGATACCACGACCCATCTACGAGACCAGCTAAATTTAAAAACAGTAACAAAACCAAATGCTGGCAAGGATGTGAACAACCTGTATCTCCGATATTTTGTTAGTGGTAATATAAAATGGTACAGCCACTTTAGAAATGTCTGGCATTTAGTTTGGCAGTAACTAAATGGAAAATAGTTTGGCAGCTTCTTAAAAACATACAACTTACCATACAACGCTGCAACTGTGCTCCCAGGCATTCTGCCCAAGGAAACAAAAGCTAAAGTCCAAGACAAAAACCTGAATAGCCAATGTTCATAGCATTTTTTTTTTGAGGGGTGCAGATGGTGACTGCAGCTATGAAATTAAAAGACGTTTACGCCTTGGAAGAAAAGTTATGACCAACCTAGATAGCATATTCAAAAGCAGAGACATTACTTTGCCGACTAACGTCCATCTANTGGGATGATTTGGGAGAATGGCACTGAAACATGTATAATATCATATGTGAAACGAATCACCAGTCCAGGTTCGATGCAGGATACAGGATGCTCAGGGCTGGTGCACTGGGATGACCCAGAGGGATGGTACAGGGAGGGAGGTGGGAGGGGGGTTCAGGATGGGGAACACGTGTACACCCATGGCAGATGCATGTTGATGTATGGCAAAACCAATACAATATTGCAAAGTAGCCTCCAATTAAAATAAATTAATTTTAAAAATAAATAAATAAAACGAAGATCAAAGTTCCCATAAGAGCAATAATCTGCTTTGCATTGTTAAGGCTGGTATAGATGGCAGGTGAGAAAAATGCAAATGACAAAGTGTAAACTGCATAAGCCCTTTGGAGTACTTTCATTACGTTCTTTCATAAGCACTGTCACACTGCACCACCTACTCTTTGGAGGATAGAGAGATTTTAAGAAGAGAACTTAACTTAGAATCTGTGAAATCACAGCTCAGAGTTCTTGACACTAAGGCTCAGACTGCATTAAATGACTCTGCTGTGGTTTGCAAAGAAATTATCTATGCAACTTGAGACTGAGTGAGCTAGAAAGGAATTAAGAGAAGAAAACACAAATTATCCTTATTTAAATTTTCTCTAGCATATTCAAATAATAGCTATTTAGAGTCAAATATTTTTTAACAAGCATCTTTGTGAACTAGAGTCATCATGCATAGTATTTCAGTCCAAAGTCTGTCCAAGTAGACACATCTGCAGAAACCAGCCATTTGGAAGACAAAGACAGTTACACTGCAAACAGAAGTGGAGAGTTGTTTTAAAAATAAAGCATATGACTGTGTGGTTTGCTAGATCATACATGATAAAACAATGATATTACTGTGTGATACCATAGACTAGAATTTTGTTTAGCTCTAGCCAGTTTTCAGTTAAGTAGCTAGCTAGTTAGGGACAGAATATTTGGAGTATTGGATCAATAAAATTACAAAATTAGACCCCAATAAAATATAAAAATATTAAAATCCTGACCATGATTGACAGAAGACTCCTTTAAAGGAACTTAAAAATCTGTGCTACAGTCCTAAGTCTAAATGTATTGTTACAGAGGTGATGGGGAAAGAACCAATCAGACACTTATCAATAAAAAAGCTACATTTCCTACCCAAAGCCCACGTATGTGCACAAACCTAAGAGTAAAAGATGAAATGAAAACATGAGAAAAATCGGTATTTTAGTTATGATCACTAGAATTAAGAAACAGAGAAGAGGCCTGTTAGCAACAGATAAGCAAAGCCCAGAGAAGTAAATCTACAGTGAAATAACGTGGCTCTAAACGTGTACTTTTTTCCCCCTTGCCTATGAAGTCCTTGGCTAGAGCCAAAACTTTCCTCGGGCTTTTAATGAGTGAATACATTATTTCCAATACCTGAATTTCATCAGGCAGACACCAAATATCCGATCCAGAAGCCCTCCACTGAAGCTATCCAGGGTAGTAACTGGTCACTCAAATATGGCATCTCAAGAGAGTAACGGGGTTGTATAAGCACATTCCTTGGTCTGACCCCAGCTCTTAGGGCCACGGGCTGGCTGTACCCACCAGGGACAATCGCCAGCACTTTGTAGAGGCCTCTAACGAACTACAGCAGTGAGGTGTGAAGTCAGTCATCTGTATAGATCTTTTCTGCGACAGGAATATTCTAATATGTGCTCTTCATCCAGACCCCTTTCTACCTCTAACCAGCTATTTGCCTCATGAATGCAGGTTTAAAAAAAAGAACAAGAAAGGCATTGTGAGGATGAAGGAAGACAAACGTGTTAGGGGTTTAGCACAGTGCTTGGACTGAGAAATATGAGTTACACGAGTCTCAGCTACCATTACTACATATACCAAAATAGAACCGATGGCAGAGACGGAGTGAGACCCTAGGCCCCCTCATCTTTTGGTTCTCCCAGACGAGTGTTTTTCAAATTATGAGTGGCATTTATGGTTACGGAATCAATGTAATGGACTGTGAATGGCATTTCCTAGAGCATGAAAAAAACTACAACAAATTAAAAATGTGGGACTTCTCTGGCTGTCCAATGGTTAAGACTTTGCCTTCAAACGCAAGGGGTATGGGTCTGATCCCTGGTCAGGGAGCTGGGATCCCACATGCCTTGTGGCCAAAGGACCAAAACATAGAAGCAGTATTATAACAAAGTCAATAAAGATTTAAAAAACTTAAAAACAAAATGCTACAGAGCATCAAATGAGAAAGGATGCATATTGTTCAGCATATTTTTGTTTCAGCCGTGTGTGTGTGTTATGTGTGCGTGTGTGTAAGAGAGACAGAGACAGAGATACAGAAGGCAAGCAGGTGTTCAAGGAAATGTGTATCATGTCACAATGTAAAGGGACATTTCTAACAGTGGTCTAGAATACACGCACGTGTGCATGCTCAGCTGCGTCTGATTCTCTGCGATCTCAGGGCTGTGGCCCATCAGGCTCCTCTGTCCACGGCATTCTCCAGGCAAGAGTACTGGAGTGGATGGCCATTTCCTTCTCCAAGGGATCAAACCTGCGTCTCCTGTGTTGGCAGGTGGATTCTTTACCAATGAGCCACCTGAGTAAGTTCACTGTCTGAAATTGCTTGGCTGCACCTAAAACTACGGTGGAATTTCAATCTTCTGATCACAACAGTGAGGAAGATTTAGGCTGGCACCTCCTGACACCTCTACCGGATGTCTACAAACACCTTTAATTCATCATGTCCAAAGTAAAACCCATTATTCTTTTCCTTCTGTGAAAAATCTGCTCATCTTCATGCTTCTCACTTCAGAAGTGAAGTCAACATGAACCCAGTTCCTGTCAGAACTCATAACTCTCTTGACAACTTTCTCCCTTCCCCATTATCATCAATGAACCAGCCAGTCCTGTACATCCCACTTTTGAAGAGCTTTGCTAGTCTCTCCCTCCTTACTACCAACCATTCCCACCCTCTCTCAGCCACCAACATCTTCTGCTTAAAGTGCTATATGCAAAACCATTCTAGCTGGTCTTCCTACCTCCAGTCTTCACCAAGTCCCATTCACTCTCCACTTGTGAAGTAGAAATGACACTGTCGATGTCACTCAGGGCTGAAAACCCTTTCATGGCCTTCCAGTGTTTTCAGGAGAAAAAGCTGAACTCCGGATAATGATTCACAAAGTCCTGCACTGGCCAGCTTCCTCTCCTTGCTCCAAGCCCATGGCCACTCTCACCTCTAGCAGTGCCCTCTGCTCCTCAGATCTTCTAAGTATGTTCTTTGCCTAGAGCTCTTGGATTCTGTTCCTTTTAAAATTCTAACTTACATCACTTCGTCAATTAGTGTTCCATCTCCCACCCCCTGTCCAAATCGGAGCTGAGGACCCTGCTATGTGAACTAACTGCATCATCCATTACCCCCAATATACTATTTTTTTCATTTTACCCAAACAGCTGCAGTCTCCTTCGCTAAATTCCTGAGGGCCGGGATGAGCCATTTGCACCCAGTCATAAAGCACAATACTGGGTTCAGCACTTGTTTGTGGTCCTTACTCTCTCTGCCCTAAGGCACCTGGCATGTGCAGCTGACATCAGAGACCTGTCACCTCCTTCTACATCTTTCCGCGCCCCACACTACACCTCTCTTGGGATTGCCTCTTACAGCTCTTGGCCTCACCTGACTCACACTACAACTGTGGCATGTAATTCCATGAAGGACAAAAGGTCTGTCTCTCTCGCTTTCTGCCTTTCAGAGACAGCAGCCTGTTGGGCCACAGAAGCCCGCTCTGTATTTGTACAAGTACAAACTGAAAGTGCAGATGCGTTAACACCCAATAAGACAACCATCGGCCAGGGGACAGGCCTCGATCCCTCAGGTGGCCAAGTCTGAGACACGCACCAAGAAGAAGGGCGCTCAGAAGGACTGACCTCCAGTCCTTAAAGTGGTAGCTCACACAGTATCAGAGCCTTCTAGTCTTTCCCTCCTTTCCTAGTTCACTCTCTCTAGTTCTCTACTCCAGTTCTCTAAGACAGTTTCTCAAATGAATCATCTGAGTGCAAACCCATGTGTCAGATCTGCTTCTGGAAAGAAATCAGACTAAGACAGTCTGTCTCTTTAGCATAACAAGTGCTCCAATTTCTATTCCTGTTTTCTTATTGTGCTAGGAGGCAGGTAACTTTATTCTTTCCCTATGTGTCAAAATTGTCTTTCTTATTTTCAGCAAATTTTATTTTATTATTGGTGAACACACCACAGAAGCATGAACAAGTCTGCTCTAAATGAGGTCTATTTCAAATGAATGGCAGCTAGGAAAATACGTTTCTTACAAGAACAGGAATTCTACCCCAGTTTCCATGTTTACATTAAAAACATTTTGCCAGCATCACATGAAAGAACATTCATAAAAGAAACAGACCTCCTCATACCTTCATGTTACAGCTTGCTTATTTTTCTGCAGAGAGAATGTATATTAAACATCCACAAAAGTATCTAAACAGTTTAAAAGTACCTTGCAGGCAAATGCAGAGACTCCTTCTCACACTGAAGTTGGGTATGAATGATTTCAGAAATTCAGGCTGCTACACTTGCCATTTGGGTCAGTTTCTCCAATAGCCAACAGGCACTGGATTGAATATCACATGATGCAGGCTCCACAATGCAGAGTATTCATCAAAAATGCGCAAGGCAGGAAGGTGTTCAGTCAACTGCAAATGATTTTAGGGTTGATGACATTCCGGGATATCATCGTTTGCCCTTTCTTTACTTTTTTCATCTTTAAGCATTCCATTAATTGCCAGCGATCACTAAATTTCCTGGCTAAGCAAAGTTTTTAAATTCTCTCCTTTCATTGCTGCTTTCCAACATCAAACAAAGTTTAAAAATTTGTTTCTAAATTTGTTTACAAGCAGAATGTATGCAGATGGACAGTGCTTACAGCATTTCAATGATTTGGGGTAGTAAAAAGTTTTCACTTTTATTACAATAAAATATCCTTGTAGTTAAACGTCTTCTCCAAATTTTCTAAAGTACCTAGATGAGAGTATTAAAAGAACTCTACTATCACCAATGACAATAAACTTATTTTTATATAAAAGCACATGATATCAACGTCTTCAAACTCTGATGTGTGTATACTCCATGTATAACATATCTAATGCCTAGAATTAAGATGCCACAAAGCTCCCTAACAGCTAGAAACAAGCCTCCTTGACACTCCAGGCTTTGTCAGCTATCAGAGGGCACAGACTGAATCCCATTTCCTCTGTTAAGACCCACATTTTTACACATTCTAATGTTTCTGAAACCCAAATGCATCTTATAATTCATGGAGTTACAGTCTAACTGGCAACACTGTTTCTTAGTGGTATCTAAAATAAAGAACTAAAACTTAAAGATGTCTCATAGTCAACAGAGTATCAGTTCATCCAGCATTTAAACAGCAGGTATGGGCTTTATTTTTATTCTTTAACTGACATATTGGGCAATCCCTTCACGATACAAAAAAATGTCAGTTTTCATTCAAAAAATAAACAAACTAGCATAGCAAGGTGTCACACATTAGAACCATTAGCATTTATAGACATATTCTGAAGTATCATATTTTTAGGCCTTTTAGAATTATACTGAAATAATTTTTATTATTATAGAATTATATATTGAAAGCTGGGTGACTGTCAAAAGGATTATTTTAAAAAGTATTTCTATTACATAAGCAAAAAGAAAGAAATCAGAGAAATACTTCCTTAATAGCTAAATGGAAATCTTAAGTCTGCTTTTCAAACCTTTTCAGATGTATTTCAGGTTCCCTCTGGCCAAGGCTCTAACAATTTTTAGTCACTGACTTACTGCTCACACTTACATGCCTTTAGAAGTAAAGACTGGCTGGTAAAAATGTGTAAAACAGTATTTAAAAAATTTCTCTGTAAGACCGGCTTTTAAAAAACACTCTTAAAAATGAGAACAGTCGTTTACAACTGTTGAATTTTACCTTAATGAGTCTTAGCTCCACATTTTAATAGGAAATGCAAATATTAAACCACTATACTACTTTACTCTTATGCATAAATATTGTAGCAAAGACTTGTTTTGCTCCTTAGTGTCCTCATTAAAAGATCATGCAAACTAGGGAAATGTAGCTTCTAATTTTTAAATCAGGAGTCATGTTAGTGCTATACTAACATTTGAATAAAGAAGGCATATCTTTGAAAAGGAATTAAGTGGGAAAATACTCTAATAATAAAGTGATATCTTTAAGTGGAAGGGGATAAACTGAAAAAAATTAGGAGAATGTAACTTTCTACATTTTCCATATCAAAACACATTTCGCAGATTCACCAAATATAAGAGCCAAATTTCCAAAGATATTTTCTTGGTTTGATGCCTGATTTCTTTACGGGGCTTCCCTGGTGGCTCAGACAATAAAGAATCTGCCAGCAATGCAGGAGATTTGGGCTTGATCCCGGGTCAGAAAGAACCCCTGGAGAAGGGAATGGCTACCCGTCCAGTATTCTTGCCTCGAGAATTCCATGGACAGAGAAGCCTGATGGGTTACAGTCCACAGGGTCACAAAGAATCGGACAGAACAGAGTGACTAACACATGGCTGCTTACATGGTTCTTTATGACGTGTAGTAGGCAACAATAAATTCTATCTCCAGCTGGCTACATCTAACAGCACCATCTTTACTGGCAACAAAGAATTTATGCTTAGTAAGTACCCAACAGGGATTCCCTTGTGGCTCAGCTGGTAAAGAATCCGCCTGCAATGCAGGAGACCTGGGTTCAATCCCTGGGCTGAAAGATCCCCTGGAGAAGGGAAAGGCTACTCACTCCAGTATTCTGGCCTGGAGAATTTCATGGACTGTAGAGTCCATGGGGTCACAAAGAGTCAGACATGACTGGGCGACTTTCACTTTCACTTTTTCAAGTATCCAACAATCAACATTATTCATTTTGCAACTTCAAATGGGTAGTTCAGTTCAGTTCAGTAGCTCAGTCGTGTCCGACTCTGCGACCCCATGAATTGCAGAACACCAGGCCTCCCTGTTCATCACCACATCCCGGAGTTCATTCAAACTCACATCCATCGAGTCAGTGATGCCATCCAGCCATCTCATCCTCTGTCGTCCCCTTCTCCTCCTGCCCCCAA
>SJYW01037109.1:552885-594724 GCA_006410735.1 Raphicerus campestris | reverse complement strand
TCAAGAGGCTTTTTAGTTCCTCTTCACTTTCTGCCATAAGGGTGGTGTCATCTGCATATCTGAGGTTATTGATATTTCTCCCGGCAATCTTGATTCCAGCTTGTGCTTCTTCCAGCCCAGCATTTCTCATGATGTGCTCTGCATACAAGTTAAATAAGCAGGGTGACAATAAACAGCCTTGATGTACTCCTTTTCCTATTTGGAACCAGTCTGTTGTTCCATGTCCAGTTCTAACTGTTGCTTCTTGACCTGCATACAGGTTTCTCAGGAGGCAGGTCAGGCAGTCTGGTATTCCCATCTCTTTCAGAATTTTCCACAGTTTATGTGAAATCTGGACTTGAAAAAAATTTTACCCAGAGGAGACTTAAAAGAACAACAACTTAATTCCAAATCTAAAATGATTTAGAAAGCTGCTGTCTACTTAACTCTAAGTTATCACTGTGCCACATTTTTAGGGACCCTAGCAAGTTTCAGTACATTTGCTTTCTCACAGGCACTGTTTCCCAGTGATTANTGTGAAATCTGGACTTGAAAAAATTTTACCCAGAGGAGACTTAAAAGAACAACAACTTAATTCCAAATCTAAAATGATTTAGAAAGCCACTGTCTACTTAACTCTAAGTCATCACTGTGCCACATTTTTAGGGACCCTAGCAAGTTTCAGTACATTTGCTTTCTCACAGGCACTGTTTCCCCGTGATCAGGAGGACATTACGGCTGAGGTACATCCTCTCTTGAGAGACCATAAGCACAACATTCAGGACATGATATCAGGCTTGGAGGAAATAAGCAAGCTGGTATTAGCCAGGGCTGTTTCTGAACCTGGCTACTTCACACACAAAGACAGACAGAGTAGGACTTGCTTTTTCCTATGGGCATACATGACAGAAACTGCAGAGCTACAGAAAAAGTGCCAGGGAAAAAGGGGGATGGAGTAAAGACAGAAAAGAGACAAGTGAAACAACATAAAGTGAAATTTGGAGCTCCGCGTTTCAGGGGATGGGGTCAAATTAGGAAAAAGCTCCTTGTACTCGTTTAGATTTCTGGCAGCTGCTGGGAAGACTTTAGGTGTCCTAGAAATTCTCTAGCCTGGCTAAATGCATAAAAGAATTAAGTCAGAATTAGGTGCTATTATTTTTTATGATAAATTTAAATCTGATATCCTAATAATTTACTAGTTACCTTATAGAAAACTAAGAAATTTCTTGCAAATATTTCAAAACGTGTACAAAGAAAGAGTGAAAGCTAATCTGTGATAAAATATATGCTTCTGTAACTATAAGTGGAAACAGAAATAAAGCTGCTTCTAATCAGCACCTCTGAAATACAGAAAGTACTTATACAAATACTGCACTGTAACATTTGAATTCAAATTATATTTCTGATTAAAAGACATCATTTCTATAATAAATAATATCCGAGGGGTCAGTGGTAAAGCACTCAATTATGTTCTGAGCATAAAATAAGGTAACAGGGAAACACAGAGTAGAATAGTGCTTGGGAAAAAGCATATGTTCGATAAAATTTTAATGTTTTTTTAATAAATCTGGAACCAAAAGGATTTTACTACCAACAAAAATAGTACTCTCAACTGAGGGGAATAAAAGCACAATGTCAGAGCTGTGAGTTAAGTTTTATTTGGGGCAAAACAAGGAATACAGCCCAAGAGATAGTATCTCAGAGAGGTTGGGGAGCGGTCAGTAGTAGGTGTGATTCTAGTGAAGGGGGTATGCACAGTCAAGCACACATCTTGTAGAGGTTTGCTGCTAGTCGCAATGACAAGATGTCTCTGTTATTGATTTCAGTGCTTTTCTAGATTTGAGGAGAATGCAAAAATTGGGCTCCATTGGGATCATAAAAATATTCTCCTAAAAATATCTAACTATCTGAAAGGTCTGTTCTGCCCATTTTTCGTAGAGCACAGAATGCCTCATTCCTGATCCTGAACTCCTTTCAGGAGTGTTCAAAGTCAGTGGCTACACAATTTTGCAACTTAATCCTTGTAGAGGCAGTTGGCAAATGCCAATTTTCAGCTGGCAGTACAATACTCTGCAACATTAAGAATCAAATCAAATCATAGCTTATCATGGTTCTCAAACTGACTCCAAACCACCTGGTTTACTCTTTCAGCGATGCTTGTGAAGTATCTGTATTAGATACTATCTATCACGAAAGTAGTGGCATCTGTTTGGTGAATCATCAACCGTATTAGTAGTCAAGTGATTTTACTAAAAGAAAGAAGCAACACAAAGTATTAAGAATAACTACAAAAGTGTGAAGCATGATTTGTTTTTTTTTAAAATACAAATAGCTAAGTACACAGAAAAAAAAAAAGATCAGAAGATCATAAAAAGATTAACAATGACTGTTGCTATACTATGGATCATCTTATTTTCCTTCTTAGTAGTGGTTTTATGCATTTGAACAACTTTTCTACTAGTGTTTCCAGTAAACATTTTAAAAAGTTAAGTTAACCCAAAAAATAACAGGTAACTATGATGCAAAAATTTTGAAGTCTATACATATCCAACTATTAATTTAAAACAATCTACCATGTTTACTTAAAAATCATTTGAGGAACTTTGGAAATCCCTTGTTTAGAGGAGACAGAGATCTATTTATGAACAAAAGAACCTCTTTAAAATTTCTAAGTTACTTTACTTTGCCAGCCCCTCCCCGCCATGGTACTGTAAAGCAGTGAATACAATAGGTTTTTATCAATGTGTAGGCTTCTTAGCTGAGCAGATAACCATAGAACCCAAATTCCCAAAACGTATGGGGTTGGAGGAGGGTGGGTTGAGGGCAGGGAAGAACAGAATTTCCAGACATTCTCAGCAATTCAGAATTGAGGAAATGCAATTTTTCTTGCAAGTAGCCACTGATGCACTTGTAGCCAAAGACTGTCTCCCAGACACCCATGGTGATCAGCTGTGCCTTTTGCAGAGAACTTTACTGAAACAGCTCAAAGGAAGAACAAGACTTTAGTGAAAAAAGCACCACGCCAACTCACAATATTGCCCATGTTAAGCTCTGTATTTTCTGAGTCAAGGTTTGGGTCATGTAAAAGTAAAGCTGGCCCCAGAGAAGAGAGCAGTTTTTCACAGATTGCCATTTAAATCTCAAATGACCATGTTTCACAGCATGCTCAATACATTCCAGCATGTAACTGCATTTTAATTTCCTAAAACCACAGGTTATAAGTCTGATTTCAAATAGTGTCTGGACTGTGATATTCAATACTGATACAATTATACGGTGTTCTTCAGAAAGTCCCAAAGATTCAGCATATGGAAAAGGATCTTCACTTTCTTTGAAGCACTATTTTCAAAGAAATTAACTCTTCTAACTTTTGTGAATGAATCCTAAAGAGGGAATATTAAGAGCTGAAGCTACTGCCACAGAAATGGAACTCAGGTTACAGGAAAGGAACAGGCTATATATTCCTCACTCACCAGGGTGTAGCACACATCACGTGAGAAACCCACATATGTGAGACTTCACATTTTCTTTGCCATGAAATGCTCATCGGTGCTTACTTTGGAAAATGAATTCAAAATATACTGACACAAATGAATCATTATATTTGACTGCCCATTTGGTACACAGAAATCATTCAGTCACCTTTTCAATTTTATAAAACAGGGAGAGCCTGTTGACTGCTTTAACCTCCCAAGTATGTGAAAGAAGAGAAATGGTCTTTAGAATAGATCAAGAGAGAAAAAGGGAAGGTGAAGTTGTGTCATGAGTTTGGGAGTCAGAACCAATTTAAGATGATACTATTATTCAGTTGGAAGGAATTTATAAGGACAAATTTTTACATGTAAACATGAAACAACGCATTAAGATGGTCAGCAATTTTCACCACAGAGACTGGCTCTGACCTGCCCTTGAGAAAAGATGAGGAAAAAATTTTTATAAGAGGATAGAGTGGTTAAGTACAGTTGACTTTGAACAACATGGGTTTGAACTTCTTGAGTCCACGTACACTCAGAATTTTTTCAATACTGAAGTACAACACAATTCAAGGTTGGTTAAATCCAAGAATGCAGATAGAAAGGACCAAGTCTAAGTTATATGTGGATTTTCAACTGGGTGGAGGGCTGGTGCCTGCCCCTGGGTTGTTCAAGGGTCAGCTGTATATGCTTTATTCTAAAATACTATTGGCTTTTATTTTGAGCCTGATTCCAAAACTAATTGACAAATGCAGTACATTTGTTTTTAAGCAACTAATCTATTTCATCAATGAGGTAGAACTTAGAATGAAATTTTGATCAGTAATTTAAGGTTAAGGAACTACAAAGCTTTGGGTGCTCCACGAAACTAAACATCTAGAAAACATGGAGCTAAGCGTACGGTGCCTAGCAAATGGGTCCCTCTAGCTGTTCTTAAGTAAGAAGCACCCACTCTTGAATTCATAACAGCTTTTTCCACGAGTTAACAAAATACACGAGTACATAAATCAATTTTTTAATGAAATTTTTTTAATGAAACCCAATATGTGAATTAAAAAAAAGACTGCATTTCTCTGCTTGTCCTGTCTTGATATTTAATTCATCCAATTACTTTCTTCTTTCCCCCTGACCTCTCCATTTCTCTTTCCTTCTTTTTCCCTAAACTTAGACTAGACCACAGGTGGCTAGTGGGAACATGTTTGTATTTTTAAGAAGTAAGCATAGGGCATCTCCTCTGGTGGGCTATACTGACAGAAAGGTCAATGAAGTGCACACTGAAATATCTGGGAACTTTAGTCCGGGGGAAGACGCAGACAGCAACTGAATGGATCCATCACAGAGCAAGAGAGCATCATGACCACAGCCAACACACAGCGAGGGTGGGGCAGGCTGTTGGGAGGGGAACTGCTGTGAACAGGAGGTGGTACTCAGACGACGACGGAAGTGAACAGACCTCCATATCTTTTCTCTGAGAGAGGCTTCAGGGCAAAAAAAGGCAAATGCAGAAGCAGTTTGTGGCATGTTAACTGGCCTAACAATCACCAACACAACAAGAGGGGTGCTTTGTTCTCAATGTGATTGCTTTAATCCTTATTACAGTCCAATATGAAAGATCTTACTATCTTGATTGTGAAGGCCAGGAATCTGGGGCCAGAGAGATGATGAAATTGCTGAATACCCAGTTTACCAGCTGATGATGGAGTTAGGTGAGAAAACAGGAAGTCTGGCTCCCCGGCAGTACTCTCAGTGACTTTACCTGCTACCAGTGCACAGTACCCAAAGGAGAATATTAAGAGAGAAAATACGGCTGGGGTTATTCTGGACAGGAGTAAGAAGAAAGGACAGAAAAGAAGACGTACCAGAGATGGCAAGAAGTCAAGAAGTGTCATCACAAAACCCATCGCAGCCGCCTGGGCCCGTGTGAAACCATTCCACAACTATACTCAGTCCAACTGGTCAAGACTTCTATCTTCTTGACACTGGCTAAATAATCCAGTGAACAATTCATACGCACTGTGATAGTGGTCAAAGTAATGGATAGTGGTGTCAGGCCTCAAAGCACGTGAAGACTAACCAAAACGGAAGAAGCTGGGCCAGCGAGCAGCGCCAGCACAGGAGGCTTCTGCATATCTTTGCAAAACCATGACTGTGAATGTTTGACCGCTTTGTGTATGTACGCACACGTAGTGTCACTTATCTTAGAAACACACACACACACGTCTGTGCACAGGCACTCACACACTCTCTGTAATGTTTATATCAAAAGTTATTGGACCTCGTCAAGGGCCACAGTCACACATGAGGACTCTGAAACAGAGCCAATGATTTCTGGCTGAGCTCCATTTCCAAACATACCTGCTTCCGGGTCTTGGTTGAAACGGCAGTACTTGGATTTCTCAAGTGAAGGCAGGCATTGCTCAATGGGAACCCAAACATACGTCTCAGGACACAGTAAATCTGACGGTCTGTACTGACCCTAAAGAGAAGTGAAGAAAAAAAGCACTGACATCACTAACACGGTGACTTCCTAGTTGCAAGGCTCCAGAATTCCAGGGAAAGCATTACTCACACGTTTAACAGAAGTCAACCAGGAACAGCTTTACTGTAAACACTAAACAACCCTATTAGTAACTCTTTTCCTAGCTCAAGAATGCACATTTGAATGCTCTCAAACTCATGTATCCCCCTTTGGGATGCCTGTGTTGACTCAGAAGATCTGAATTTCTACTTTCTTTTGGGATAAATATACGATTCCTGCTGAGTTGACTGCTAAGAATACCCACTTCCAAATTCAAGTGGACACAAGTGCTAGTTAATAAGTGACATTCTGTATTTGAGAGCATCCGGTTTATACATGAAATAAATTTATTTTCCAAAGTGGAATTTCACTACCGTTAGTCAAAATTCTTAAATTTGTAAGCTCAGCTGATAATATTGATTCCATTCTAATGCACTGAAAACATGCTTCCATAGGCAATCTAGACTCATAAATAGACTATATAACGGATACTAAAGAAAAAAAAATCATTTCTTTAAGGGTAGTTTGGTAGCCAATTAACAGAGGATAGTACAAATTACGTGAAATCATTGTCAAAATTTTCAGAAATATTAAAGTTAATTAAAATTCCAAACATCTGTTCTCTAAATGTTAACATTCAAAATTCATCATAGAGGTTAAATCTAAACATTGGTTTTCCATTTTTTTAACTATAGCCCATAGTAAGAAATACATTTTACATTATAACGTAGTAAACCTATACGAAAATATAAAACCATTAATAGGAACAAATCTTTTACTATATAATGCTTACCCATGTTATGTAATCCTCTATTTTCTATTCTATTTCATTAAAAAAAAAATGATGCTCTTGGACCATTTAACCATGAAAACTGCTTTCATAAACAGCAAATGGGTCACAAGCTCAGAGTCTGAACACTACCTAGTGCAAACCTCACGACAAAGACTACTGCTGCTAAGGACACACACGGTTACACAGCTCTGAGTCAGAAAGGCGCTCGATAACTCAGATTTAAAACGACCACCACACCCTCCCAGCATTCAAAACACTCAGCAGTCTGTAAGATAATGGAGAGATTATATATAAAATGTACACAAACAGATTAATTACTGCTTTTCAGATGTTGGAAGAGAATTCAAGGAGGATATGGAGTTTTAATGGGGACTTAGATTGACTGGCTAAGTCTGGGACGGGCTGAAAAGGAATGAGAACAATCCAGATGAAGATTACAGCATACAAATATAACGCTGGGAAACAGAGCGCTGCAGAAATAGAAAGGTAGGTTGTGGATCAGCTTCAGAAATCATGTTCTAGACTTTATTCTAGATGAAATGGGAATGTTTGCTGGCTAGGACAGAAGGCAGACAGTATGAAGACCAGACTCAGGTCTCTGATTCTGATCTTCCTGCAGTGTTCACGGCATTGCTGATGCCTTACTGCCTCAGAGCAGTAAAGGTCACCCAGACAGGGTAGGTCCAGGTGGACACACTCACCTGATGTTAAAATTCATAATACAGATTATTTAGAAATGAATTAATGATATACTTAGGAAGTATAGTAAAGCCAGTTATTCAACTGATACCTACCTTATCAAAAGTAATGTCATTCTCTCCACCAATTCACAAACAATTTTATTGTGGAGGGACAGTATGACGCAGCACTGTCCACGTGAACAAATGTGAACACCAGACAGCAGTCTACAGCAGTGGTTCTAGAGCTGCTACCCTTCCCTTTTTGGTTATAGATTATTTCGAGATTCTACTGGTGCTAGGGGGGAGCCGAACATATAAGCTAAACAAATTTTTTAAAAAGGATGAACTTTTCTTGACTTTGGAGTACACAAAGATTCCTTAGGACACAAAAAGCTTACAGTAAGTATAAAAGAAAAAACTGATGAATTGGATTGCATTAAAATTATACTGTCTTCAAAAACTTATTAATAAATAGGCAAGCCAAAGATTGGGGAAAATATTAACAAAACTTGTATAGACAACATATTTGTATCCACACATATAAAGAATTTAACAAGTCATTAATAAGAACAATCCCAAGTTTTTTAAAAGGCAAAAAGACTTCAACATTTTGCCAAAGATATATGAATGTCTAAGAAATCTAACATCAGTTACCAGAAATGCAACTCAAAACTACAATAAGATTCCACTGAATTCCCACTGCAATGGCTCACCACAATTCCCACTACATTTAGAAGACCAAGTTCTGGCATGGTTCTGGATCATCTAGAACTTGAACATTGTTGGTTCAAAGTGGCATAACCATTTGGGATAAAATAAATATTCTTGTAAACACATTATTTCTGCATATGTCCAGGACAACTTCCTTGAAGTAGAATTGCTGGGTATAAGGGTTTTAAGTTTTATAGCACACAATGATTTCCCACAAAAGTTGTGTTGATTTATACTTCCATCAGCAATGGTATGCATGCAAGTGCTAATTTCCCCATATCCTTATCAACAGTGTACTACTGAAACTTTCCATATCTGCCCATATGAGAAGTGGCATTTCACTGCAGTTTTATTTTGCGTTATGAATCATTCCACATGTTTAAANGAAATCATTGTCAAAATTTTCAGAAATATTAAAGTTAATTAAAATTCCAAACATCTGTTCTCTAAATGTTAACATTCAAAATTCATCATAGAGGTTAAATCTAAACATTGGTTTTCCATTTTTTTAACTATAGCCCATAGTAAGAAATACATTTTACATTATAACGTAGTAAACCTATACGAAAATATAAAACCATTAATAGGAACAAATCTTTTACTATATAATGCTTACCCATGTTATGTAATCCTCTATTTTCTATTCTATTTCATTAAAAAAAAAATGATGCTCTTGGACCATTTAACCATGAAAACTGCTTTCATAAACAGCAAATGGGTCACAAGCTCAGAGTCTGAACACTACCTAGTGCAAACCTCACGACAAAGACTACTGCTGCTAAGGACACACACGGTTACACAGCTCTGAGTCAGAAAGGCGCTCGATAACTCAGATTTAAAACGACCACCACACCCTCCCAGCATTCAAAACACTCAGCAGTCTGTAAGATAATGGAGAGATTATATATAAAATGTACACAAACAGATTAATTACTGCTTTTCAGATGTTGGAAGAGAATTCAAGGAGGATATGGAGTTTTAATGGGGACTTAGATTGACTGGCTAAGTCTGGGACGGGCTGAAAAGGAATGAGAACAATCCAGATGAAGATTACAGCATACAAATATAACGCTGGGAAACAGAGCGCTGCAGAAATAGAAAGGTAGGTTGTGGATCAGCTTCAGAAATCATGTTCTAGACTTTATTCTAGATGAAATGGGAATGTTTGCTGGCTAGGACAGAAGGCAGACAGTATGAAGACCAGACTCAGGTCTCTGATTCTGATCTTCCTGCAGTGTTCACGGCATTGCTGATGCCTTACTGCCTCAGAGCAGTAAAGGTCACCCAGACAGGGTAGGTCCAGGTGGACACACTCACCTGATGTTAAAATTCATAATACAGATTATTTAGAAATGAATTAATGATATACTTAGGAAGTATAGTAAAGCCAGTTATTCAACTGATACCTACCTTATCAAAAGTAATGTCATTCTCTCCACCAATTCACAAACAATTTTATTGTGGAGGGACAGTATGACGCAGCACTGTCCACGTGAACAAATGTGAACACCAGACAGCAGTCTACAGCAGTGGTTCTAGAGCTGCTACCCTTCCCTTTTTGGTTATAGATTATTTCGAGATTCTACTGGTGCTAGGGGGGAGCCGAACATATAAGCTAAACAAATTTTTTAAAAAGGATGAACTTTTCTTGACTTTGGAGTACACAAAGATTCCTTAGGACACAAAAAGCTTACAGTAAGTATAAAAGAAAAAACTGATGAATTGGATTGCATTAAAATTATACTGTCTTCAAAAACTTATTAATAAATAGGCAAGCCAAAGATTGGGGAAAATATTAACAAAACTTGTATAGACAACATATTTGTATCCACACATATAAAGAATTTAACAAGTCATTAATAAGAACAATCCCAAGTTTTTTAAAAGGCAAAAAGACTTCAACATTTTGCCAAAGATATATGAATGTCTAAGAAATCTAACATCAGTTACCAGAAATGCAACTCAAAACTACAATAAGATTCCACTGAATTCCCACTGCAATGGCTCACCACAATTCCCACTACATTTAGAAGACCAAGTTCTGGCATGGTTCTGGATCATCTAGAACTTGAACATTGTTGGTTCAAAGTGGCATAACCATTTGGGATAAAATAAATATTCTTGTAAACACATTATTTCTGCATATGTCCAGGACAACTTCCTTGAAGTAGAATTGCTGGGTATAAGGGTTTTAAGTTTTATAGCACACAATGATTTCCCACAGAAGTTGTGTTGATTTATACTTCCATCAGCAATGGTATGCATGCAAGTGCTAATTTCCCCATATCCTTATCAACAGTGTACTACTGAAACTTTCCATATCTGCCCATATGAGAAGTGGCATTTCACTGCAGTTTTATTTTGCGTTATGAATCATTCCACATGTTTAAAGGAATTGGTATTTCCTTCTCTATAAACTGGCTCATTTTGTTGTTAGATTTACGGTCCTAGTAATCAAAAAACTCTTTAGATATTAAGGAAATTAACCCTAAATTGTTGACTATGTTGTATTTTCCACGTTTGTGTGCTATGCGCTTCTGTCATCCAGAAATCTAGTAAATGGCCAAATGTAACATTTTCTTTTAAATGGCATCTGGGTTTTGTAATATAAATAAAAAGGCCTCTATCATTCCAAGACCATAAAAACATTTTCATGGTTTTTCTCTAGTACTTTTATGGTTTCACAATTTTACATTTACATTTATGCTCCACCTGGAATTTATTCTGGTGTAAGGTAGAAGACGATTCAACCTAATTTCGTTCAGATGTTTACCAAGTGGCCTCAAGAGCATTTTTTAAATAATTATCATTTTCCCTGATGATTTAGAATTTAAAATGTCTTTGATAACTTACTAAATTTCCAATTATATTTAATTATAATTAAATCTCTTTCTGGACTGTCTATCTATTCTGTTATACTTCTGTCTGTGTACTCATATACCAGTGCCATATAGTTTTAAATATTAAAGTTCTATATTATATTTTAATATACTATCTGGTAGAGATAATCCCATCTTATTGTTCTTCATTTGCACAATTTCCTAGTTCTTCTTGCTTAACTATTCTAGGATTGTTTAGTACAAAAGGCCACCAATATGAATAAGGAAACTAATAAAAATGGACGGCATATATCTTGCCTATTGTGATCGCACAATGTAAAAGAGAACTCCAAGAGAATTCCTAGTAAGAGGAAAATATACCATTCTAAGTTAAAGAAGAAACAAGAAAAGAAGAAGCCCCAAATATACAAATGACACCATTTTCTAATTTAAGGCAAAACTAAATGCTGACTGACTAAGATGCACAGATCAAATTCTAGGGGGAAATCAGCCATCAACTGTGTGTCTTTAAGACAAAAACAGACATATTCCATGCAGATACGCTGATTCAACAGCAGCCACCTGAACCCAGTGTCCGGATTTAACAATGATGCTGACAATAAAAAATATTCAGTCAATGAACGCTAAATGACTCCTGACTTTGTGACAGGCACCAGATGCTGGGAACAAAAAGATGAACAAACACCTTGGCATATCTCTAGATAATTCACAGTCTACTGGGAGTTACTGACCTGGAGAAAGATAAAGCACACATAAGAATGTATTAAGTGTGATCAGGCACAACTGTCCAAAGTTCCTGAATTTTCACAATGTTCTTTTAAGGCAACACTTGCTTATAATAGATATTTTATTTTTAACTCTTTAAATTCTCAGGTTTTCTCACTGAAAAGCCATAAATGTATACATTGTCACTTCTGATTATTTAAAATCAAAATTTTAGATTAGGTAAAAACATTATTTTTCTCCTAAGTACAGGCTTATTTCAGTGTTTCAAATACTGTCTCAAACCATCAAAGAATGCCAAGAATTTTATGAAATAAACCACTTTCTAAACTTAGACGGTAGAGAGTTACGTGACCGAACTGCTTGAAGTTCAATCTAAAGTTGCCATCACATAAATGGAAAATGCAGAGGCTTGAAAGCTGCCCTGACTTTTCAGCTGTGCAAGAAAATGAGAAAGGTCTGTATTAAGAATGCAATTACTTAAGGATTTGGACATACTTCCCCATGGTCAGTAGGAAAAATATTTAATCAACCTCTAAGCACATTCATTCATATTGGAATAATGCAGCAAAAGCAGATTAATCCTCTCCTAGGGTGCTGACTTTCTGTAAATAAGAATTCTGAGTTACCACGGATTTTCTAAAGTACTCAAAAATTTGAAAATGTAATTGGTCTGACAGGGCTTATCTCACAATTTTTTAGAACACCCTTTCAGTTTGATCTACATGTTAGAAGATGAACTCAAGACTTCTCCTTACTCCTACTCCTCCCCCAACCCCCTCCACCCCAAAATAACCCCAGTCAACAAGGACAGCACCACATGAAATCTTACCATGCAAGGGTCCCTAAGAGCAAAGGTTACAGGACAGGATGATGCAGTTCAAGACAAGAAGCCTGGAAAAGGCAAAAGCTGTCTGCTAAAAAGCCTCAACACATATGAGGAAAGGCATGGTTTTCTTTATTAAACACTTCTGGTGAGGGGTAATTACCCATCCAAAGTCCTCAAAGAGAAAGAAGTTCGGCAAACTGTGATTTATCACTTCTGGAGCAGTGCACAAACTGGCACTGTGTCAGCACGAGAAAGCAAGCAAACAAGCGGCCCTGCAGCGTGAGCCCCAGAGAAGAGGGGATTCTACTCGGAGCACAACTGGGATTCAATGACTTTATTTTCTTAAAGAAAATTACATAGACTATTTGTTAAAACACAAATTATACTACACCTCCCCCCTGGGAAAAAGAAGAAAGTAAGATACAGTCATAATATTTCAATCAACTTTACTAGGTGGCACAGATTAAAATTCAAGGAAATGCCAAAGTTAAATCTAAAACACAAGGGGGAAAAACATTTCTTGATCCATTTCTATTAAAAATAATTGCTCCTTCTGGAAGAGGACAGCACACAGTTTGAGTTTTGGTTAATGGAATGAATGGACATTCTTTTTACTTCCATGCTCTAGACTATAATTTGAAGAACATTTTATCATGCTGATCTAATTTGCTACACTATTAAAGAATCACAAAATAAATTATATGTCAAATATCTTAGTTTACAAAAATATAACAGTCAGAATTTTGGCCTAAAAATTACATTCACTTGATAACCAGAAGTTAAAAACATCTATCATGTTACTTATGATACTGAAAAATAGTGAACACGGGTAGCTAAAGGGCATATAAAAGGTGCATTTAGAAAAGTTTGATTTCACAATCATTAACAATTTCAGCAAAGATGTTTTAAAATAGATTAAAATACTTTAACTTCTAATGAAAACACAGTCAATAGCATGAGATTTCCCCTCAGTTAAGCTATAGTTAGAAATATGAATTTTCAAAGGCAACAAGTTACATTAATTAGTTGAAAGAGAAGCAAAAAAACAAAAACATGGTTCCAGTAAGCCCTGACAACTTTTTGCAGCATTTTTACTGATATATAATTCACAAGCCATAAAAATCTACCCTTTTAAAGTGCAGTTTTTAGAGTATCCATAAGATTGTGCTATGTGCTTAGTCGCTCAGCCGTGTCTGACTCTTTGCAACCCCATGGACTATAGCCCACCAGGCTCCTCTGTTCATAGCGATTCTCCAGGCAAGAATACTGAAGTGGGATGCCATGCCCTCCTCCAGGGGATCTTCCCAACCCAGGGATCAAACCCATGTCTCCCACATTGCAAGCGGATTCTTTACCATCTGAGCCACCAGGGAAGCCCCCACTCCTATCTAATTCCATAATATTTTCATCATTCCAAAAAGAAACCCTGTACCCACTGGCAGTTGCCCCCCACTTCCTCTCCCCAAAAGTCCCAGCAACCACAAAACCTACTGACAATATTTTACTATTTTATTTTTAAAGTTTTTATTTTATATTGGAATATGACCAATGAGGATGAAAAGAGCCTTTTGATGAGGGTGAAGGAGGAGAATGAAAGAGCTGGCTTAAGACTAAATATTTAAAAAGCTAAGATCATGGCATCTGACCCCATTACTGCGTGGCAAATAGAAGGGGAAAGGTGGAAGTGGTGGCAGATTTCCTCTTCTTGGGCTCCAAAACCACTGTGGACGGGGACTGCAGCCATGAAGTCAGAAGACGACTGACTGCTTCTTGGCAGGAAAGTGATGACAAACCTAGACAGTGTGCTGACAAGCAGAGACATTACTCTGCCAACAAAGGTCCATACAGTCAAGGCTGTGGTCTTCCCAGCAATCATATATGGCTGTGAATGCTGGACTATAGAGGCAGAATGCCAAAGAACTGATGCCTTCGAACTGTGGTGTTGGAGAAGATTCCTGAAAGTCCTTTGGATAGCAAGGAGATCCAACCAGTCCATCCTAAAGGAAATCAGTTGTGAATATTCATTGGAAGGACTGATGCTAAAGCTGAAACTCCAATACTTTGGCCATCTGATGCAAAGAACTGACTCATTTGAAAAGACCCTGATGCTGGGCAAGACTGAAGGCAGGAGGAGAAGGGGAAAGAGGATGAGATGGTTGCATGGCATCACAGACTCAATGGACACGAGTTTGAGTAAACTCCGGGAGTTGGTGATGGACAGGGAAGTCTGGCATGCTGCAGTCCATGGAGTCGCAGAGTCAGACACAACTGAGTGACTGAAGTGAACTGGACTGGAAAAGTCCCTGAAGGTGGGAAAGATCAAATGCAGGAGGAGCAAAGGGCATCAGAGGATAAGATGGCTGGACGGCATCACCAACACAATGAACATGACCTTGGGCAAACTCTGGGAGATGGTGAAGGACAGAGAGGCCTGGCGTGCTGCAGTCCGTGGGGTTGCAAAGAGTTGGACACAACTAAGCGCCTGAACCACATGGCCAATGAACAAGGCCGTGATGGTTTCAGGTGGACCGCAAAGGGACTCAGCCATACATATTCGTGTATCCATTCTCCCCCAAGCTCCCCTCCCATAAAGGCTGCCACATGACATTAAGCAGAGTTCCCTGTGCTGTACAGAAGGTCCTGGCTGGCTATCCATTTTAAATATAGCAGTTTAAAACAGAGTATTTGTTTGCATTCCCATCCTCCCTACTGGAGGCAGACTACAGACTAAACCCAGGACAGAGCCAGGGCAGCCCTACGTGGCGCGGCCCTCATTACCCTCCTGGCCTGCCTTCTACCTCCTCCTCCATCACTCTGCCCTGGCCGCACAGGGTTCCCTGCTGGTCCTGGAACACTTCAGGCCTGCTCCCACCTCAGGGTGTCTCACCGACTGTCCTCTCTTCCGGTCCTACGGGTATTCCTGTGGCGTCCACTTTAAGGTTTTGCTCAGCTGTCATCTTCTCAGTGAAGCTCAACTATCCCCTTCTCCTGTTTTTCTTCCCTAGGACTTCCACCATTCTTGTTCACTTTCTTTACTATATCTACAGAAAACTCCTGGCTAGAATGACGCATCAGGGCTTTCAGTCTGATTTGTTCACAGATGTATCCCCAAACCTGCTACAAGTAACAGCAGGATGAACAATGAACCTAGTACGTATTGCCCGCCCTTCCCTCTCCTTTTCTCTAAACACAGCAAGTGCTTTTTTAACACACTTTTGTATCTTTAATGTGGCATACACAAATCAATCAGTATTTGCTGAATTTGTANTCCTTTACTATATCTACAGAAAACTCCTGGCTAGAATGAAGCATCAGGGCTTTCAGTCTGACTTGTTCACAGATGTATCCCCAAACCTGCTACAAGTAACAGCAGGATGAACAACGAACCTAGTATGTATTGCCTGCCCTTCCCTCTCCTTTTCTCTAAACACAGCAAGTGCTTTTTTAACACACTTTTGTATCTTTAACGTGGCACACACAAATCAATCAGTATTTGCTGAATTTGTATTTATGAGGCATCTCCACCACACTGCCACTGTTTATGACTAGTTCTCAATCTTTGGGAAAATACTAAAAGTGTAAAAACATAAAAAAGAAAAAAGTATGAGAACATCACCATGACAGGTAACATTACATGTAAGAACTGCGTGCGTGCTAAGTCACTTCAGTTGTGTCTGATTCTGCAATCTCATGGACGGTAGCCTGCCAGGGTCCTCTGTCCATGGGGATTCTCCAGGCAAGAATACTGGAGTGGGTTGCCAAGCCCTCCTCCAGGGGATCTTCCTGACCCAGGGATCAAAGTTGTGTCTCTTATGTCTCCTACACTGGCAGGCAGGTTCTTTATCACTTGCACCACCTAGGAAGCCCTTGCCTTACTCAAGAAGGTTAGGAACTACTAGTTCAAGTTTATTTGTTCCCCCCACCCCAAAATATTTTTCCTTATTTCACTGGCATACACTCTCCTTTAAAGAAACGTACAGCTTTTCGTATGAAGCATCATATTAAGAAAAGGAGGGGGAAGCATGACTTGCTTGGGGAGAGGCCTCTTCCTCTGCTCAGAGCTGAGCTGCGTCACTTTGGTTGGTAAGGACAATAACAGTAATAATGAGTCCTTCCTGCATTTGTTAGGAACACAGCCCTCATCATGATACTGCATACCATGAGTTAAATCTTATAATGACTTAAAATTAGTAACGGACATAATTACTATTACACAGAGAAAACCTAAGATCATTAAATGGGTGTGATGAACTCAGAGCCAAACCCTTGATTCTCATTCTCTTCCTATACCTAATTTTAAAATATTCAACACATCTTTAAAGTTTTTTCAAAATAACTTCAAAAAAATATTTAAAATCCCAAGAGTCCAATATGCACAGGGACTCTGCTCAGCATGGAGGATGGTGAGATGAAATGAGCCCGGTGAGGCACCACCGTCTGCTGGGGAAAAGGAGGCAGCTGTGCCCCAATGCCTTTCACAACAAGTGGTGAACATAGGGTGGAGGGCACAAAACGCTATGGAAGCACCAAGACGCAGCCAGAGAAGCACAGCTCAGGCCACATCTCTGAGAAGAGCACCAAGGACTCCAAGCAACACGTGCTTGGAGCACAAAGGCAAAACCAGCAGCCTTCTCCCGAGACTCCTCAGAAGGGGTCTCCTCTGCAGAGTCTTAAGATCTGAGTAGCACCACGTTTGGAAAGAAAAATCAAGACACCACAGCAAGTGTGGGCAGACCTAAGACCTACACAGACCATGTCTGCCCTCGAGTTCCCAAACACGCGTCTGCTGAAACTTCACCAAATGGAAAATGAAACTAGAACAATTTCAGCCCTACAGACAGTACGTGGTCCTGTGTCTATGGGTTGGGANAGACCTAAGACCTACACAGACCATGTCTGCCCTCGAGTTCCCAAACACGCGTCTGCTGAAACTTCACCAAATGGAAAATGAAACTAGAACAATTTCAGCCCTACAGACAGTACGTGGTCCTGTGTCTATGGGTTGGGAAGCTTCAAAAATAAATGCACATTTTGCTTTACATTCAGAATGTGAACATCAGGTTAGTCATAAAGAATAACTCCATCTTCTCTCTGAACAAATGCCAATTTCCATAAATTCACATTTATTACCAGTAGGTATCTTTCTTTTTAATACAGAATGTGTTCAAAACAACTTTCAAGTTCATGAATGGATCTTATTGTAACCTGGTATTATCCTGAGAAATATTATGAAACACATGGTTTTCAAATTACATTCTGATTTCTTTTGTCTCATCCTATCTAGATTCATATAGAAGTACTTCTTACAACTGAATGCACAACTGATCAAAAATAAAAGATAAACATTATTTACATTATAAGTGGAAAATTCCCTGTAACAATCCTGGAAAAAAGCAATGAAATTACTAAATACGCCTTTTAAAACAAATTCACAATGTTAGCAGGTCCACTTCTTGATTACAATGAATCCAGAAGTACATGATTTTAATTTCTAAAGGGCTTTAATCTCTTTCAAAAATCTTTTATTTTTGGAGGGGTATTTTTAAAGGATATATGTGAACCCCAATGCATTCAGGACTACATATGACATATAAAAATTCTCTTTGAATACTACATGTNAAAAATTATATAAGATAAAAATCCATTACAAATTCATTCATGCTTTTAAATGAGTTTGGATTTTACTAATCACAACAGAACCTACATACGTTTGGAGAAAATTAGCTCCATACTCACATGTTTATTAACCTGTATCCACACTATGCATATGGATTCACAGACTTCTTGTGAAAGCTCCCTGGTTTACAGACATCAGGTATCTTGCGTGTACAGTACAAAGCCTGCCGTCAGCCTACTCTCTTGCCCTGCGTACTCGTACTGGGGGACTCCCATCTAGGCACAGGCTGTTTTGCCTGGGGGGACTTCCCATCTGGTCTACATGCCTACTGCACGTTTGAGGCCAAACCTAAAAGCTGCCTACTCCTTCCTTACCAAGCTTTCCTTGGACTCTGCTTGACTTCACCACCAACTGAGTTCTCATTCCCGCAGTCAGCAGGTAATTATGAAACGCCATCCACAGCAGGCTGCATGTTTAGGTCGTGGGCAAGCCACAGCACACAGCAACACTGCCAGTTCAACAGTAACATTTTAGCTCCCAGGGACCGCTGAGTCTAGAAGGGGAGATGACTGTAAGGAAATCATAGGGAAACATTTTCTTAAAGAGTATGGCAAATACCGTGAAGAAAAAGCAACCTGAAATAGCACAACAGGAAATCTTATTTAGATTAGGAGGGTCAGGGTTGGGGTCTTCTCGGTTTCTAGAGAAATCTACCCTACAACTCCATACGCTCTCCTTGAGCTGTCTGCTCACATGCTGCGCTTCTCACACTTTGGACCACCACTTCTCTACCTCTCACAATCTCAACTTGGGAGTTTCCCAACAGTTGGAAGTACATAATTTCTTTGCATGCCTTGTGCCTTGGCAGAATTCCCTCAATGGACTGAGTTCTCAAAGAATACTTATTGAGTATTTACTGAGTTAAATTAAACTGTCAAATTATATTTCTTAAAAGTAGAGAATCAGACCATTTGAAAACCAGAAAAGCCTTAGTCAATATACTCCTTAGTCAACATCCAGTTTCATTATCATATTTAAAGGTGTGGTAGTTCTAGCAACTTAAGGTTAACTACTGGTAAAGCCAAGATTAGAAACTCAAACTCTTTTCTGTTAAAATTCCCAAGCTAAAACCAGACATAAGTATGAATACTTCAAATGTGACAGCAACATCCTATATACCCCTTTATGAAAATTTGCCTAATTAAAATTATTTTGGATCTAGACCTTTTAAAACACCTTTTATTGGCTTTTATCCCCCTGATATTTTTTTAAATTGATATACCCTGAGTCAACCAAATGCTCAAAAACAGTTCACAGCAAAGCTACAGCTTTAATAAACTCAGTGAGCTGTGTCTGATTGATCATGTCTCTAACTGGCGCTATTATTTTTTGCCAGTAAATATTTTTCAATGCCCCAAACCCTTAATCGTAAAAGTCTATTTAATTACACCCCTGAGGGAAATAAGAAGTTAGCTATAACCTCATATTTATCCCACGGGTGTGATCTTTGGTAATCATTCCTTTTTTTCTGCCTGATGGAAAATTCATCACAAATGACTTAAATGCTTCAAGTTAAGGATAACCTTTTCCCTCTCGACTGTGTAGCAGTAGGAGTCCTGGTAGAATTTACACCCTACCCCTTGAATGTCATCAGTATTCTGTATGTCTCTGCAAGAAAGGGCTTGGTAGAAGGTTAGTGGAACAGTTTTGTGCAGGGCCTACACTTCGGCAAGCCAAAAAGATATCTAACACATTACTTCCTTTCTAAATGATCAGTTATGCAATTATGAAGGACACATCACTTTAAATTTAAACACAGTTATTTACAGGGTGAGCAAATCAAGTCTGCTCACAGAATTTTAGATTAAATTATTGAGAAAAATTTACTATTTTACAAACACCAAATCATCCTGGATGACGACTTGAGAAACCTCACTTCTTCATTCCGTCTAAGATGTCCACCTTAAAATACCATTATCGATCCAAGCCCAATTAATGTTGTTAGAATAGAATTTTGAATTACAAAGATCCTTGGGAGCATAGTAACATCAATGTCTTTGTAAATGTCACAGTTTTATCTGTTTTTAGCCCATTACAAAACTACACATGTACCAAACACAAAAAATTTTTATGACATGAGGATTTTTAATATACTTTTGCATGGTTTTAAAGTGTTATTTTGGGCTTAATTTTTAAATGTTGTTGAGTTGCTCAGTCGTGTCCCACTCTTTGCGACCCCATGCACTGTAGCATGGCAGGCTTCCCTGTCCATCACCAGCTCCCCAAGCTTGCTCAGACTCTTGACCATTGAGTTGGTGATGCCATCCAACCATCTCACCCTGTCATTCCCTTTTCCTCCTGCCTTCAATCTTTCCCAGCATCAGGGTCTTTTCCAATGAGCCAGCTCTTCTCATCAGGTTGCCAAAATATTGGACTTTCAGCATTAGCCCTTCCAATGAATATTTAGAGTTGATTTCCTTTAGAGTTGACTGGTTTGATCTCCTTGCAGTCCAAGGGACTCTCAAAAGTCTTCTCCAACATCACAGCTTGAATGCATCCATTTTTCGGCCTCAGCCTTTTTTTAAACATATATATTTTAAAAATTTAAATATATGAAAGGAAATTTTCAGTAGCTACACTATTAAAGTTCTATAACAGTACTGTCTTTGACCTACACAAAAAGTATATTATCTTAAAATTTTAAGCAAGCAATTACTACCTTTCCACCCAATAAGAGTTTGGATAAGTCAAAACATCATAATTACCTTGTCAGCTTACTATATAACACCTCTCTAGAAATAATATAAATAAGATTAAAGTTGAAATCTACAACTTTCTGGTGTAGGGAAGTATGAGAAGTTACTATTATGCAGAGCCTGAAACTATGGTGTCTCTATGGTTTTGAGCTGAAAAATGTGGAGCACTGAGTATGTGTGGAAGCTACTGGTCTACAAGCTATCTACAGGCTTCGGGTGATGTAGCAGCTAAGCGCTACAATGCGGTAGGTAGCAAAAACTCCAGCAACTTGACTTCAGTATCATTACTAGCTCATAGGTCTAAAGATATTTAATGGGTTTCAGTTCACTACAGTTATTCTTTTCGATGCTCAAATTGTTCACATTTTGGCCAGCGGGAGTCAATTTAACTTGGTTCCAGAATTTCCAACACAACTCTAATAGTTTATGACAGTTTCCATGCTTGCTAACTTCATTTTATCTTCATGTAGACTGTTTATTAAAGGAATTTTAACTATCCTCAATCTTTGCTGTGTGTTTCTGAGCAATGGATTTGGAAATCTATCATAAATAAATTAGGCCTTCATCCAGTTACCTAACTTTAGTCTTGGGAAATAGTACAATCTATGAGAATCTGAGTCTCCTTCTTGTAACAGCATGAAGAATTTACCAGATGACTGCAAAGAATCACACAAGACAGAATGAAATGTAAGCTTTCCAAAGCACTTTAAGCAAATATCTAGCCTTAACTGAAAGATGTATAAAAAATATCAAAAAAAAATAGAATTAATCAAATGTATTGGGAGCAATAAAGAAAATTCATATTTTCAGACAGAATTCAAATAAAGAACTAAATAAATGTTCAATTTTTTTTCTTTCAATAAGCCAAAGTCACCTATTTTTAGTAAAAAGTATGCCTCTATGTAATTAAATAAACAACTTTAATATTATTAAGGAGTGGTGATTATCCCCATTTTGCAGATAAAAGACACTGAGGCTTAGAAAGTCTGTACATATAATAAGGCATGAAACCAAGATTTGAACTCAGCTTTTTCATCTTCGGGAGTTTTATCTTAACTCTGCTTTCTTCTGATGAAATGGTAATTAATGTTTAAGTTCAATAAGAAAATGTATTTGTAGTCCAACTTTCAACAACATTTCGTTAAAGGAATGCATACGTAATTAAATTTTAAATATCTGCAAACAATTGGCGTTATGAAATAGGTTTTTACAGTCCTAATGTTCAGATGAAATTGTGAAAAAGAAAAAATTCTACCACTGGGTAAAAGGTTGGGGGAAAAATTATTCACAGTCTCAAAGGATGACCCCACAGATTACTTACTAATTACAAAGGGAAAAACACCAGCTCTAGAGTGGAGCAACCTGGGAGAGTCCACCTGAACCATCACCCATAATGGAACAAACTGACTTCAACGGACTCTGGACGTGATATCCTGAGACTGCCCAGCATCACCTGGGTACTATTCTGATCAAAATGTTCTACCTGAATACAATTATGAAAAAATTAATGGATAACATCAAATCATGAGTCATTTAACTCCTCAAAAGTAATGTTGTAAAGGCAAATAAAGCAAAGTTATAGTTCTAGACTAAATGATACTTTTACAACCCATAAACTAAACATATAACCTTTGAAAAGATCTCAGATTGAGGGGAAAAAAATGAAAGACATTTACTGAGATAACTGGGAACTCTGAATACTGACTATATATTTGNTAAAGCAAAGTTATAGTTCTAGACTAAATTGATACTTTTACAACCCATAAACTAAATAGAACATATAACCTTTGAAAAGATCTCAGATTGAGGGGAAAAAAATGAAAGACATTACTGAGATAACTGGGAACTCTGAATACTGACTATATATTTGACTGTATTATTTTAGAAATATTAACTTTCTTGAGCATGATAATGGTATTATATCATAGTTAAGTATGAGAATATCCTTGTTCTTAGGAGATCCACGCTGAAGTACTTTAGTGTAAAATGTCAATCTCTGAAACTTACTTTCAAATGGTTTAGGAAGAAAAACGGAGAAGGCAATGGCACCCCACTCCAGTACTTTTGCCTGGAAAATCCCATGGACAGAGGAGCCTGGTAGGCTGCAGTCCATGCGGTCGACAGAGTCAGACACGACTGAGCAACTTCACTTTCACTTTTCACTTTCATGCGAGGAGAAGGAAATGGCGACCCACTCCAGTGTTCTTGCCTGGAGAAACCCAGGGACGGGGAAGCCTGGTAGGCTGCCGTCTATGGGGTCGCACAGAGTCAGACACGAGTGAAGCAACTTAGCAGCAGCAGCAGGAACATAAAACACAAACATACATAAAACTATATATGCATGCATACAGAGAGTTAAAACATGCTAAGAGGCTGATAGTTGGTGACTAGTTGAAGGTATGTATGTGTTTATTGTACTATTCTTTCAACTTTTATGTAGGTTTAGAATTTTTAAAATTGGGGAGAAAAATTATATTTAATAAAATATATACTTCTCACTACCAGGCATCTGTGCTCCCACATTTCCTTTCTTCTAGAAGTTACCACATTCCATCTTACAGGATAGTTCTGTAATGTTTATCCTGTCCAAGGGCTCCTTGCAGACAGGACCTATGTCTCATTCAGCAGCAGCAGCAGAGCACGTTCTCAAAGTGCCTCATCTACTAGCAGATCTAGTGAATGCCAGCTTCGTAAGTGGTTCAATGGTAAAGAATCTACCTGCCAATGCAGGAGACACAAGAGATGTGAGTTCAATCCCTAGGTCAGGAAGACCCCCTGGAGGAGGAAACGGCAACCCACTCCAGTATTCTTGCTTGGAAGATTCCACAGATAGAGGAGCCTGGCAGGCTACAGTCCAGGGAGTGACAAAGAGTTGGACACAAATGAGCACACAGGAACACCACAAGCCCTGGTGGATGCTGGCGGAATTAAATATTTGCTTCTTTCAAGACACCACCATGTGGGTGACAATCAGTTTCAGTGAAAGTTGCTCAGTTGTGTCCAACTCTTTGTGACCCCATGGACTATACAGTCCATGGAATTCTCCAAGCCAGAATACTGGAATGGGTAGCTTTTCCCTTCTTCAGGGGATCTTCCCAACCGAGGGATCAAACCCAGGTCTCCTGCATTGTAGGTGGATTCTTTACGAGCTGAGCCACAGTGAGAACAAATGGTTTTTAACAATACTATAAAGCACTCAGAGTTATTTCATGCCTGACAAACTATACTATATAATCATTTAAACTTTCAACAATTTTTAAATTGTCCTAAATTTTAAAAAAAGAAAGGAAAAGGAAAGGTAATCACCACCATTAGTCTATAAACCACTATGAAATAAGTCATGGTTTATTACCTCTAGAGTTATATATGTTTCAATTTATGTAGAAAAAAATTCATTTTAAAATTTGTATCCCAAGTCAGTAGGTGTATTCTAGAGACACAGGGCAATTTAATCACTGAACTTTACACAGCAAATTGTTCTGATAGTGGGTTTCCTCACTGGAGCAGAATGGCTCTAATGTGCTGTATGATGAAGATGATGATGGTGATGCCACCTTAGAGGAACAGAGGCTGTTTCTGCAGGGAGTGAGCTGAAGGTTAATGCCATCTGCAGAGGAGAAGTCAGCAAACCACGGCAAGGGGCCGGATCTGGTCTGCTGCTTTTCCACAACCAGTCCACAACCTAAGAATGGCTTTTACATTTTTTAATGGTTGCAAATAAATCAAAAGAAGAGTAATAGCTTATGACATGTGAAAATTATATGACATTTAAATCTCAGAGTCCATAAATAAGATTTTACTGGAGCCCAGCCACGCCCATCTGTTGACATATCTTCGATGGCTGCTTTCACTATGACGGCAGACCATATGGCCTGGAAACCTACAAGATTTACAGCTTAGTCCTTCACAGAATGACTGCCAGGCAGAGAAATTTCAATTTCCAGTAGACAATAAGGATCACAAGTGTGTTATCTTGTGATTTTCATAGGGGCTCCACACTTTGGTTCATTTTTCACTATGTATAATATGCCTCAATAAAAACGTTTCTTTCAAAGAAAAAAAGTCCTATTATTGTGAATTGAAGGATGTTAAGAAAGATGTAAGACATTCATATCTCAAAAACTGAACATGTAGAAAACTGGTTTTTGAAAAGCCATCATCAGAAGCAGGGTTTGATTTGTGACAAAGAGTCCAGATTATGGCTGGCCAGAGATGGAACCTACAGAGATGAACCTGAGCAAGTCATTCAGAGAAGGTTCCAGAGAACTAAAAAGAGCAAGGGGGCAGGTAACCGTAGAGCGTGCCTTCAGTAACAGACACCAACATAGATTAAGGTCAAGAGCAAAATTCCAGGATCTAGGAGAACTGAAAGAGCGAGGCAAATTTAATAAGGCTTTGATGTGACACTTGAGTGGCAAGTATGGAGGGGTAAGCCCAAAGCCACACTCAGTGACTCTCAAATTCTACTAATACACCAAGACTGAAGGCTTGTGTGTAGCAATATGGCAATATTTACTTGTTAGATCTACTCAGTCACAATTTGAGTATCTTCCAGCAAATATATATTTATACAGATAAAGTCTATCAATACTATAGAATATAGCAAAAGGCATCTTATCCAAAGTGAACAGGATTAGTAGTGGTGCACCAATTAAAATGCCCATTACACTATATATGTGTACAAACATACATACCTTTAACAGCTAAAATATGCAACTGCACATTCATTAGCCATTCTCAGATTTAGGACCACACCTCTTCTCTGAGGATGCATCACTGGGACTTTCGGTTACTGGTTCTGTAAGCTGCACTGAGCACTTATTCTTAGGAAAGTGTAGACTCTTTCCAGATTATTATGGGCTTTTTTTTTTTTAACGCTAATTGCTTTTATTTACTCATCCACAACAAATGCAGCAGGAATTTTTTATGACTCAGCTTTGAGTCTATCTACATCATTCAAATTAAGCTTAATGCAAATAACTAAAGCATCTTTCACCAGTTTACTTTGAAATAAACTGTATCATTACCATAACTCGTAAAATAGGCATAAAAAACTGACAAAAACAGATATGCATGCATATATTAAATTGAAGTTTACCAGCCATAAGCATTCAGAATGCCATGGCACTGGATGAGTTTTGTGGAAGGAATGGAAGGGCACCAACAGATAGACTGAACACAGATGGGACAGGTTCAAGGCACTGCACAGAGAGGAACCAAAGACAGTCTCAGCAATTACACCTGGACACAATGCTGGCCTGCGACAGCCCAGTTCCAGGACTCTTCTGCTTTGGGAGCTGAGGGTGAAAGCTGAAAAGGTACATCTACAGGAAGATTAGGTGACCCTACTTAGGTGTTAAAAGAAGAAGTGGAATAAAGTCAGGACAGAGCCACTGTTGCACTGTATATGCCCTAAAAAAATAAAGCCAAAGAAGGGGGAAAACAAAAAAGAACAAAAATGGCAAAAGACAACTATCTATTTCTATATTCTTTGAGGTATCCCTCATTTTTTTTCCTGTTAAACTGTCCTCTTAAGAGAAATAAAATTAAAAAGAGAACTTTTATTTCCCCTATTACAAAGGGGACTGATATCACTGAGTTATTCCATTTTCCTTATAATCCTCTTGAGAACTTACAAACGAAGGCTGGGAAGTACTAAAAGAACAGAAGTAACCTTTTAGTACTTCAATTTAAAATTAAAACAGCCACAAGAGGACAGTACTACTGACTCCTAAAAAGCAGGATAAATCTATCAGTACCTGAATAAATCCAAAATACTGTACAAACAGAAATAAACTTATATTTCATCAGTTTATGAGAACTAAAGGCAGTCATGAGACTTGTCAGTCTAACATTCTAGGTGATAAAAAAAAAAAAAAAAGGAAAATCAACTGGATTGTTTTTCCTAAAACAAGATGTTTCCTGTTATATTCCTGCATGTGTTTCCTGGTCTAATTTTCAGTAGCTTCTAGTATATGATGTCCCTTTACTCATCCTTCCCTAGTGGCTCAGACAGTAAAGAATCTGCCTGGAATGCAGGAGACCTGGGTTCAACCCCCGGGCTGAGAAGGGGAAGATCTCCTGGAAAAGGGAATGGCTACCCACTCCAGTATTCTTGCCTGGAGAATTCCATGGACAGAGGATTCTGGCGGGATATAGTCCATGGGGTGGCAAAGAGTCGGGGTGGCAACGAGTCGGACACAACTGAGCAACTTTCACTTCACTTTCCGTCACTTCACTACTCTTCCTGGAAGAAAATGTACCAAATGAACACACACAGGAAATGGGTGAATTAAAGAATAAAATTTGTGACAATGTCCCAAAAAGAAATATACAAAAAGATGTTAAGTTATTTATTACAAAGAATTAGAAGAACTTAAACATACAGTTTAATTTCCCTGGTGGCTCAGAGGTTAAAGCGTCTGCCTCCAATGCGGGAGGCCTGGGTTCGATCCCTGGGTCGAGAAGATCCCCTGGAGAAGGAAATGGCAACCCACTCCAGTATTCTTGCCTGGAGAATCCCATGGACGGAGGAGCCTGGTGGGCTGCAGTCCACGGGGTCACAAAGAGTCGGACACGACTGAGTGACTTTACTTACTTACTTAAACATACAGTAAGAGCTCAAAAAATTATGGCACATTATTAGAACGTTTATAGCCACTTAAAATCCAAGGGATATGAAAGACTTAAGAACANAGAGTCGGACACGACTGAGTGACTTTACTTACTTACTTAAACATACAGTAAGAGCTCAAAAAATTATGGCACATTATTAGAACGTTTATAGCCACTTAAAATCCAAGGGATATGAAAGACTTAAGAACAATGGGAAAATACTCATGAACAAGTATAAAAAGGTAGAAAAGAGTACTGCGTACATCATAACAACTGTGAGGAAAAAACAAATGCATGTATATTTACAAAATACAGCAAAATGTCAACAGTGATTAGTCCTGGGTGACAGAGTTGTAGGCAATTTTTATTTTTTAATATTCCCTTTATTTATTTCCTCTTCCACAAGAGGTATGATTTTAAAAATGAAAAAAAAAAAAAAAAAANAAAACAACAGACAAAAATCAACTTAACATTTTTTTCAACTTATTTTTTTCTATTCCATGCAAAAGCTGGGAAAGAAATGATGAATGAGAGAAAGATGGACAACATAAAAGTGAGGACTAAGTGCAAACAGGAGAACTATCCTCAGCTGCCAGCCGGGCCTGGGCTGTGACCACTCTTGCATTCATAAGGCACATGAGCTCATATTTTTTCTAGGTACAAGTTCCCGCGTAAGCACAAAGACCTATGACATTTCTCCCTATTAGCCAAAGGATAGTCAAAGTTATCCCCTTATCATTATTCTAATGGTACCTATAATCCCACAGAAGAAAATGTCACAAATTTTTCTAGAGATTGCAAAATATAACCATTTTCTGTAAATAGTTTACGATATTTCTCATTTAAAAATTCAACATGAATTTAAATGTAACTGTTATTAAATGAAAACCATACAGTGAAAATTATGGAGCACAAGAAAATGCTTTGTCAGAAACTGAATAGATGTTAGAGATGAACAATTTAAGTGAACAAATATATTAACAGGAAAACTTGTGTAACATATTCACACACTCAAAGTCACAGAGAACGTATACGGAAAAAGGATAGAAGGGAATGAAGGAGAATGAAAAAAGCAGGTCTGTTAACAATAAAACCAGAAAAAGACATTACAAGACAGGAAAACTACGTAACAGTATCTCATAAACACACAAGGAAAAATCTTCACAAAATAGTAGCAAGTCAAACCCAACAATGTATATAAAGAATTACACACTATGACAGAGTAGGATTAACCCCAGATATGCAAGGTTGGTTCAAATAGTAGAGAATTTAAAAAAGAAAAGCAATTAATGTAATCCAACCATCAAAATAGGCTAAAAGTATGATCATATTGATTGATAGAGAAAACACATCTGACAAAATCCAACACCTATTCATGACTAAAAGTTCTCAGCAAACTATGAATAGAGAAACTTCATCAACTTTGTGAAGAACATACACAAAAAAATCCACAGTTAACGTCATACTCAACTGTAAGAAACTGGACCGTCTCCCCCTAAAACAGAGAACAAGACAATGATATCCTCCTTCATTACTTCTATTCAACATCATACTGGAAATCTTAGTCAGTGTAACAATATGAGAAAAGGAAATAAAAAGATATTCATACGCACTGAAGAGGAAAAAAATAAAGCTGTTTCACAAACGGCATGACACACTACGCAGAGAATTTCAAAGACTCAGCAACAGAAACGGAAACCAATAGGCAGTTACAAGCAGATTACAGGACACAAGGTTGATATGCAGGGCAACTGCTCCCCACATACGAGCAGTGACTGGCATCTGAAATTGAAAACACAACACTGTTTACAAAACCACCAAAAAACNAGTCAGTGTAACAATATGAGAAAAGGAAATAAAAAGATATTCATACGCACTGAAAAGGAAAAAAATAAAGCTGTTTCACAAACGGCATGACACACTACGCAGAGAATTTCAAAGACTCAACGACAAAAACGGAAACCAATAGGCAATGACAAGCAGATTACAGGACACAAGGTTGATACGCAAGGCAACTGCTCCCCACATACGAGCAGTGACTGGCATCTGAAATTGAAAACACAACACTGTTTACAAAACCACCAAAAAACTGACACACCCAAGTATAAATCTAACAATATATTCAGAATCCATATGCCAAACACCACAAAACTATGACAAAAGGAATGAAAAAAGACATAAACAAATGGAAAATATTATATGTTCATTTTGACTGAGATGTCCATTCTTCCCAAGTCAAGTCTCCAGACTGAATGCAATCTCAATCAAAACCCCAGCAACTTATTTTGTGAATACCGGCAAATTAATTCTAATGCTTATCTGGAAAGGAAAGAGTCAGAATACCAACACAATACTGAAGAACAACAAAGTCTCAAGACTGACACCACTTGACATCAAGACTTACTATAAAGCCACAATAATCAAGCTTGTGTGATACTGGTGAGAACAAACGAAACAACAGAACAGAATGCAAAATCCACACAAATACAGTCGACTGCCCCTTGACAAAGAAGCAAAGATAATTCGAGAGAGAAAGATCGGTCTGTACAACAAAAGGTACTGCACCAACTGGACATCCAGATGCAAAAAAAAATGCAGTATCTAGTCACATACCTCACACCTTTCCAAAAAAAATAACTCAAAATGGATCACAGACTATGTAAAATGTGAAACTTCTAGATGATAACGTAGGGAAAAATCTAGGAGACCCGGGGTATGGCGAGGAGTTTTTAGATAAAACACCAAAAAGCACAGTCCATGAAGGAAATAAATGCCAAGCTGGACATCACTAAAATTAAAAACCTCGAGTCTGTGAAATACATTGTTATGAGACTAAAAAGGCAAGCCACCCACTGGAGAAAATCTTGCAAAATATCTCAAAAAGAACTAGTATTCAAAAAAAAGAAAAGGCACTCTTAAAATTCACCAATGAGAAAACAACTCAATTAAAAACCAGGCAAAATATCTAGTGAGACACTTCACCAAAGATGATGTACAGATGCCAAACATGAATACAAAAAGATATTCAAAAAATAAAAAAAAGATGCTCAATATCATTTGTTGTAGGGAACTGAAATTTAAAAAAAAAAAAACAAAAAACAGAGTATAGCTGAAATCCAATAACCTGAATATCAAATGCTAGTGAGAATGCAGAGTAACAGGAATTCTCATTCACTAAAGGTGGGAATGCAAAATGGTACAGACACTGGACATCCAGATGCAAAAAAAAGGCAGTATCTAGTCACAGGCCTTACATCTTTCAAAAAAAAATTAACTCACAATGGATCACAGACTATGCAAAATGCAAAACTTCTAGATGATAACATGTTTGGTGGCCAAATGCACAAAATGGAGAAACATTAAGTATTTATTGCTAAGTGAATGAAATCAGTGTGAAAATGCAACAGATTATATAATTTCAATTACATTCTATAAAAGGCAAAACTGTTGAGAAAGTAAAAGATCAGTGGTTGCCAAGAAATTGGGGGTGTGGGGAAGGATGAACAGATGTAACACAGGGGACTTAAAAGATGAATCTGTTCTATATAACAGCGTAGTAGCGCAAACATGACATTACGCACTTGTCAAAAGTCACAGAATTTTACAACACAAAGGGTGAGCTTTAATATAAGCAAATTAAATGGCTGATTCCCTCTGCTATACAGCAGAAACTTTCCATGAGTCCATACTGATATAAATGATTGAATACACTAATACATGAGGAGGAAGACACCAATCTCCCATGCAGAATTGCAAAGAGCTTATGTAGATACTCTGCCTAAAGGGAGGGAAGCATAATTCACTACTATGTCAGTGGGGGCTGCACACAGTGACTTTTTTCCCAAAAGCAGAGTCTGGGAAAGGGGTGGGAGAGTAACTGTGCAAATAAAAGAACATCCACCATGGTGGTAGCAAGATCAGTGATTTCTAAAACTTTTAAGTACAATGCTGTACTTAAAATGATGCTTGGACAGTAAACACATCTTTAACCTTTTAAGAGCTTCTAGCAACTATAATAATAAATACCAAACCCCGGTTTTAGCATTCACTGTCACATATGGCATCGCTCTTTTAAAAAATTATTACTATTTCTCTAGAAACAGATACAGCTTGAAGAGCAGAAGAGGTAAGCAAACAGAAGTATTATACAAAAGGAAAACAGAAAGGATATTAATCTATTTTATCTGCAACACCTGAATTAATGCCAATCCTCTAAATCGTTAATAGACTTGAGGCCTGATCACCTGTCTTAGAAAATAGAATGTTCCAACTATGTAATAAAAAATAAACTCCTACATATCATAGAATTTTATGAAAACCATCTTTTAAATATACGCCCCGAGGCTCATAGGAATGAACTCTCTGTCTTTAGAAACAGTCGTGCAGAGCAACCAGCGCAGCGACACAGAAACCAACCGCCAGCTCACGACGGGGAGGGTGGGGAGCCTGTCAGACGTGAGAAAGCCTCCAAGGCAGAGCTCGCTGGATGACTTTAAAACGAGTCTAAATCCTGCCACGAGTTCAGTTTAATGTGTCATTCCAGGGCTCATTAAATCAAATGAGTGTGTTCGTTCATTCATTTAAAAACGTATTTATTAAGGAAACAGTAGTTACGGACTCAATAAGCACATTCTCAATAAATAAATAATCGATATATGCTGTTAGCCCTAAATATGAATAAGCCCCGCTATATGCTGTAGGAGCCTGAAATTTTTTTTTCAAACTGCAATTACCTTCTGAGTCTCCAAAGTCCATCACTTCTGGCATCTCCTGGACCTCCCACGGGTTCATTCTCCTGTGAGTCCAGTCGTGGCCGGTCTGTCCTACCGCAGGCATTATCCCCACCTCTCAGTCCCACGCGAGAGTTAGGTATCCTCCCTATCTGCCAAGCACTGCATATAGAGGGGCTGTTTTATCATTAGTTGGCAAAAAACTGCCTACTCTGACTCCCATCACATCACCTGAGGAAACCGGAAATCCAAGAGTCAACTAACCAATAAACTGGTCATAAAACCACGGAGTTCTTAAATGACACACAAACTGGCCTCTGAGCCCCTAAGTCAATGCTAAACAAGAAAACCAGCTACTTTTAAATGCGTTTAAATAAGCTCACTTCTCAAATATCCTTCACGTATCCAAGCTGGTAAACAAAGCAGCATGGAATACAAAGTGCTTCAATGCAGGGTTAAAAAATTTTTTTTCCTTAAAATCTGCTTTGCTGTATTCCTTTTCTTTCCATCATGCTTTCTGACAATTAAAAACATGAGTGATTTCCTTTTCCCCTCGTGGGGTCTTCACTGACCTAATTTTAAAAAACATTTCAAAAACCGAACACACTCCAAATAAAGACAGATGCGAAGCTACTTTTCTAAAACTATATCTGAGACCTCAGCACTACTGTTAACAATGATCTACTAGTCTCAACTTGCTAAGTTAATCAATACTTTCAAGCTTTTCAACAAGTACTTGGCAGCTGAAAAAATGGATTGGAAGTGAACCTGAAATATTGATTCCCTCAGCCTTCTTTGCAGCTGGAACAGCCAGAGACCCCAGATCACTCACTTCTGGCTGGGGAAGTCTGAAAAATAGCAGTGTCCAACACCATACACTGAGCTGATCTAACTAACATACTTGATGTCTGTCTGCACACATACATGTGTTGAATCAGCTACTTTTAAACACTTTTAAATAAACTTGCTTCTCAAATATGCCTCATTTATCCAGGTCAATAAACAAAGCAGCATGAAAAACAAAATATTCCAATGCATGGTTAAAGAAAAATTTTTTCAAATATGCTTTGCTATACTTCTATTATTCCACTTGACATAAAACTGCCGTAATAGAATTTCTTTCCCTCAAACGCAATCCTTTAATTCAAATTAAGTAATACTTTAAAACATGGAAAGCACATAAAGAGTTAGAGGGACAGAGTGAAGGAAATAAGAACAGAAAGAACAATATACTTAGATCTGTGAAATCAGAAAGAGGCAGAATGCTTGGACTTGATCTCCAATCTTTCAACAATAATAAAACCCAGACTCACTGAATTTGATCAAGCCACAGGCTTCACCATGCTGTGACCTGGACACTTATTAATTACAAGTGTGTTAATAAGCTGAGTTCAGTTCAGTTGCTCAGTCGTGTTCGACTCTTTGTGACCCCATGGACTGCAGCACGCCAGGCCACCCTGTCCATCACCAATTTCCGGAGTTCACTCAAACTCATGTCCATTGAGTCGGTGACGCCATCAAGCCATCTCATTCTCTGTCGTCCCCTTCTCCTGCCCTCAATCTTTCCTAGCCTCACGGTCTTTTCAAATGAATCAGCCCTTCACATCAGGTGGCCAAAGTACTGGAGTTTCAGGTTCAGCCATCAGTCCTTCCAGTGAACACCCAGGATTGATCTCCTTTAGGATGGACTGGTGGGATCTCCTTGCAGTCCAAGGGACTCTCAAGAGTCTTCTCCAAAACCACAGTTCAAAACCATCAATTCTTTGGCACTCAGCTTTCTTCACAGTCCAACTCTCACATCCATACATCCATACATAGCCTTGACTAGATGGACCTTTGTTAGCAAAGTAATGTCTCTGCTTTTTAATATGCTGTCTAGGTTGGTCATAATTTTCCCTCCAAGGAGTAAGAGTCTTTTAATTTCAAGGCTGCAATCACCATCTGCAGTGATTTTGGAGCCCCCCAAAAATAAAGTCTGACACTGTTTCCCCATCTATTTCCCATGAAGTGACGGGACCAGATGCCACGATCTTTGTTTTCTAATGTTGAGCTGTAAGCCAACTTTTTAACTTTCCTCTTTCACTTTTTTCAAGAGGCTCTTGAGTTCCTCTTCACTTTCTGCCATAAGGGTGGTGTCCTCTGCATATCTGAGGTTACTGATATTTCTCCCAACAATCTTGATTCTAGCTTGTGCTTCTTTCAGTACAGCGTTTCTCATGATGTGCTCTGCATATAAATTAAATAAGCAGGGTGACAATATACAGCCTTGACGTACTCCTTTTCCTATTTGGAACCAGTCTGTTGTTCCATGTCCAGTTCTAACTGTTGCTCCTGACCTGCATATAGGCTTCTCAGGAGGCAGATCAGGTGGTCTGGTATTCCTATCTCTTTCAGAATTTTCCACAGTTTATTGTGATCCACACAGTCAAAAAAGCAGAAATAGACGTTCTTCTGGAACTCTCTTCCTTTTTCGATAATCCAGCGGATGTTGGCAATTTAATCTCTGGTTCCTCTGCCTTTTCTAAAACCACCTTGAACATCTCAAAGTTCATGGTTCACGTATTGCTTAAGTCTGGCTTGGAGAATTTTGAGCATTACTTTGCTAGCGTGTGAGATGGGTGCAATTGTGCACTCTTGACCCTGGACATGGGATATCTCCTCTCGGCCACTCCAGCGCCATGCCGCACAGCTGTGTTAATAAATAGCAACTAGAAACTATCTTTATTGTAAATTTAAACCATCAGCTAACATAGATTTGTTACCTTTACCTTCACTAGGTTACAAAGAGCCAAATCATTCTGTCCCTTCATTAACTCCCCAAGGGGTTCAGTCCCCAGTATCAGATAGGCCTTCCAAGTCACTGACTGGTCTCTACTGAGTGTTTTGAGAATTCTACTTCAATTCTTGGGATCACTACATTTCTTTAACCCCATACTTAGTTAAGGCCTTTTAATGGTTAATACTCTTAAATAAAACACAGCAGATGAGATAATGGCGGATCATGCAGGAAAATACACTATTTACGAAAGGGAAAGTAAAAGCAGCGCTGCCTCAATGACACAGCATCATGAACTCAGCAACGATCAAACTTCTCAGCCTCAAAACCCCTTTACACTGACAAAACTGAGGACCCCAAAGAACTTTTACTTATTGAACTGTGTCTGTATACACTTACTGTATTAAATAAAGACCAAAATATGTTCCAAAAATATGTTCCTATTAATTCATTTAAAACAACAATAAATCCAATACTTGTTAATTAACCATACTTTAAGAATTATTTTCCAAAACCAAACAAAATCTGGTCTGGGGACTGGCCCTGCTGAACACTTCTGCACTCCTGAGCAGCTGCGGGTGCGCTCAGTCACGGCCAGCTCTTCGCAACCCCACGGACCATAGCCCAGCAGGCTCCTCTGTTCGTGGGATTCTCCCAGAGTACTGGAGTGGGTTGCCATTTCCTCCTCCAGGGGGTCTTCCTGACCCAGGGACCAAACCCACATCTCCTGCATTGGCAGGCAGATTCTTTGCCACTGAGCCACCAGGAAAGCCCTCATTCATACTTTTCAAATGTACATGGAGAAGGAGTCTATAAACTGCAAACAGAAAGGAAGCAGGCCTTAGTGACTGACTCCAGGATTCATAATCAAGATACCGGAATTTGAGCCCTAACTCCCCGCACTATACAGTTTCTGGCTATTTTATCTTAGCAAGACAATAACTTCTTTTAAAAGTATCCATTTTTGCATTATAAAACAGGAATACTACTAAGCACCTTCAAAAGTAGCTGTGAGAAATAAATGACAAGGCACAAACACTCTGCAGACTGAGCAAATTTAAGTACATTTTGGTTTTAGCGTTAAGGAGTCTAAGAAATTACATCAGTAGGTCACTGAATAGCAAACTTATACAAGCTAACAGAACCTATCTTCACTTTCCTTACAAATAGCGCAGTAATGTGATTAGCAATATGCAATAGTTTATCTTTCTCATGCTCCCAGTTTATCAGTTTCAGAGAAGTGAAAGAATAAGCAGTTATTTTTAGCAGTTCCTCAATTTCAAGAATTTAGCTGATAACAGGAAAAANTCAGCGTTAAGGAGTCTAAGAAATTACATCAGTAGGTCATTGAATAGCAAACTTATACAAGCTAACAGAACCTATCTTCACTTTCCTTACAAATAGCTCAGTAATGTGATTAGCAATATGCAATAGTTTATCTTTCTCATGCTCCCAGTTTATCACAGTTTCAGAGAAGTGAAAGAATAAGCAGTTATTTTTAGCAGTTCCTCAATTTCAAGAATTTAGCTGATAACAGGAAAAATACAACAATAAAGCTCACAGCTACAAAAGAAAAAACACGACTTAAATGTTGGGGAGGACTGTATGGCTTCCGTGATTAATGAGCTATGCAGTACAATACCAAAGGTGCTCTGTAGAAACGACATCAATATTAATGGGCAAATTCAGGCTTCTGGCTAAATGGTTCCCAAAATGCATGTATATTTACGCTGATAAAGTACACCTGTCTCCTTACCCACCTGCTTCGATGTGCTGCCTCAGTTATGTCTAAAACAGACACCGTTACAACTTTAAGAAACAGCACATGAGAAGTCATATTCACACGCACTAGAAACAGCACTGGGCCAACTGACTCGGGTTCAAAGGCCGGAAGAGCAGACGTCTTCAGGGGCTACGCAAGGGCAGGACTTGTGTTCTCCTCCCTGCCAAAACATCCAAAAGTAACACTGCAATCACACCTGTTCACATACAGATCTGTGATGTGCCAACTGATGTCCTGAATTTTTTAAACAACAGTTTACTGAGGCTTCCTAAGGTAAGCATTTTAAGCACCTGATTAAAAGTGCACTNCCCAAACATCCAAAAGTAACACTGCAATCACACCTGTTCACATACAGATCTGTGATGTGCCAACTGATGTCCTGAATTTTTTAAACAACAGTTTACTGAGGCTTCCTAAGGTAAGCATTTTAAGCACCTGATTAAAAGTGCACTGCTTGAAAATAACAGTAACGCTGAAGAAGCTGAAGTTGAACGGTTCTATGAAGACCTACAAGACCTTTTAGAACTAACACCCAAAAAAGATGTCCTTTTCATGAGAGGGGACTGGAACGCAAAAGTAGGAAGTCAAGNGCTAAGCGCCAAAGAATTGATGCTTTTGAACTGTGGTGTTGGAGAAGACTCTTGAGAGTCCCTTGGACTGCAAGGAGATCCAACCAGTCCATCCTAAAGGAGATCAGTCCTAGGTGTTCACTGGAAGGACTTATACTGAAGCTGAAATTCCAATACTCTGGCCACCTCATGCGAAGAGTTGATTCATTGGAAAAGACCCCATGCTGGGAGGGATTGAGGGCAGGAGCAGAAGGGGATGACAGAGGATGAGATGGCTGGATGGCATCACCAACTCCATGGACATGAGTTTGAGTAGACTCTGGGTATTGGTGATGGACAAGGAGGCCTGGCGTGTTGCGATTCAGGGGTCGCAAAGAGTCAGACACGGATGAGCCACTGAACTGAACTGCTTGAAAATAACTTATTCCTACAACTGTTTTGTTTTTTGTTAACAGTTCAGAAACACTACAAATACTCTTCAGATTCATTTTAAGAACAGGAACTCATTAAGATATTCAAATGGCCAAAAAGCACATGAAAAGATGCTCAATATCATTAATTATTAGAGAAATACAAATCAAAACTACAATGAGGTATCACCTCACATTGGTCAGAATGATCATCATCAAAAAAGTCTACCAAAAATAGAAAAATCTACAAACAATAAATGCTGGAGAGGATGTGAAGAAAAGGTAAGCCTCCTACACTGCCAGCAGGAATGTAAACTAGTAAAACCATTTACAGAGAACAGCACAGAGGTTCCTTAAAAAAACTAAAAATAGAGCTACCATATGATCCTGCAATCCCACTTCTGGATATATACTCAGAGAAAACCAGTAATTTAAAGAGATGTGTGCACCCCAAGTTCACTGCTACACTACTTACAACAGCTAGGACATGGAAGCAACTTTAATGTCCATCAAGAGAGGAATGGATTTTTAAAAAAAAGTGGTGCATATACACAATGGAATATTACTTAGCCATAAAAAAAGAATGAAATAATTTCATTTGCAGCAACCTAGATGATCTAGAGACTGTCATACTGAGTGAAGTAAGTCAGAGAAAAAAAGCATCGTGATATCACTTATATGTGGAATATTTTTTAAAATGTTTCAAATGAACTTATTTAAAGAACAGAAATAAGAGTCACAGATGTAGAAAAACTTATGTTTACCTGGGAGAGGAATAAACTGGGAGACTGAGCTATTTCAATAGAATTTAAAAAAAAAAAAAAAAGAAACTTAAAGGTGTGCTAAACCAGTATGACATCAAAATTTACATAATTTCTTAAAAAGACCCAAAAATGGAATTTAAAAATTGGAAATAATAGAGTCTATAAATAAGAAACTAAAAATAATAAATTTAACTTGGAAAATGCAAACAGCAGTGCTCATGATTAATACAACACAGAGCTTTGCATAGCAATTTCAAACTGAATGCAATGAACTTTTAATTTTCTGGAGACAATCAGTACGCTATAGATGGCTACCCAAACTAACACACTTCCCACTTCACAGCTGTACTGTAAGCAGATATGATGAAAGTCTACCCGGAAAAAAGACTCCAACCTAATTTCCAGTTAATGACCAAACTATTTGAAATTAAGATATTTAAACAGACAATTCTGAGAAAATATGTGGTGGCTGGACATGCAGTTCCCACCAAGGAACATTCCATTAGAACAGATCTGCTTTCAAAGAGTTTTTGTTCCCTGGGCAAAATCCCCCCTGCTGAAAAGACAACTATAGCCTTGAAAAAGTTGGGAATATTATCAATAGTTAACCAATACTCCTTATAATCTCCACCAGCAAAAAAAAAAAAATTGTTTGCATTTTGAAGTTACCTTACCTTTTTCTTAGCTGATTCTGACAGTTAACACAAATTAAAACTACTCTGATTCGATATTACATTAGACATCAATGTTTTCTGCTCATGTGTGTGTGCTACCACATCCAACTCTTTGTGACCCCATGGACTGTAGCTCACCAGGCTCTCTGTCCATGGTATTCCAGCCAAGAATACTGGAGTGGGTTGCCATTTCCCCATTTCCTTCTCCAGGTGATCTTCCTGACCCAGGGAGCGAACCCACGAATCCTGCTTGGCAGGCGGGTTCTTTACAACCGAGCCACCAAGGAAGCCACCAATGTTTTATAGCCCATTTTATATTCTAGGAGCCAAATTTATTAAATCATATGAAATTATCTTACATATGAAACCATATGAAATTATCTTACATATGTTTAACAAATAATGCTAACTCTACACAACTTAGCAACTGAAGAACAACTCTGTAACAGGGCTGCACCAAAAATTTTAGTCTATGCAAGCTTGTTCTAAGCTGATTATTTCCAATTATCACCTATATTTCAAGCCAAAGACAAACAAGTTTAAATGATCCTTAAAAAAAAAAAAGAACAGTTCATGTAACAGTATTTGTTATTCTACTTTAAGAAACATTTTCTCTAATCACAAAGGAAATATATAAAAGTAAATTTTACTAATATAAATGACATCATTTTTGTAGCCTGCAGATTAGAAAGAACTCATTCAGTCTTCCTATTCACACAACTCTCTTAGGATATGGTACACTACTTTATGATAGGTGAGCATCTAAAGGCCTTAATTTCACCAGAATCCCTGAGTCCGTGAAGATTATCCATTCTTTAGAGAGGAACATACTCTTTATATCATCTTCCTCAATTTCTGGTGGTCATCTCAATAAAAAATACTCAGTAGCATCTAACCTAAAAATTTTATTCAGCACATATTAAATAAGACCATGATATTGATAGCATAACAACTTCTATTCACTTCTAAACTGGGGAGAATGAGCCAGATTAAAATAAAACCATAAAATAAACTAATCATGGTAATTCATATAAAGAACTATTATGCAGTAATTTTAAAATGTTTAGTGAGATTTTTAATAACATTATAAACATTTCTCCAAATTAAGTAAAAAAAAAAAAAGTAAAAAGAGATATGATCCCAACACATGAAAAATTTCTGTAGGACACACACAAAAACTTTTAAAGATGGGAAAAAAATGTGATATTATCAGTAAAGAGTTTACAAGTGATTTTTTCTTATTCTTTTATCTCCATATTTTTAATAACATATATTAATATAGATTCAAAAAAAGTTTTAAAATTCCAAGGTTGAAGAATTACCAGCAAGTGTTAAATAGGTGGTTAATAGGGGGTTATTGAGATTACCACCAGAAATTGAGGTAGATGATATAAAGGTGAAATTTGACAAAGGTCAAAGAAATTACTGGGTGTTCTTTCACTGAAGTTCTGGGCTTGATTGTCTATTAGTTAAATTATTTTTCAATTTGGTTGCAGTAGAGGTTAACTTATAGACTTTTGTCTAATGGAACAAATAACCCAAAAGTTTACTGATTAATGCCTTGTAAGACAATAACCAGTTGTATTTATCTAACTCAGCAATCTCATCTCAATCTTTTAGTAAACTGTTTGCAGATATGTATCAGATATATATACATATATATTTTTTCATAAATGCTCCTGTCATCAGTTCTAATGTCTTAAATGGTTCCTGCATTAATTAATGAGTCAAATTAAAATTTGATATGTGTTCATGCCCTACTGCATGAAGATCGAGAGTTCAGCTTTTGGAAAATTATAGTTTAACAGTTTTGGAGGCCATCCACTAAGAAGCTCAAGTGAACTAATTCACCTGATGGAACTAAGTAAAATTTTAAGTGCCCTCACAGTGCCTTACACCTAACATGCCTTTTCTTGACTCTCAAAGAGATCCTGTGCAGCAAAAGAGTTCGATCTAACTTTACTGTTTCTCTTTTTCTCTCTACTAAGCCTGTACTTCTGTCTTATGACTAGTAAGTTATCCCCATTACTGGCAGCAATGGCTGACTTTGGTTCATAGTCCCTGTTGGGACGGATGATGGAGATCTATTCTCTACTGGATGAGAGGAGACAGAGAATCTGGTTTGTTGGTTTTTGTGTATTTATAAGTTCAGTCAGTTAAAGAGAACAACTCTTTTGAGTACTCAACCAATGAGTTTCTGTATTTATTTTTAACCCTGAAGCTGAAGTTGCAGAACTGAAGCTAAAAGCTCTCTCTATGTTTTGAATCTGTAAATCAGAAAAGCTGTTTCTTCTTGTTGTACACAGAACATTTTCCTATATCCAGAGAGTATTAATAAACCATACAGTTGCCTCTCTTAGCTAGAGGAGCTCTGTAAACTTGACTGGATTATTTTACTTGGCATCATGTCCTCCAGGTCTGTCCACACTGCAGCATGTGCCAGAATTTCCTCCCTTTTTAGGGATAAGTAATATTTTACTCCTGTGTACTTATCATATTTTGTTTATACTTTCATCTATCCATAGACACATGGGCTGCTTATACTTTTTGGCTGTTATGAATAATGCTTCTATGAACATTGATATACAATAACTATTTG
>SJYW01037109.1:510941-552756 GCA_006410735.1 Raphicerus campestris | reverse complement strand
ACTATAGCCTTGAAAAAGTTGGGAATATTATCAATAGTTAACCAATACTCCTTATAATCTCCACCAGCAAAAAAAAAAAAATTGTTTGCATTTTGAAGTTACCTTACCTTTTTCTTAGCTGATTCTGACAGTTAACACAAATTAAAACTACTCTGATTCGATATTACATTAGACATCAATGTTTTCTGCTCATGTGTGTGTGCTACCACATCCAACTCTTTGTGACCCCATGGACTGTAGCTCACCAGGCTCTCTGTCCATGGTATTCCAGCCAAGAATACTGGAGTGGGTTGCCATTTCCCCATTTCCTTCTCCAGGTGATCTTCCTGACCCAGGGAGCGAACCCACGAATCCTGCTTGGCAGGCGGGTTCTTTACAACCGAGCCACCAAGGAAGCCACCAATGTTTTATAGCCCATTTTACATTCTAGGAGCCAAATTTATTAAATCATATGAAATTATCTTACATATGTCTGACAAATAACGCTAACTCTACACAACTTAGCAACTGAAGAACAACTCTGTAACAGGGCTGCACCAAAAATTTTAGTCTATGCAAGCTTGTTCTAAGCTGATTATTTCCAATTATCACCTATATTTCAAGCCAAAGACAAACAAGTTTAAATGATCCTTAAAAAAAAAAAAGAACAGTTCATGTAACAGTATTTGTTATTCTACTTTAAGAAACATTTTCTCTAATCACAAAGGAAATATATAAAAGTAAATTTTACTAATATAAATGACATCATTTTTGTAGCCTGCAGATTAGAAAGAACTCATTCAATCTTCCTATTCACACAACTCTCTTAGGATATGGTACACTACTTTATGACAGGTGAGCATCTAAAGGCCTTAATTTCACCAGAATCCCTGAGTCCGCGAAGATTATCCATTCTTTAGAGAGGAACATACTCTTTATATCATCTTCCTCAATTTCTGGTGGTCATCTCAATAAAAAATACTCAGTAGCATCTAACCTAAAAATTTTATTCAGCACATATTAAATAAGACCATGATATTGATAGCATAACAACTTCTATTCACTTCTAAACTGGGGAGAATGAGCCAGATTAAAATAAAACCGTAAAATAAACTAATCAGGGTAATTCATATAAAGGACTATTATGCAGTAATTTTAAAATGTTTGGTGAGATTTTTAATAACATTATAAACATTTCTCCAAATTAAATAAAAGAAAAAAAAAGTAAAATGAGATATGATCCCAACACATGAAAAATTTCTGTAGGATACACACAAAAACTTTTAAAGATGAGAAAAAAATCTGATATTATCAGTAGAGAGTTTATAAGTGATTTTTTTCCTATTCTTTTATCTCCATATTTTTAATAACATATATTAACATAGAATCAAAAAAGTTTTAAAAGTCCAAGGTTGAAGGATTACCAGCAAGTGTTAAATAGGTGGTTAATAGGGGGTTATTGAGATTACCACCAGAAATTGAGGTAGATGATATAAAGGTGAAATTTGACAAAGGTCAAAGAAATTACTGGGTGTTCTTTCACTGCAGTTCTGGGCTTGTCTATTAGTTAAATTATTTTTCAATTTGGTTGCAGTAGAGGTTAACTTATAGACATTTGTCTAATGGAACAAACAACCCAAAAGTTTACCGTTTAATGCCTTGTAAGACAATAACCAGTTGTATTTATCTAACTCAGCAATCGCATCTCAATCTTTTAGTAAACTGTTTGCAGATATGTATCAGATATATATACATATTTTTTTTCATAAATGCTCCTGGCATCAGTTCTAATGTCTTAAATGGTTCCTGCATTAATTAATGAGTCAAATTAAAATTTGATATGTGTTCATGCCCTACTGCATGAAGATCGAGAGTTCAGCTTTTGGAAAATTATAGTTTAACAGTTTTGGAGGCCATCCACTAAGAAGCTCAAGTGAACTAATTCACCTGATGGAACTAAGTAAAATTTTAAGTGCCCTCACAGTGCCTTAAACCTAACATGCCTTTTCTTGACTCTCAAAGAGATCCTGTGCAGCAAAAGAGTTCGATCTAACTTTACTGTTTCTCTTTTTCTCTCTACTAAGCCTGTACTTCTGTCTTATGACTAGTAAGTTATCCCCATTACTGGCAGCAATGGCTGACTTTGGTTCATAGTCCCTGTTGGGACGGATGATGGAGATCTATTCTCTACTGGATGAGAGGAGACAGAGAATCTGGTTTGTTGGTTTTTGTGTATTTATAAGTTCAGTCAGTTAAAGAGAACAACTCTTTTGAGTACTCAACCAATGAGTTTCTGTATTTATTTTTAACCCTGAAGCTGAAGTTGCAGAACTGAAGCTAAAAGCTCTCTATATGTTTTGAATCTGTAAATCAGAAAAGCTGTTTCTTCTTGTTGTACACAGAACATTTTCCTATATCCAGAGAGTATTAATAAACCATACAGTTGCCTCTCTTAGCTAGAGGAGCTCTGTAAACTTGACTGGATTATTTTACTTGGCATCATGTCCTCCAGGTCTGTCCACACTGCAGCATGTGCCAGAATTTCCTCCCTTTTTAGGGATAAGTAATATTTTACTCCTGTGTACTTATCATATTTTGTTTATACTTTCATCTATCCATAGACACATGGGCTGCTTATACCTTTTGGCTGTTATGAATAATGCTTCTATGAACATTGATATACAATAACTATTTTGAGTCCCTACTTTCAATTTTTTTGTGTATATAACCAGAAGGGGACTAGCTAGATGACATAGTAATTCCATTTTTAATTCTTTGAGGAACCATCATACTGGTTGCCATAGAGGCTGTACCATTTTACATGCCCACCAGCAATGTACAAGGGTTCCAATTTCTCCATATCCATGTCAATATTTATTATTGTCTGGTTTTTTGATAACTGCCATCCTACTAGGTATGAAGGTGATATATATGTCTTTGTGGTTTTGATTTGCTTTTCCCTAATGATTGTTAAACAACTGATGATATTTTTATGTTTTGTGCTGGCTTAATTTCTAAGATACTTACATAATTTTAAAATGTGGAGTAATGTAAATCAACAAATTTAATGAACAACCTTTGGATGCCTCAGCAGTTTCTAAGCAAGAACAAACACTAAATCAATGAGCATAATTTAAGTTCATATACTTTTATTTCGTAGGTCCATCTAGTCAAAGCTATGGTTTTTCCAACAGTCGTGTAAGAATGTAGGAGTTGAACCATAAAGAAGGCTAAGCATCAAAGAATTGATGGTTTTGAACTGTGGTACTGGAGACAACTCTTGAGAGTCCCTTGGACTACAAGGAAATCAAACCAGTCAATCCTAAAGGAACTCAATCCTGAATATTCACTGGAAGGACTGATGCTGAATGAAGCTCCAATACTTCGGTCACCTGATGCCATGGGCCAATTCATTAGAAAAAATCCTGATGCTGGGAAAGAATGAAAGCAGGAGGAGAAGGGGACAACAGAGGAGGAGATGGCTGGATGGCATCACCAACTCAATGGACATGAGTTTGATCAAGCTCCAGGATGGTGAAGGACAGAGTCCATGGGGTCCCAAAGAGTTGGACAAGACTGAGTGACTGAACAACAATTGCTATAGAATGGTCCTATCTTTGGGTCACGTCAATAAACATCTTCATCTTTGCCACAAAAGGGATATGTAAGAAAATTGTGATATTTATATTTCTGCACTCAGTCTTCTATAATGCTCACCTAGAATAGGTAATTCTCAATTTCCTACCTCCCAAGTCCTCTCTACAAAATGGAAGTTATCACTTTATTAAAAATATAATGAACATGTATAGTTGAGACCATAGTAAGGATTAAAAAAAGAGAAATAACATCTGTTTATGCAAGGTAAGAATTTTTTTACAGAAAAAAAAAACCACAGGTGGAACTGTTCTCAGTAAAAGGTCAACTTGCTTCAGAGCACAAAAAAGCACAGTGACAGTGAAAGCCCAAACCTGAAGGACTAGAGCAAGCTGTCGCTTGCAGAAAGTTTCTCTTATTTTCCCGGTTTAAAATACCCAAGCCTGAAAGGAAGCTACAGAACATGTTAAAATGTTAGCTAAGTTCACTCCCTTTTGAAGGACGTCATCATCTGGGATACTCTTCCTAAGTTTGCAAGTGAAAAAGTGAGGGTCAAGGAGCTTAAGAGATTTGCCCAAGGTCACATAGCCAACTTAGGAGAACACTAAGAAGGATCTGGAATTCCCAACTTTCAGTTCAGTGTTTTTCTCAGTGGACATGGCTTATGTGGTACACCACACTAAAACACAATCAAAATATATTAACATGTTCTGTTCAAAATAATGAGTGGAGATACTTCAGCAATTTACTAAACCAAAATATGAGTCAAGAAATATATTTCTTGATGACAGAAATCTTAGGAACTAACAAGCTTCAAAGAAAGCAAAAAAGTTTCCCCTAACATTTACAATTTCAAACTAGGAACACTATAATTACCAGAATTTGAACTTTAAACACAGGAAACTGAGAAAAGATTTACAGCAAATGCTTTTAATAAATATGACAGAAGTAAAAAAGGAATTTATTTCTTTATTTTTACTGCAGAGCAAATAGATAAAAATGTGAATATATTGTTTAGCTTGACATTTCCTTATATTTATACTTTCCTTTACATGTTCATGGACAGAGGAGCCTGGTAGGCTATAGTCCATGGGGTCGCAAAGAGTCGGACATGACTGAGAGACTTCACTTTTACATTTTCGGCCCTCATCATCAAACAAAAAGACATTTATGAGGCACTATCGAAATGCTCAAAAGGAAAAAAGTAACAGGATCCCAAACTTCTCGGTTCTACCTATCTGTTGGTATTTATTGAGCACTACAACACACACACTAGAAACAAGAGTGACTGTCCCAGTGTGAGCACTTCCTTAATGTCAGCTCAATTTGAGACTCCTGCTTTTCCAATCTTTCTTACAGAAGAGAAAAACATCCCATGGTGACAGCCCAAACGGGTATTTTTATTTAGAACTCAATGACTGCCAACATCAAACAAGACTGACATCCCCATGGAAACTAATCCACACCAGGATTTACCATTCAAACATTTTCTGAAGCATTCATGCACATCTAATAGGTAATGAAAATCGTCAAGGCAGATCACCTTAAGTGTGAGCACAACTGAAGATGCTCAGAGTAATGATGAATACCACTAATTGCTAAAGGCAGGCTTGCCTGGCAACAAGATATCGTGAAGGAACTTAGATGCCTAAACTAACTGACATCCCACACAGAAAAATTTGCAACAAGGAAACTTAGCAGAATTTTTCTATTTCATGTTTGGTTTTCCATTCTAGTGTGCTTTCTTTTATTCTCTGAATCAATTTTCATTTTTTTTCACATGAGATCAGTTTCTGGGCAAAGACTTTCAGTGGATATAATTTCACTGAGAAATATAGTTTTAGCTTCCACTGATTTAACTATGATGTGACATTCAGAGCCTAACTAGGAATAAGTTCATTTCTGAATTCAACCCAAATCTGCTGAGTACCACTGTAAGCCTGGGGAATACTGTTCTGACTACCACATGGATGTTCAAGCATTACTGCAGAGAACTGAGAGCGAGGAATGATGTCTTCAGTTCAATCGGATCTTTGTCAGCAGCCCTACCCCAAACAGAACTGCCCAACAGTCCTCAGACCCAGCTGAAAGGGAGAGCAATCAATTACAATCCAAATGATTTGGGGGATTTGGCTTCAGAATTCTAACTGTTGCTTCAGCCAACACACCCTTGCCTATTCCACCTCTGATTCTAAGCATAGCATTCAGCCCCTGGAAACTCCAAGACTGTTTCCCACCCCAGGTAACTAGAAAAGCAGTGGTCTTCACTCTTACTTCCACTTTTGACTCAAACCACAGCCCAGCGTTCCATTTCTGATTAGTCAGTAACAAACAGCAGACTGACAACCACTCTCTTGAGAAGGTCCAGCCCCTCTTTAGTTACCTGTCTGCCTTGGCCTCAGCTCTTTTGAAGCAGCTGGTCCTCCCAAGCACTGTATCAACTCACCAGTTCAAGCCTTATCTTCACAGCGCTCCAGTTCAGGCCAGCTCTCTGGCTATCATGCTGGATACGTCCTCTTCATACTGTAAAGCTGTTTGAACTCCCTTCTCATGATAAGCAACTCAACCTTCTGCCCACCTCACCCTCTCCCCGCTACTGTCTCTGCAAGCTCCCTTCACTTCTACAAGACTGAGTTTAGGTAAGAGCCAGTCAGTCCCTCTTTCAAATTCTTATTACTGGCGACATCATGATACCTGCCACAGCCATCCCAAGGTCAATGCTATTTCATATGTTGAGTGAAGAGATGGTTAGGTTCTCACGGTCCTTTATTTTCCTGACAGCAAAATGAATGAATATAACCACAGGCTACAAACCCAGATCCCGACCCACGCTACCTGCAGTCTGCCATCAGCACAAAAATGTGCACACACACACACCCCCTAAAATACACATATGACCCCAGTGAACAAGAGTTTCAAGTAAGAAACAAAGTAGTTCTCAACTTCAAAAAAATTTGTAAAGTTGTTTCTGCGAACTACCGAAGAATGCCAATGTCTAACATTACTTAATATTGGGTGTCCGACTCTTTGTGACCCTGTGGACTGTGGCCCACCAGGCTCCTCCGTCCATGGGATTCTCCAGGCAAGAATACTGGAGTGGGTTGCCATTTCCTTCTCCAGGGGATCTTCCCGACCCAGCGATCGAACCAGGTCTCCCACATTGCAGGCAGATGCTTGAACCTCTGAGCCACCAGGGAAGCCCCTAATATTGGGTACAACTAGTTAATATTTAAATGTTAAGGAAAACATCCATCTATTTCAATACACAATACTATCCTGGCAAATGTTTACACCATATAAACAGTTTACATTCCCATCAGCAATGTTTGAGGGTTCCAATTTCTCCACATCTCACCAATGCTTGGTGTTGTCTTCTGATTATAGGCATCCCAGTGAGTTTATGTTGGTATCTCATTGCGGTATTAATCTACATTTCCCTAATGGATTGTGAGCATCTTTTCAAGTGCTTATTAGTGATTTATATGTCTTCGTGGCGAAATATATAATCAGGTTTCTTATCTATTTTTTAACCAGGCTGCTTGTCCTTATTATTGCTAAGCTATAACAGTTCTTTCTGTTATTGATTCTAATTTAACTTCACTTAGAACAGAGATTATTTCAATCCCTTTAAATTTACTAGGATTTGTATAATGTTACAGCATATAATCCATCCTGGAGAATATTCCCTATATATACTTGAAAAATATGTGCTTTTTCACTGTTGGGTACAGCTTTCAACAGGTATCAATTAAGTAGAAGTGTATTAATAATTTTGTCCAAATCTTCTATATTGCTTGTCATTTTCTACTTGTTTTATCAGTTACTGAAAAAGTTGTTCTAAAGTCTCCAATTATAAGCAATGAATGTGACTACCTCTCTTTTCAGTTCCATTCGTTTTTGCTTCATGTATTCTGAGGTTCTGTTTTCAAGTGTATCCCACTGGATTACTGTCCTCATTTGATGAACTGACCAGTTTATCATTATGAAATGTCCATTTTCCTTCTGCTAAGAGCCACTTCCTTGAAGTCTATTTTGTCAGGTATGAAGACAACCACTCCTAACGTGACATAATCATAATTTACTATTAGTATGTACATGGTATAGTTTACTGTGGTCTTTTACTTTTAACCTACTCATGCTTTCATATTTAAGTTGGATTTTCCTTTTCTTCTTTTATCTAATCTGATTTTCTGGCCTTTCAAATGGGATGTTTAGACCTGTATTGCCCAATAGGATAGCCAATGGCCACATGTGGCTACGTAAGTTAAATAAAATCTAGAAAATTTTAAAATCAGTGCATAAAGAGTATAGTGGCTATGTGTGACCACTGGCTGCATACATGTTCTCAACTGTACAGATATAAAGCATTTCCACAGAGCAGACTTTTGTTAGTTCATTAATATTTAGTGTAATAATTGCTATGGTTGGTTGTAAGTATACCTGTTTGCTATCTGTTTTCTGTTCAACTCACTTGTCCTTTTTTTCACCTGTCTTTTTTCTCACCTTTTGGGAGACTGAAAACGTGTTACCATTGCTACGATCACTACTGGATTATTAACTCTCTGCTCTTTTTTTGTTAAGACTATTCTAAGGCAATAGTTTTTAACAGGGAGTCATTTTGCTCCCTAGGGACACTTAGCAAAGTCTGGAGACATTTTGTTTCAACTCAGGGGAGGGTGCTATTGGCATCTCGAGGGTAGAGGCCAGAGAGGTTGCTGAGCATCACGCAATGCACAAGACAGGGCCCAGAAAAAAGATTTACCCAGCCCAAAATGTCAACAGTGCCACGCTGGCATATCTCAAATTCTTCACTGTTTTCATTCAAATAATATTATCATCACTTCATGTAATATAAGACTCTTAAGACATGTTGCTGTTGGTCACTAGCAGATCTTTTAAACTCAACTAAACTACCTCTCCAGGTTCAATTTTCTTCATAAGGAAACGAAATAACTGCTGCATAGATATTCTGTGAGAATAATGTAACCCAAGGGTACCCACATATACTACAGGTGCTAACTTCTGGAAAAATAATTATGATAACTGCTAACGAAGAAGATCTTAAGCTATCTGGAATGAAGGAATAGGACATTCTTGAAGAGAATCCTAAGTGACCCACATTCCCACGTGGCTTAACTTTTCTTACAAATGCCTCTTCCAGTAATTCTCTACCTTCAGGATGATGGCGAGACTGCACCCTACTGGACTGGCTGGCAAAGTCTGACTTAGAATTTCAAGAATCTCTCAGCCTCTGATACATAATCCCTTTTATTTACCTACATTTAATTGAAGACATCTGTAGGTGGTGCCACACAAATGTAATTCAGGCTTAGAAATGTCAATAAAAATGTCTATAAGGGAGAGATGCCATGTAAACTTAGCAGGGGCGCGCACATCAGCAGCCACAGAGCCACACGAAATTAGGAATATAATGGAAATATGCTGCCGGACTTGACGAGGTGATAAAAGCTCTTTTCCCATAAAGCTTAATGAGCTCTATTAGTCTTCAGCTTACAGGAATGTAAAAGGGTCAGCCCCACAGAGGGAAGTAACTGACTCTCCACACATGGCTCCATTCAAATGACAGCAGATCAAATTACTGATGTGATTACTATAACCTGACAATTTCGTTAGATTCATGTGGCAGTTAACTGTTTAGGACTTCCAACAAAGGAACACGGTTCATTCATAGTAGTTTTTGCGGACAGAATGAAATTTAAAGTCTCCTTCATTTTCAACTGCAAACCTCATGTACTTTACTGCCTCTACTGAACTATTTTTTNTAGCCCGTGTGTGCTCTGGCAGCCCTGAGTTCTGCCAGATTATGCGGCAAAGCTTGCTACTCTCAGCCTTCACGGTGCCTACTTACTTATTCCTTCATTCCTTCCTTCATTCAACAAATATGTTAGGGGAATCACACTGATTATAACCACCCACGCTGGCCAGGCACCATAGTAACCATCTGCATAACTTATTTTACGACAGGAGGTCCCAGTAAGGGACAAGGAACTAGTAAGCTTCCACCAACAGCAAGAGTTCAGGAAAGGTCAAAAGGGGACGCCCCATGTCCGACCACCTCCCAGAATCCTTCTCTCTGGCATCCATTTGCCTGAACAAGGTGTGCACCACCAGGAAGGACTCCAAGTCAGAATGACTGGCTAAAGACAACCCGGCAACTAATCCCAGCGCCATAAAACCCGAGACTGCAAGCCACGCGGCAGAGCAGTTCTCCTGGGTCCCTTGCCCTACTGCTCTCCACCCGGGTGCCCTTTCCCAATAAAACCTCTTGCTTTGTCAGCACATGTGTCTCCTGACCATTCATTTCCGAGTGTTAGACAAGAGCCCGGTTTCAGGCCCCAGAAGGGGTCCCCCTTCCTACAACAAATACCCATTCAGTGCTTCCTATGTATCAATAGTGTGCACATCCTCAGTCCTGTGCAACTCCTTGTGACCCCATGGACTGCAGTCTCCCCAGGCTCCTCTGTCCAAGGAATTCTCCAGGCAAGAATACTGGAGTGGGTTGCCATTTTCTACTCCAGGGCATCTTCTCAACCCAGGGATCAAATCTGCATCTCTTGCACTGGCAGGTGGATTCTTGACCACTGTGCCACGTGGGAAGCCCATGTATCAATAGTACTCAGCTATATATGTAAACACAAGAAAGCAAGAGAAGTAGGGTCCTCTCCTACTGAGCTTACATTTGAGAGAAATCTACTAGTGAGGACTATATTTAAAGTATCTCTGCTATTGTTCAGTAACATCTTCAAGCTGGTACTTTGTCCCCGTGAGGCAGACATCAAGTTCCAGCCTCATTTACTCCCTGTGTAGGTAAATTCATCCAGCCCAAATGCCTTCTGCTCAAAACTCTATTCCTGGCAACTCCTCTGAGCTCTTGCTTAAATCAGAGTCCAGCCTTAAGCATTATCAACATTATCTCTTCTTCTAAGCTCCTGCCAGGCCTTTTTTTTCTCCAAGACTAGACCCTGTTTTGACATTAAAGATGTCCCTGATGTACATCTCAGTCAGAAGACAACATTATGCTTAAAAACGGATTCTAAGAGATTATATTAAGTACAATAACCATTTTATGACACTTTCCCAAACTGTCTTTTAACTATGCATGTTTTCATGAACCAAATCATGGATTTTTTTTTNAAAAAGATCAATTTAGTCAAGGTAAAATACAACTCCAGATCATTAAATGGAGAAAGCAGATTAGACAGAAAAGAATAGAAACTATCACTAAACTTTGATCATGATGCTCTCCTTTCTACTTTTCACCAAAGACTGAAGCTTCTACATAAAGATTCCCCAGCATTTAACCAGAATAATATGTAATTTTTATAATATTTGTTTGGTACAAATCTAGGTGTACAGGTGATACCATTCCAAGTCCTATGTATACTTGAGATAATCCAAAGGTGAAAAAAATAAAAGATCTTGATCTTAAGTAGCTACAATCTAGCTGGGAAGAGAGACAGTTAACAATTTTGAGACATAAATATTAGCCCGTGTGTGCTCTGGCAGCCCTGAGTTCTGCCAGATTATGCGGCAAAGCTTGCTACTCTCAGCCTTCACGGTGCCTACTTACTTATTCCTTCATTCCTTCCTTCATTCAACAAATATGTTAGGGGAATCACACTGATTATAACCACCCACGCTGGCCAGGCACCATAGTAACCATTTGTGTAACTTATTTTACGACAGGAGGTCCCGGTAAGGAATAAGGAACTAATAAGCCTCCACCAACAGCAAGAGTTCAGAAAAGGTCAAAAGGAGATGCCCCATGCCCGACCACCTCCCAGAATCCTTCCCTCTGGCATCCATTTGCCTGAACAAGGTGTGCACCACCAGGAAGGACTCCAAGTCAGAATGACTGGCTAAAGACAACCCGGCAACTAATCCCAGCGCCATAAAACTGGAGACTGCAAGCCACGCGGCAGAGCAGTTCTCCTGGGTCCCTTGCCCTACTGCTCTCCACCCGGGTGCCCTTTCCCAATAAAACCTCTTGCTTTGTCAGCACATGTGTCTCCTGACCATTCATTTCCGAGTGTTAGACAAGAGCCCGGTTTCAGGCCCCAGAAGGGGTCCCCCTTCCTACAACAAATACCCATTCAGTGCTTCCTATGTATCAATAGCGTGCGCATCCTCAGTCGTGTGCAACTCCTTGTGACCCCATGGACTGGAGTCTCCCCAGGCTCCTCTGTCCAAGGAATTCTCCAGGCAAGAATATTGGAGTGGGTTGCCATTTTCTACTCCAGGGCATCTTCTCAACCCAGGGATCAAATCTGCATCTCTTGCACTGGCAGGTGGATTCTTGACCACTGTGCCACGTGGGAAGCCCATGTATCAATAGTACTCAGCTATATATGTAAACACAAGAAAGCAAGAGAAGTAGGGTCCTCTCCTACTGAGCTTACATTTGAGAGAAATCTACTAGTGAGGACTATATTTAAAGTATCTCTGCTATTGTTCAGTAACATCTTCAAGCTGGTACTTTGTCCCCGTGAGGCAGACATCAAGTTCCAGCCTCATTTACTCCCTGTGTAGGTAAATTCATCCAGCCCAAATGCCTTCTGCTCAAAACTCTATTCCTGGCAACTCCTCTGAGCTCTTGCTTAAATGAGAGTCCAGCCTTAAGCATTATCAACATTATCTCTTCTTCTAAGCTCCTGCCAGGCCTTTTTTTTCTCCAAGACTAGACCCTGTTTTGACATTAAAGATGTCCCTGATGTACATCTCAGTCAGAAGACAACATTATGCTTAAAAACGGATTCTAAGAGATTATATTAAGTACAATAACCATTTTATGACACTTTCCCAAACTGTCTTTTAACTATGCATGTTTTCATGAACCAAATCATGGATTTTTTTTTACAAAATCAAATCAAATTTTTCCATCTTTTCCGTTGTGGTATTTCTCATTCTGTGTTTAGAAAGCACTTTATCAACTGAAGAGTACTATATAATTTATATTGTCTTCAAGTTTCTTATGATATAGTTTTAACTTTTATTGCTTTTACACCAAAATTCATTTAAAACTCTATGTGACAGGTATTACACTTAGTGTTTATCACACATTATCTCATTTTAATAACCCTGTATTATTTTTATCTCCATTTTTTAGATTAACTGAAAGATGAAATGACTTGCTCATGGGTCACCCAAGGATCTCTCATTTCAAAGCCCAGAATCTTTCCAAGCTTTGTTTCTCCCTGGTTGCTGGACGTAGAGAATGGAACCAAACCTGGATGGTCCTACCCCTCTGATCTGCTCCGCTTCCCTTCTAACTCACTCAAGATGGCCACCAGGAGGGCGGGCCACACCACATAACAACAGGAGCTTCAAGAATCAGAGAATATGATATGGAAGCAGAGAAGGGAACAACTGCCTCTATGTGGAGCAGTCAGAGGGCCTCGCAGACAACACAGCATCTAGGCTCGGCCTGAGGCAGGGTGTAACCTGAAGAGGCTGGGGGCGGGGAAGGGAACACAGGTTGGTAAACAGAGGCAAAAGGAAGGACAAGTGAAACGCAGGGGCAGTCTTATCTCGCGAAGCTGAAAGCACAGCCTGAGAGGAGAACACAAGTATCAGTAAGACATGAGCAGCACTGTGTAAACTGCTCCCATGCCCACTGGTTGTGCGGCTAGTAAGTGAAGACCTGGCCTGAACCTCGGTTTGGTACTGAGTCCAATGTCCCTCCACGTGCCCCGCTGCTTCCCCTCTCTCACTCCTTTCCCAAAGTCTCACCATCTTCTCCAATTAATTCCTTTTCAACCACAGCTCACACCCCTATCTGGTTCTCTGATTATCTAAGAGTTTTTGTTATCTCACAATTTTATCACTGGATTTTCAGTTCTAAATTGCAGAACCATTATGAGAATTAGAGGAGAAAGTGAGTTGGGCACCTAGAAGTCTACCTGGGCTATAATGAAGCTCAATACAAGTAAGTCCTTTGCTCTTCCCTAATCAATTCACGGATTTTAAAAAGTTATCTCAAACTAACTGAAACCTCCTTGGTGACAGCCTCTGCCCAGACTTCTCCAGCTCCCCTTTAACACCAGGGTAGTTTACAGAGGATAAAGTCAATGTGAGACTGTTATGGGAGGAAGGAGACAAAACAAGGCTCTATAATAGATTGATCTGGGCTTCTTTGATGGCTCAGTGGTAAAGACTCTGTCTGCCAGTGCAGGAGACACAGGTTCAATCCCTGATCCGGGAAGATCCCACACACTGCACAGCAACTAAGCCCATGCACCACAACTATTGAGCCTGTGCTCTGGAGCCTGGGGGTGGCAACTCCAGAGACCATGTGCGGCAACTCCTGAGTCCGTGTGCGGCAACTCCCGAGTCCGTGTGCGGCAACTCCCGAGACCGTGTGCACCAACTCCCGAGTCCGTGTGCCGCAACCACTGAAACCTGTGTGACCTAGAGCATGTGCTCCNTGTATTTAAAGTATCTCTGCTATTGTTCAGTAACATCTTCAAGCTGGTACTTTGTCCCCGTGAGGCAGACATCAAGTTCCAGCCTCATTTACTCCCTGTGTAGGTAAATTCATCCAGCCCAAATGCCTTCTGCTCAAAACTCTATTCCTGGCAACTCCTCTGAGCTCTTGCTTAAATCAGAGTCCAGCCTTAAGCATTATCAACATTATCTCTTCTTCTAAGCTCCTGCCAGGCCTTTTTTTTCTCCAAGACTAGACCCTGTTTTGACATTAAAGATGTCCCTGATGTACATCTCAGTCAGAAGACAACATTATGCTTAAAAACGGATTCTAAGAGATTATATTAAGTACNCCCCTTTAACACCAGGGTAGTTTACAGAGGATAAAGTCAATGTGAGACTGTTATGGGAGGAAGGAGACAAAACAAGGCTCTATAATAGATTGATCTGGGCTTCTTTGATGGCTCAGTGGTAAAGACTCTGTCTGCCAGTGCAGGAGACACAGGTTCAATCCCTGATCCGGGAAGATCCCACACACTGCACAGCAACTAAGCCCATGCACCACAACTATTGAGCCTGTGCTCTGGAGCCTGGGGGTGGCAACTCCAGAGACCATGTGCGGCAACTCCCGAGTCCGTGTGCGGCAACTCCCGAGTCCGTGTGCGGCAACTCCCGAGACCGTGTGCGGCAACTCCCGAGACCGTGTGCACCAACTCCCGAGTCCGTGTGCGGCAACCACTGAAACCTGTGTGACCTAGAGCATGTGCTCCGCAACAAAAAACGCCACTGCAATGAGAAGCCCGAGCACCGCAATTAGAGAGTAGCCCCTACTCACCACAATTAGAGAAAGCCCGCACAGCACTGAAGACTCAGCACAATGAAAAATAAATAAATAAATAGAATAAAAAATAAGTAAAATGGACTGATTTCACTCTACCTGATAATATGAGGGCAATGATCTGTTGTGAAGGTGAAGAGCTCTGTAAGTACTGAAGTCTTATAAAACAGAGTGTGCACTGATCCCATTTATGGTATTGATGAATATACATCCTGAGAAAATGATCACTCCTAAACTATCAAATAAATGCCTCACAAAAGATATCAATAGCAATATTAAGGTCAATGAGTAACCTCTTACCTCCAAAGGTGAGCTGCAAAGGAATCTTGTGAACTGTAGAATCACATTCGAATAGAATCAGTTTCATCCAATAAAGGAGCAGCAAAAGAGAACACACAAAAAAGGGGAAATTATTACAAAATTTTTCAAAAGAGCACACCAAGTGAACCTAAATGTCTATATATAATGCTTCAGACACTATATAACTCATTTACAGAGCACAGAAAAGCTTNAATCACATTCGAATAGAATCAGTTTCATCCAATAAAGGAGCAGCAAAAGAGAACACACAAAAAAGGGGAAATTATTACAAAATTTTTCAAAAGAGCACACCAAGTGAACCTAAATGTCTATATATAATGCTTCAGACACTATATAATTCATTTACAGAGCACAGAAAAGCTCAATCTAGACCACAGCATGAGTTTAAATATTTGTCAAAATCTGTATAAAAACAAATAAAACACAACAAATATTTTATTTTTTAAAGTTTTATGTCACAACCCTTATGCAATGAAACAATCCCTGTGTAATAAAGGAGGAATCAACAATATAAATGCCACAGGCAAAGTTAGGTAAATGCCTAACTTCAAAGAAGAAAAAGATATAAACCAAAACGGAAAGCAAGAACAGAGGGAAATTAAAAAGTCAAAACCAAGAGAGCAGGTTGGTTAAGTGATAATGAACTAAAGGGGAAGGTATTTCTCTAGAATCCAGGCTGTTCTGCCCTTTCTCTTTTTTTAACCTCGTACACATTTTTTTTCTCTCTTCTCTTTGACTTATAAATTTATGGCTTATAAATTTCATCTGAAACTAAGTGTTACATGCTGTTTCTCAGCATTTAAATAAAGAAACAAATTTTGGAACTGGGGAGGAGCTTAAAAACTGACAAAGCCAACTGCGGGTAAGCTCTGAGATGAGGACTGTTACATACCTTTATACATATTCATGATGGTAATCATGTTTTCTAAGATGTTATTTACAAGATCAACACTCCAAATCCTTTGAGACTTTTTGTAATAATAAAAAAGCCAAGTAATATAAACTCTGGATCTTACTAAATGCAAATTATCTACACAATGTGATGGCAGGCCAGTTAGCAAGCACTCTTGAACTTCCTCTCCACAACAGAGCTAGCTAGTACTCACTGGGAATACAGATGTTTTGATTCTCTTTTAGAGATACATACTGAAATATTTCTCTATGAAATTACATGATGTCTGAGATTTCCTTCAAAAGCACGGGGGGTTGGAAGGCAAGCTGTGGTGGGCAATGTGCATATAAAACAAGAAGCGACATTATATGAAACTAGTGAGGACAGGAGATGAATATATGAGGATTCATTATACAAGTCTCTCTACTTTGTGAATGTTTATAAGTTTCATAACAAAGTTTAAAAAACATACCGGACATTTCCTACCTCCAAATCTAAAGCAAATAAATTCCTAAAAGATTACTGCTGCTAGTGTACCCCAAAGCCACATAATTAACTAGTAAGTATCATCTAGGCCTTAGGTGATAGGGTATAATAAAATATAGGCACTATTATGATTTTTCTCTTAATTTAAATGATATTAATATGCAACTCAATTATGTTAACTGCTAAAAGAGAACTTTCTGAAAGTGCAAGATATACCAAAAGTTTTTAATTTCATAATGCTGCCATGAAGCACATAATTCTAATGAAACTTAAATTGCAACCTTTAGAGTCTTGGATTCTTTTTACATTAGCCCAGCATAAAATAATCTCTACCCTTCCTCCCAAGAGCAAAAAGTGATAGCTGAAAGATTACCCAGTTTTCACAGCAGAGGAAAATGAGGCACGGTGTGCTTTTATATTAAAGTTAAGGAAGTTGCTATGATAGGAAGTTGCTTTTCTCCAGTGTGTGCCTGTTAACTGTACTATACATACTAAGTTAGAGTTTAGAAGTATTTCTGGTTCAGTTGTAATTAATGAATTATGATGGAAGTGTAAAATAAAATTCATATTTTATGGGAAGACAAGAAAAACTTAAACATAAACAGCAGTGCCGTGCCCTTCGGCCTCTCTCCCCTCTAAGATGCATGGTTCAACTGCGTCCTGCATCCGTGACACCTCCCCCATGAGCAGAAATACCTGCTCAGCCATNGACTGTTACATACCTTTATACATATTCATGATGGTAATCATGTTTTCTTAGATGTTATTTACAAGATCAACACTCCAAATCCTTTGAGACTTTTTGTAATAATAAAAAAGCCAAGTAATATAAACTCTGGATCTTACTAAATGCAAATTATCTACACAATGTGATGGCAGGCCAGTTAGCAAGCACTCTTGAACTTCCTCTCCACAACAGAGCTAGCTAGTACTCACTGGGAATACAGATGTTTTGATTCTCTTTTAGAGATACATACTGAAATATTTCTCTATGAAATTACATGATGTCTGAGATTTCCTTCAAAAGCACGGGGGGTTGGAAGGCAAGCTGTGGTGGGCAATGTGCATATAAAACAAGAAGCGACATTATATGAAACTAGTGAGGACAGGAGATGAATATATGAGGATTCATTATACAAGTCTCTCTACTTTGTGAATGTTTATAAGTTTCATAACAAAGTTTAAAAAACATACCGGACATTTCCTACCTCCAAATCTAAAGCAAATAAATTCCTAAAAGATTACTGCTGCTAGTGTACCCCAAAGCCACATAATTAACTAGTAAGTATCATCTAGGCCTTAGGTGATAGGGTATAATAAAATATAGGCACTATTATGATTTTTCTCTTAATTTAAATGATATTAATATGCAACTCAATTATGTTAACTGCTAAAAGAGAACTTTCTGAAAGTGCAAGATATACCAAAAGTTTTTAATTTCATAATGCTGCCATGAAGCACATAATTCTAATGAAACTTAAATTGCAACCTTTAGAGTCTTGGATTCTTTTTACATTAGCCCAGCATAAAATAATCTCTACCCTTCCTCCCAAGAGCAAAAAGTGATAGCTGAAAGATTACCCAGTTTTCACAGCAGAGGAAAATGAGGCACGGTGTGCTTTTATATTAAAGTTAAGGAAGTTGCTATGATAGGAAGTTGCTTTTCTCCAGTGTGTGCCTGTTAACTGTACTATACATACTAAGTTAGAGTTTAGAAGTATTTCTGGTTCAGTTGTAATTAATGAATTATGATGGAAGTGTAAAATAAAATTCATATTTTATGGGAAGACAAGAAAAACTTAAACATAAACAGCAGTGCCGTGCCCTTCGGCCTCTCTCCCCTCTAAGATGCATGGTTCAACTGCGTCCTGCATCCGTGACACCTCCCCCATGAGCAGAAATACCTGCTCAGCCATGAAGAGCAACATCCTCCCAGCACCAGCAAGACAACTGCTTCACAGATAACATTCCTTCTTGATCCTGTAAGGGGTCACACGACCCATCACTTTGTACCTGCAGATCTGGATTGTGTATCATTTAATGCACAGGCCCCTCTGTCATAAAAGTTCTATAACTGTGTTTTGACTTCTAACAGGCAGAATAGTTCTTGGAACTTTCTGAATGGCTTCCAGGTTATAATCCTCATTTTAGCTCATTGAACAAAAGGTTCTATTTCTTTCTTAGATCAACTGGACTGATTAATTTTTTGTCTGACAGAAGTCACTTTAAATAACGAAAGAATAGCATATACTCTCCAAGGAAACTACTGTCTCCTTGAAACTCAAATAATTTACATCTTTATCATGTATATATGTAACATTCCTGTCAGTTTTTTTCAAAACAGACCTCAAAAAATCTTTTCCTGTTTGATGCTGCCAAACATGAAATATATAAATTTCTCAATCAGCAAGGCTACATGAACAGAATAACAAATCACAAGGCACACATTCACTACCCTATTCACAGGACACGAGAAAGGACAAAAATGCTTCACCTGCTTTGCTGCTGCTGCTGAGTCGCTTCAGTCGTGTCCGACTCTGTGCGACCCCACAGACGGCAGCCCACCAGGCTCCCCTGTCCCTGGGATTCTCCAGGCAAGGACACTGGAGTGGGTTGCCATTTCCTTCTCCAATGCATGAAAGTGAAAAGTGAAAGGGAAGTCGCTCAGTCGTGTCTGACTCTTCACGACCCCATGGACTGCAGCCTACCAGGCTCCTCCGTCCATGCGATTTTCTAGGCAAGAGTACTGGAGTGGGGTGCCATCGCCTTCTCCGACTTTAGTGCACCAGAAAAACCCATTGCTATTTTCCCTCCAGTTAATTACTAATATTTAGTAAATTCATTCATAATGAATGACACATAATATATTCAGTAGAAAAGAAGGTAATACTTTGAAAAACAATAATCATAAAAAGCCAGATATAATTTGTAAAGTACATTTTGTATATACACTAAAATTGATAACGAAAATAGACACCTTTTTAACAAATACCATGAAATTATATCCGTATCAAAAATGGTTCAATTTTGCTGTGAATGTAAACATCTCTAAAAACAGAGCCAGTTATAATGTAAGGGGAGCAGAATTTGTCACCCCAAAATGTGTCTGTTTGGAATATTATTTAAGCTTGTTATTTTTAAGATATAGCAGACTGGGGAAAACTCTGTAAACCAACTAGGAGTTGCCTCTTTGCAAGAAAATATTTATTATACATTGGTAATGGAAATCTCCATTTGTAAGGGTGTCTGTCTCCCTTGCTATACCTGAGAGAGGAAGAAAATGTAGCCACCCTACCAAATATATAGAAATAAAGATAGCGAATTAGGTAACAGAGGAATATGTTTCAAACAAAGAGATAAGATAAAACCCTAGAAGAAGAACAAAGTGAAGTGGAGATATGCCATCCATCTGATAAAGAGGTCAAGGTAATGATCCTAAATATGCTCAAAGAACTTGGGACGGAACGGATAAACAGAGAAGTCAGATGTTTTTAACAAGGAGAAAATGCCAAGTACAAAAAAAAAAAAAACGAAACAAAGACGAAGAATACAATAACTAAAGTAACAATCACACTACCAGCATCAACAGGAGATGAGACGACAGGGAGGACGAGATCAGCAAGCTGGAAGGCAAACAGCGGAAATCACGGAAGCTAGACAGAAAAAGAGTAAGGACTTCCCCGGAGGCCCCATGGTTAAGAATCCGTCCGCCAATGCAGAGGACACAGGTTCGCCATCCCTGCTCCGGGAAGATCCCGCGTGCCGTGGAGCAACTAAGCCCATGCGCCTCAACTACTGAGCCCACATTACAGAGTGCGAGGCGCCAACTACTGAGCCCGGGAACTAGAGAAAGCCGCACACAGCAACAAAGACCCAGTGCAGCCAAAAATCAATCAATCAATTTTTGAAAAAAGAAAGAAAAAAGAAATGAGGACAGCTTAAGAGACCTCACGCAGCATTACAGGTACTAACATTCTCACGTGCAGAGGTCCCAGAAGGAGGAGAGAGAGACAAAAGGTAGAGAACATACGTACTATCAACAGCTGAAAACGTCCCTAACCTGTAAGAGGAATCAGACACCTAAGTCCAGGAAGCACAGACAGCCCAAACAGCATCAACAGAAAGATCACACAAAAGACACACCATGCTTAAAACGGCAAAAATTAAAGATAAAGCTACAACAAAGGAGGCAAGAATATACAATGGGGGAAAGACAGTCTCTTCAATAAATGGTGCTGGGAAAACTGGACAGCTAAATAGAAAAGAATCAAACTGGACTACTCTGTCACATCAAGCACAAAAGTAAATTTTAAATGCATTAAAGACTTAAATTTATTTTTAAAAATATTTTATTGAAGTACAGTTGATTTATACTGTTTTATTAATTTCTGTTGTACAGCAAAGTGACTCAGGCATACGTATATATAAATTCTTTTTCATACTCTTTCCCACAATGGTTTATTACAGGATATTGAGCACAGTTCTCTGTGCCACACAGCAGGACTCTGTTGTTCACCCATTCATATAAAACAGTCTGCGTCTGCTGATTCCAAACTCCCAGTCTTTTCCCCCCTACCCTTCTTCCTCCTTGGCAACCACAGGTCTCTTCTCCATGTAAAGATCTCAATTTCAATTTAAGATGTGAAACCAAAAAATTCTGGAAGAAAACAGAGGCAGTAACTCTTTGACATTAGTCTTAGTAATATTGGGGGGGGGGGCATGTCTCCTCAGGCAAGGGACATAAAGGCGAAAATAAACAAATAAGACTACTTCAAACTAAAAAACCTTTGTGCACAGAGAAGGAAATTATCAACATAATGAAAAGGTTATCTACTGAACAGGAGAAGATATTTGCAAACGATGTATCTGGTACAGGGTTACTATCCAAAATATACAACTCAACATCAAGNAAAAAAAAAAAAAACGAAACAAAGACGAAGAATACAATAACTAAAGTAACAATCACACTACCAGCATCAACAGGAGATGAGACGACAGGGAGGACGAGATCAGCAAGCTGGAAGGCAAACAGCGGAAATCACGGAAGCTAGACAGAAAAAGAGTAAGGACTTCCCCGGTGGCCCCGTGGTTAAGAATCCGTCCGCCAATGCAGGGGACACAGGTTCGCCATCCCTGCTCCGGGAAGATCCCGCGTGCCGTGGAGCAACTAAGCCCATGCGCCTCAACTACTGAGCCCACATTACAGAGTGCGAGGCGCCAACTACTGAGCCCGGGAACTAGAGAAAGCCGCACACAGCAACAAAGACCCAGTGCAGCCAAAAATCAATCAATCAATTTTTGAAAAAAGAAAGAAAAAAGAAATGAGGACAGCTTAAGAGACCTCACGCAGCATTACAGGTACTAACATTCTCACGTGCAGAGGTCCCAGAAGGAGGAGAGAGAGACAAAAGGTAGAGAACATACGTACTATCAACAGCTGAAAACGTCCCTAACCTGTAAGAGGAATCAGACACCTAAGTCCAGGAAGCACAGACAGCCCAAACAGCATCAACAGAAAGATCACACAAAAGACACACCATGCTTAAAACGGCAAAAATTAAAGATAAAGCTACAACAAAGGAGGCAAGAATATACAATGGGGGAAAGACAGTCTCTTCAATAAATGGTGCTGGGAAAACTGGACAGCTAAATAGAAAAGAATCAAACTGGACTACTCTGTCACATCAAGCACAAAAGTAAATTTTAAATGCATTAAAGACTTAAATTTATTTTTAAAAATATTTTATTGAAGTACAGTTGATTTATACTGTTTTATTAATTTCTGTTGTACAGCAAAGTGACTCAGGCATACGTATATATAAATTCTTTTTCATACTCTTTCCCACAATGGTTTATTACAGGATATTGAGCACAGTTCTCTGTGCCACACAGCAGGACTCTGTTGTTCACCCATTCATATAAAACAGTCTGCGTCTGCTGATTCCAAACTCCCAGTCTTTTCCCCCCTACCCTTCTTCCTCCTTGGCAACCACAGGTCTCTTCTCCATGTAAAGATCTCAATTTCAATTTAAGATGTGAAACCAAAAAATTCTGGAAGAAAACAGAGGCAGTAACTCTTTGACATTAGTCTTAGTAATATTGGGGGGGGGGGCATGTCTCCTCAGGCAAGGGACATAAAGGCGAAAATAAACAAATAAGACTACTTCAAACTAAAAAACCTTTGTGCACAGAGAAGGAAATTATCAACATAATGAAAAGGTTATCTACTGAACAGGAGAAGATATTTGTAAACGATGTATCTGGTACAGGGTTACTATCCAAAATATACAACTCAACATCAAGAAATTAAGACATGGGCAGAGGAACTGACTAGACATTTTCCAAAGAAGATATACAGATGGCCAACAGGCACATGAAAAGATGCTCAACATTACTTATCATCAGAGAAATGCAAATCGAAACCACAATGAGGCAGCGACCTCACACCTGTTAAAATGGCTATCACCAAAAAGACAACAAACAAGTACTGCAAGAATGTGGAAAAAAGGGATCCCAGGTGCACTGTAGGCAGGAATGCAAACTGGCACAGCCCCTATGGAAAGCAGTATAGAGATTCCTCAAACAGTTAAAAATAGATGTACCATATGACCAAACAACTCCATTCCCATTATCTAACCAAAGAATATGAAAGCACTAATTCAAAAAAGATACATGCACCCATATGCTCACGGCAGCATTATTTATAATAGCTAAGAAACAAAAGCAACCTAAATGCCCATTAACAGATGGATACGGCCATGTGGTGTGTACACACACACACACACACACACACACACACACACTCACACTCTAAATGGAACTTTCTTTTTTGGCTGCGCCACGCAGCATCTGGAATATCTTAATTCTCTGATCAGGGATTGAGCCTGCACCCCCTATAGCGGAAGCATGGAGTCTTAACTACTGGACCACCAGGGAAGTCCTCACACAACGGAATATCACTCAGTCAGAAACAATGGAATCTTCTGATCCCTTTCAATCTTAGATCCTACAAGCCATGTGCCTTAATCAATTNTTTTTTGGCTGCGCCACGCAGCATCTGGAATATCTTAATTCTCTGATCAGGGATTGAGCCTGCACCCCCTATAGCGGAAGCGTGGAGTCTTAACTACTGGACCACCAGGGAAGTCCTCACACAACGGAACATCACTCAGTCAGAAACAATGGAATCTTCTGATCCCTTTCAATCTTTCAATCTAAGATCCTACAAGCCATGTGCCTTAAACAATCACTTAAAATGAAATCTTGCCATTTGCAACAAATGGATAGACCTAGAGGATATTATCATAAATGAAAGAAGTCAGAGAAAGAAAAACACAGTAGGATTTCACTCATATTTGGAACCTAAAGAACAAAACAAATGAATAAACAGAAAAGGTTATAGACACAGAGAACAAACAGGTGGTTGCCAGGGGGGAAGAGGGTGAGGGGGGAAAGAAGCAGCTGAGGGAAATTAAGAGGTACAAACTTCCAGTTGCAAAATAAATGAGTCACAGGTATGAGGTGTACAGTATGTGGAATCTAGTCAGTAACAGTGCAACACTTCTGCATGGTGGTGACAGATCATAATGACAATTATCATGGTGATCATTCTAAAATGCACAGAAATATCAAACCACACGTTGGGTAACAGGAACTAACATAGCCTTGTAGAAGACTTGTACTTCAAAAACAAAAACTCATAGCAGAGGAAATCAGATTTCCACAGGCAGCGGGAGGGGGAAGGAAAACTGGATAAAGGCATTCAAAAAGTACAAACTCCTAGTTATAAGGTGATTAAGTGCAAGAGTCATACACACAGCACGATAGACATAATTAGCACTGCTCTATGCCACATATGGAAGTTTTTAACAGTAAATCCTAAGAGTTCTCATTGCAAGGAAAAAAATTTTTTTGATTTCTTAAATGAGATGATGGATGCTTACTTACTAAACTTATTAAGATCATCAGTTCATGGTGTCAGTCAAATCGTTACACTGTATATTTTAAACTTATACAGCTCTCTATGTCAATTATTTTTATTTTTCAATAAAACTGGAAAAATGAAAAGAAGGGGATACATACAGATCTATACTATCGCTATGAAGTCACTCACTAACCCTGCTTCTCTTGCAGCATTCTGACTCACCACTCCTAGTACCATTATTCTATTAACCATCGGCGGCCTATCTCATAACACCTCATTCCCTTCAGAGAAGCACTTAATGCTTACCAAAATTTTCTAAACACTTTTCCAAGCACACAAAATTGCAGTTAAACCTCCTGTCACTTACAATTAGTAAATTCTTTCTTTTTCCAAGACTTGTTATTAACAATGTCAGTTTTGGGGGTCAGAGAGGAGTGGGGGAATAAAAAGAAGAATACACACTACTAATTTTGCCAGAATAGCCCAGGAAAACTATTAATATAGTCAACTATTTATCTTTATAATGTTAAATATCCAACATATAAGTAATTTAAGCTAGTATCTTTCTGAAATGCCTTTTTCTGTGTAATAAGGATCATGTTAAACTCCTATATAAAGAAGCACCAAACAGCATATTTTATAAGGTAAGCCACAGTTTTTTCCCTAAACCAAAGAATATCAGTGAGGTGTATCTATTTGTCAAAGTGGAATTCTAAGTCTTAAAACTGCTCACATGAATTATCCAGAATTTTCTTGCATTAACAAAATACTTCTGCTGCTCCTGTTTCTTGGCCTGTCACCCTGGTACATGGTGTGCTGTGTTCAGTCACGGTTAATTCTTAAAAAAGAAGTCTGACCATATTAGGCTATGATCTAATAAGATATTTCTTTAAAATTTTAAAACAAGCAAGCTAAATCATACAAAATGTAAAATGTTAACGTTTTTCTATCAGGAATATGGAAGCTTTAATTAAGAGTCAATTATAATTAGCTAAACTCTCTCCCCACTCCATTTAGAAGTCATCAGTGGAATGAAAATTAAACCTGTACATAATAGGAAGTCAAAACTAAGGCTTGAGAACTAAGACCCTGTTTATCCTAATTTTAGTGGGAAGGAAAAAGAACTGCTGCTGCTGCTGCTAAGTCACTTCAGTCGTGTCCAACTCTGTGCGCCCCCATAGACGGCGGCCCACCAGGCTCCCCCGTCCCTGGGATTCTCCAGGCAGGAACACTGGAGTGGGTTGCCATTTCCTTCTCCAATGCATGAAAGGGAAAAGTCAAAGTGACATCGCTCAGTCGTGTCCGACTCTTAGCGACCCCATGGACTGCATGCAGCCCACCAGGCTCCTCCATCCATGGGATTTTCCAGGCAAGAGTACTAGAGTGGGGTGCTATTGCCTTCTCCAGTAAAAAGAGCAGATTTAGGTAATTCTGCAAATTCACCTATTCCGTTGGTGAGCAATGCAGCTGAAAGACATGACCACCTGTACTGCTGTTTCTGGTTAGACCTAGAACCTTGGACAGGACATGAAGCTTCAGGAAATCTTAAAAGATGACAATGAAAGCCTTATTTACAGTCTAACGTATTTAAACCTATGTCTTCTGAGCCATTACATTTTTTTTTCTGACGGAAAGAACAGTGATCTAAGAATTAGTCTGGAATCTTACTAGTTCTAGCTACTTGAGTCCTTAAGTTATCTGTCTTAGTTTTCTACCCACAAAATGATTTTAGCCTCATCACCTTCACTGATGGGGTCCTCTGGCATGCCAAGTTCCCAAGACACTCTAAAAAATAACTCCATGGCCAAATAAGTTTGAGAAATGCTGCATACTATTGCTGTCTCACCTCCCCTTCTTCATCTTACAGAAAGAAGTACAAGATATACAGACAAATTACAGGCCCTGAGAATCCCTGCCGTCAAATGAAAACCTATATTGTATCCCCATTTAGGTGGAAAATAAAAAACCCTCCAGCTTCATTTAATCTAGCGCTTCGCAAAATCACATAACCAGAGTTCTGTTTGTTGGCTGGTGTTTAATTTCACGTAACATTTATTACCATTTCACAGAACCAATATTCCACAAAACTTATTCTAAGAAACACTGGTCACTGCCAGCTCTGAACCGTTTTTCCCCATCTATACTTAGTAGAAATGCTTACTGAAAATATTCAGCATAGCTGTTTAGTGTCTGAAANCCCCCATAGACGGCGGCCCACCAGGCTCCCCCGTCCCTGGGATTCTCCAGGCAGGAACACTGGAGTGGGTTGCCATTTCCTTCTCCAATGCATGAAAGGGAAAAGTCAAAGTGACATCGCTCAGTCGTGTCCGACTCTTAGCGACCCCATGGACTGCATGCAGCCCACCAGGCTCCTCCATCCATGGGATTTTCCAGGCAAGAGTACTAGAGTGGGGTGCTATTGCCTTCTCCAGTAAAAAGAGCAGATTTAGGTAATTCTGCAAATTCACCTATTCCGTTGGTGAGCAATGCAGCTGAAAGACATGACCACCTGTACTGCCGTTTCTGGTTAGACCTAGAACCTTGGACAGGACATGAAGCTTCAGGAAATCTTAAAAGATGACAATGAAAGCCTTATTTACAGTCTAACGTATTTAAACCTATGTCTTCTGAGCCATTACATTTTTTTTTCTGACGGAAAGAACAGTGATCTAAGAATTAGTCTGGAATCTTACTAGTTCTAGCTACTTGAGTCCTTAAGTTATCTGTCTTAGTTTTCTATCCACAAAACGACTTTAGCCTCATCACCTTCACTGATGGGGTCCTCTGGCACGCCAAGTTCCCAAGACACTCTAAAAAATAACTCCGTGGCCAAATAAGTTTGAGAAATGCTGCATACTATTGCTGTCTCACCTCCCCTTCTTCATCTTACAGAAAGAAGTACAAGATATACAGACAAATTACAGGCCCTGAGAATCCCTGCCGTCAAATGAAAACCTATATTGTATCCCCATTTAGGTGGAAAATAAAAAACCCTCCAGCTTCATTTAATCTAGCGCTTCGCAAAATCACATAACCAGAGTTCTGTTTGTTGGCTGGTGTTTAATTTCACGTAACATTTATTACCATTTCACAGAACCAATATTCCACAAAACTTATTCTAAGAAACACTGGTCACTGCCAGCTCTGAACCGTTTTTCTCCATCTATACTTAGTAGAAATGCTTACTGAAAATATTCAGCATAGCTGTTTAGTGTCTGAAAAATCTAATATAAACTATCAATGAGTCAATGGCTCTTTCCCCCCCACTTTAATTAAGAGTCGTGGTCCCCAGCCAATAATCTCTCTTTAGGGGATCCTTGTAACATCTAGCACTTTGGAATGGGGAAGGGACTAATGCTCAAGTCTACAGCATGAGAAGAACTGTAATAAATGACTCTTAAAAGATTAATACCGGCCCAGAATTACAAAGTCCATTAACACCAACACACAGAGTGAGCTGTAAGTGTTTCGCTCACAGGGTTGGCTCCAGTCTGCTGATGCGCATCCTAAGTAGTGCGCTACTTCAGGGCATGTTCTTTTACCACTTGCAACTCTTCCCCCAGTTTCTAAGAGCAACAGGGATTTGAGCGATAATTAAGTCATTCACTAACGCCTACCTCATGCGTTCACTCTAATAATTGAATATTTTATAAATAGTGGCTCTGTATCCATTAACACAAATAGTGTACATTTCAACTTATTAAAACTTCATTCTTTACCACCTCCAACTTTGGTGTTTGTTTCTAAAATTAAAAGGTTACATTCGAAACATGAGTCTATAAATCCAGGGAAGAAAGTCGTAACTCTATTGAAGAGGTGCACTCAAAGAGAATGGAATCTAAAAGAATTTTGTTGCTTTTCAACACTACCAGCAGTGAAAAAAGCACCACAGAGTTCACATCAAAATGCAAAGAAAAGGAGTTCTTGGCAAGTCACCAAAAGGAATACCCACTAGAGACAGACACAAGGGCCGGCGACATCGTATGCTGAGCGGCTTGCCTCTCTAATGAGAGAATCATTCTACCCCAGGACCCTATCACCTGCTTGTTTGTAATATTAAGTAAGTTAAGAACGAGCACAAAATATTAAAAAACTCTCACAAGAAGTGTGGAAGTGAGTTTAGAAGTGTGTTTAAGAGAAAAGGTACCTTAGCATTTCTTTAAAGTCAATGATGGGACCAAATTTTTATGTTGTAAGAGAAATCTTTAAATCTGTTGCTTAGAGAAATCTTTAAATCTGTTGCTTTTTTAATCTATAAATTAAGTGTACAAAAATGCAACAAAATGGGAAAGCTTTAAAATTGCATTCTTCTAAAAATACTTGCCTAGGTATTGAATACAGGCATTTCCAGGTTGGGAAAAGATATTTAGAATATACATGTACAGGCAGCCCTCCATACTTGCCCATCCACAGACTCAATCAACCACAGATGGAAAAAATATATATTTTTTAATTACAGAGAGGTCCAAAAAGAGCACATAATATGTAAAAATCTAATAAGTTATACATCTAAGATTTATGCACCTCAATATATATAAACTTAAAAATTAACNGACTCAATCAACCACAGATAGAAAAAATATATATATATTTTTTAATTTCAGAGAGGTCCAAAAAGAGCACATAATATGTAAAAATCCAATAAGTTATACATCTAAGATTTATGCACCTCAATATATATATAAACTTAAAAATTAATGTTAGGGTTTCCCTGGTGGTCCCATGGTTAGGACTCTGCCTTGCAATGCAGAGAACAGTGGTTTGATTTCTGGTCCGGGAAGATCCCAGGTGCTGCCGGGCAACTAAGCCCATGCACTACAACTACACAGGCTGTGCTCTGGAGCCCTCGGGCCACAGTTACTGAAGCCCACAGGCCCCAGAGCTTGTGCTCCACAATGAGAGAAGCCACCGCAGTGAGAAGCCCGCACACCGCAGCTAGAGAGTAGTCCCCACTCAGGGCAGCTAGAGAAGCCCATGAGCAGCAACCAAGACCCCGTGCAGCCAGATCAATCAATGAATATTTTAAAAAACTATTTTTAAAAAAGGAAATACAAAGTATTCAATTTATCCTGGGGAATTTTTGTCAAAATCATTGAAATCCCATAATTTTACAACTAAGAGGAATCTTGGCAGTTATCTAATCCAACTCCTTTAGTTTATACCTAAACTGTGGTCCAGAAATGTTACACTATTTTACAGTCAGCAACAAAACTAGGGTTAGAACCTAGATGCTTTTTCCAATCCATGATTCCTTTTGTTATACCCATGACTAAACAGCACTATTCATTAGAACTGACGAAGGAAGCAACAAAGCCCAGGGATGCCAAGTCTGAGTGCTATAAACAACAGTGAAATGTGGTGATATGCAGGTGCTCAGGTAACAAGTCTACAACAAAACATGAACGTTTTTACGATAATGAGTATCAGTCAATGAACAGCAAAAATGGGAGATCAGAAAACAAAGCCTTCAGAAGTGACACAGACGAGACGGGAGACGCCCTACTCCATTTTCCAGCCTCAGCAGTGCCCTGCTGTTCTGTGACCGTCAGGCCTGAGGTGCACCACCCAGAGACACACACAGGGGCACGCTCTTCATCCAGGGGTCTGCCAAGGAGCCCCTCTCCTCAGAGCCGCTCCTGACATCCTCATATAATTATCACCACCACCATTCCCCGTCTCTCACCTCCTCTTCCCTTTTCTTGTTAGCGCACATTCTCCTGACACTGTACAGCATACTTACTCGTTTATTCACCCTCCTCAGCTCAGACAGCCGCTCAGTCGTGTCCAACTCTTTGCGACCCCATGAACCGCAGCACGCCAGGCGGCCTCCCTGTCCATCATCAAGTCCCAGAGTCCACCCAAACCCATGTCCATTGCGTCAGTGATGCCATCCAACCATCTCATCCTCTGTCGTCCTCTTCTCCTCCTGCCTTCAATCTTTCCCAGCATCAGTGTCTTTTCAAATGAGTCAGCTCTTCCCATCAGGTGGCCAAAGTATTGGGAGTTTCAGCTTCAACATTAGTCCTTCCAATGAACATCCAGGACTGATCTCCTTTAGGACGGACTGGTTGGATCTCTTTGACCATAGCCTTGACTAGACGGACCTTTGTTGGCAAAGTAATGTCTCTGCTTTTTAATATGCTGTCTAGGTTGGTCACAACTTTCCTTCCAACCATCCTCCTCACTATCACATAATCTCCCCTAGGGAAAGAGCGTCTCTCTCCCATTCCCTGTGCTACATCCCCGGAGCCTAAAGTGACACCTGGCACACAGTAGGGACTCAGCAAATATTTGCGGCTTAACTGCCTAGATGCATTCATTCATTTGTAAATTGGATTAATCAATTCATAAACAAGTAAATGAATTTTCAACTCTTTTTGCCTATATGTCTTCACGGCCAGTGAGATGCCACAGAGATGCAGTCGTCGGTAACGTAAAGCTGGTGTCAAGTGAAGAAACACCAGTGTCCTTTTCGTCAGATCTCCCCAGGACCACCTGTGTCCTCAATACACTCCTTTAATTTCCTGCAGAGAAACTTCCAATATTATTTCTGACGAGAAACTACTCAACAGATTAATGAGGACAAAACTAGGTACCACTTAAATGGGACTAAGTATAAAAGATAGAAAAATTCTTGATAAAAGAATTCAAACTGACCTTGAAAAATGGGTATCTTTCAAAAATCTGAATGACATGAATTAGGGATAGCAGAAAATACCACAAAACCTAGAAATAAAAATTAGCAAGAAAGCACAGCCAAAATAAAATTTACTTTAAAAGCTCTTTGGCCACACACTAAGAAACTGAATATATTATCAGCAACTGAATTCTTATTAAAAATACTTAACAACCATACTAATATTAACCATACTAAAAATATTAACAACCATACTAATAATGGTTATAGGCACTACTTTACATACGTATCAGACCAACCAATTCCAAGCAAGATCAAATATCTCTACATCATGCCAGGTACATATACTGGATTGACCAAAAAGTTCTGAACTTTTGGGGCAACCCCATATTTCCAATACTCTTTAAATATTATTGCTATTTTAACATTTTAAACATTAATGCAAACTTCTGAAAAGAAATCTTTAAAATTCTGGTTAGCTAAAATGTGCAGAGGACCACGTCTTATTCATCTATGCATCCCCAGGACCTACCATGGTGACTGGAACATGCTGGGAATCACACATTTATATGACTGGTTGAACAGAACAGTCACACTCCTCCACAGACCAGGAGCCACTCTAAGTGTGAAACTTTGAGCTATTTCTAGAATGACTGTCATGGAAAAGCCAGTGTGTGTGTTACTTTACAGACAAAATTTGTAGACCTAGACACATTCTGGATTTCAAAACTCACATATATAATGTATATATTTTACTTTTATAATTAACTACTGACTGGAAGGAAATCAACTGCTTTTTAATCATGCAAGCAGTTAGCTAAGTTATTTGGCATATCAAATGAATTTCCACAGCAAAAACACAAACTTTCCTTGTTTAGGCCAGTCAGACCTCAATAGGTGGCATTGTTCACTTGTCAAGTCATTACCAGGAGGTCGTAAAACCAGAGGCTCCTCAGACTTAATGGAAAAAGCAGACCTGAAATACAAAAACTACAGACAAATGGCAATGGTGCTCCCAACAAGACGATCCCTTTCACGTGCGCTCTGCACACACTAAAATGTACTTCACTTTCTCAACACTCTCCCTCAGCTTTTACTTTGTATAAGACAACTGTCAAGAGCTTTGACATCATATGAATTTTCCTTTGGTTCCACATCACAGGTTTCTAGAACACATNTGAGTCAGCTCTTCCCATCAGGTGGCCAAAGTATTGGGAGTTTCAGCTTCAACATTAGTCCTTCCAATGAACATCCAGGACTGATCTCCTTTAGGACGGACTGGTTGGATCTCTTTGACCATAGCCTTGACTAGACGGACCTTTGTTGGCAAAGTAATGTCTCTGCTTTTTAATATGCTGTCTAGGTTGGTCACAACTTTCCTTCCAACCATCCTCCTCACTATCACATAATCTCCCCTAGGGAAAGAGCGTCTCTCTCCCATTCCCTGTGCTACATCCCCGGAGCCTAAAGTGACACCTGGCACACAGTAGGGACTCAGCAAATATTTGCGGCTTAACTGCCTAGATGCATTCATTCATTTGTAAATTGGATTAATCAATTCATAAACAAGTAAATGAATTTTCAACTCTTTTTGCCTATATGTCTTCACGGCCAGTGAGATGCCACAGAGATGCAGTCGTCAGTAACGTAAAGCTGGTGTCAAGTGAAGAAACACCAGTGTCCTTTTCGTCAGATCTCTCCAGGACCACCTGTGTCCTCAATACACTCCTTTAATTTCCTGCAGAGAAACTTCCAATATTATTTCTGACGAGAAACTACTCAACAGATTACTGAGGACAAAACTAGGTACCACTTAAATGGGACTAAGTATAAAAGATAGAAAAATTCTTGATAAAAGAATTCAAACTGACCTTGAAAAATGGGTATCTTTCAAAAATCTGAATGACATGAATTAGGGATAGCAGAAAATACCACAAAACCTAGAAATAAAAATTAGCAAGAAAGCACAGCCAAAATAAAATTTACTTTAAAAGCTCTTTGGCCACACACTAAGAAACTGAATATATTATCAGCAACTGAATTCTTATTAAAAATACTTAACAACCATACTAATATTAACCATACTAAAAATATTAACAACCATACTAATAATGGTTATAGGCACTACTTTACATACGTATCAGACCAACCAATTCCAAGCAAGATCAAATATCTCTACATCATGCCAGGTACATATACTGGATTGACCAAAAAGTTCTGAACTTTTGGGGCAACCCCATATTTCCAATACTCTTTAAATATTATTGCTATTTTAACATTTTAAACATTAATGCAAACTTCTGAAAAGAAATCTTTAAAATTCTGGTTAGCTAAAATGTGCAGAGGACCACGTCTTATTCATCTATGCATCCCCAGGACCTACCATGGTGACTGGAACATGTTGGGAATCACACATTTATATGACTGGTTGAACAGAACAGTCACACTCCTCCACAGACCAGGAGCCACTCTAAGTGTGAAACTTTGAGCTATTTCTAGAATGACTGTCATGGAAAAGCCAGTGTGTGTGTTACTTTACAGACAAAATTTGTAGACCTAGACACATTCTGGATTTCAAAACTCACATATATAATGTATATATTTTACTTTTATAATTAACTACTGACTGGAAGGAAATCAACTGCTTTTTAATCATGCAAGCAGTTAGCTAAGTTATTTGGCATATCAAATGAATTTCCACAGCAAAAACACAAACTTTCCTTGTTTAGGCCAGTCAGACCTCAATAGGTGGCATTGTTCACTTGTCAAGTCATTACCAGGAGGTCGTAAAACCAGAGGCTCCTCAGACTTAATGGAAAAAGCAGACCTGAAATACAAAAACTACAGACAAATGGCAATGGTGCTCCCAACAAGACGATCCCTTTCACGTGCGCTCTGCACACACTAAAATGTACTTCACTTTCTCAACACTCTCCCTCAGCTTTTACTTTGTACAAGACAACTGTCAAGAGCTTTGACATCATATGAATTTTCCTTTGGTTTCACATCACAGGTTTCAAGAACACATTTTCTTTCTTGTAGTTTTCCATTTGGCAACAGTGAGTTCTCTCTCCAGCTGTCTCTGAAAAATGGTCAACTCAGCTGCCCATTCATCCAGTGAGTGCTCCACTGGGCTTCTACTCCATCCCTGGCACTCTGCACCAAGCATTCCTTTTGACTCTGGCAGAGAATTTTTATAAGTCAGTGTATGAACACAAATTACACCATAGATTATGGTGGTCTAATAAAACCCAGCTTATTTTCAAAAGGAGGGATCTATCTGCAGAGTAAGCAAGAAGCTCCACCACCAGAGGCAAGGCACAGAAACATCCACAGTTCCTTTATTTCCAGTTCTAAGTAAAGCAATTAAGAAATATACAAATGAATCTTCACCAAATGATATATTTTAGAAGTTACAGGTGGTATAATAGGATTTTAAAGAGTAAAATTACACGATGATGAACCAAACTGAATGGTTTCAGTATTACTACTTTTTTCTTTTGAAAGAAATAATTCTAATTTAATATTAAAACTTAAACCTTATGATATGTTTTAATTCAAACAAATGTAAGAATTAAAATGGAAGAACAAAACGAGGAAAACTATAATTTGCAAATGCTGGCTGGACGAACTAGAAATATCACTTGTTTGCCCTTGAGCTCGGTGTCTGATGCTTCCGAATGGCTCGTCATCGCCCACAGCCCAGCAACTCAAAATGCTGATGATTATGTAGCCAAGCACCTTTACCCTGACTTAGTTCTCACGAGCCCTATGTGCTGTTCTCCCCATGCTCATAAATGAGGAACCTGAAGAGTGGAAGCAGAGGAGGCAGAAACCTGCTCCAAGCCACACAGGTAGTAAGTGGGGAAGACGAGACTTAAGGCAAGTGTCTGATCGGAGTCCACATTATTACCCGTGATGCTCCTCAGACTATCTGATATCAATATTTTCATCCAAAATGTCCAGAACGATAAACACACCAAGGCTATCTACTAGTACTGGTANTCAGCTTTTACTTTGTACAAGACAACTGTCAAGAGCTTTGACATCATATGAATTTTCCTTTGGTTTCACATCACAGGTTTCAAGAACACATTTTCTTTCTTGTAGTTTTCCATTTGGCAACAGTGAGTTCTCTCTCCAGCTGTCTCTGAAAAATGGTCAACTCAGCTGCCCATTCATCCAGTGAGTGCTCCACTGGGCTTCTACTCCATCCCTGGCACTCTGCACCAAGCATTCCTTTTGACTCTGGCAGAGAATTTTTATAAGTCAGTGTATGAACACAAATTACACCATAGATTATGGTGGTCTAATAAAACCCAGCTTATTTTCAAAAGGAGGGATCTATCTGCAGAGTAAGCAAGAAGCTCCACCACCAGAGGCAAGGCACAGAAACATCCACAGTTCCTTTATTTCCAGTTCTAAGTAAAGCAATTAAGAAATATACAAATGAATCTTCACCAAATGATATATTTTAGAAGTTACAGGTGGTATAATAGGATTTTAAAGAGTAAAATTACACGATGATGAACCAAACTGAATGGTTTCAGTATTACTACTTTTTTCTTTTGAAAGAAATAATTCTAATTTAATATTAAAACTTAAACCTTATGATATGTTTTAATTCAAACAAATGTAAGAATTAAAATGGAAGAACAAAACGAGGAAAACTATAATTTGCAAATGCTGGCTGGACGAACTAGAAATATCACTTGTTTGCCCTTGAGCTCGGTGTCTGATGCTTCCGAATGGCTCGTCATCGCCCACAGCCCAGCAACTCAAAATGCTGATGATTATGTAGCCAAGCACCTTTACCCTGACTTAGTTCTCACGAGCCCTATGTGCTGTTCTCCCCATGCTCATAAATGAGGAACCTGAAGAGTGGAAGCAGAGGAGGCAGAAACCTGCTCCAAGCCACACAGGTAGTAAGTGGGGAAGACGAGACTTAAGGCAAGTGTCTGATCGGAGTCCACACTATTACCCGTGATGCTCCTCAGACTATCTGATATCAATATTTTCATCCAAAATGTCCAGAACGATAAACACACCAAGGCTATCTACTAGTACTGGTATCATCTTCACACTATTCAAGCCAGATCATTTATCACAGGGCACGTCTCTCCTCCTGCAGGTGGTTAATCAAGAATCAGCGTCCACTCAGTGCCACGCGTAAAATTTGACACCAAACATCCTGCTCACAGTCCCATTCTTCAGCTTCCAGAAGACAGTATAAGTAGCTACATATTAACTATAACCTATTAAAGTATACCTCAAGAGATCAATTAGCAAACTACTCTAGAATTTCAGACTTTCAAACCCCAGAAGAAAGCAATAAAGGTTAAAATGAAGACTCAAAAGGCATGTCCTAGAGCTTCTGTCCCCAGTGCGCAAAGGAAACCCTCCAGCTCCCTTTCGAATTTTCCCCTTGACTGTAGTTAACTTTACTAACAGTTAACCTGAAGATCCACTCTTCTCTTACACCTGTTCTGCCTTCCTTTAGTTACCCGCTGCTGACCTACTGTGTAATTTGCTCATTTAGTACAGCTACTTTCAAATGCCTACCTCTGACCACTCCCTCCCACCCTAGGATGTGAGCGCCACAGGAGCAAGGGATCACTGATCTGACTTACTCACTCTTTTGCTGACCAGAGCAAATGCCTCTCAGACACCACAAGGCACACAGCATGTGCTCAATAAATATTTTTACAAACACATCAAGAAACCACAAATTAGGAAGGGCAAGAATGCCAAACTACACAAACACCACAAAAACCAAGCGCAAAAAGAGAAGAGAAAAGAGAGTAACTTCAGAAGAAAAAAAGCAGTAGTGTGAGGGCAGGTGGCGCAGAAACGCTGTGATGGCAGAACACGCCGGAGGATGTGAGTGCCACTGTCACAAGTCTTGCTCAGTGTTGTGGGACAGAAGGCAGGAAGAACACGACACATCTGGAAAAGACTCATTTCAAATGGTCAGAATACATAAAACCTTAACAATGAAAATGCTTCAATCGTCTGGAAATTCTGCTTTATGCTGAACGGTTCATTCACTGGTGTCGGTTATTTGAGGTTAATTACTTCAGCCCACTTTTATGCTCTCGCATGGCAACACCATGGTCTAGTGCAAAAAGCTCTTAAATTTGGAGACACTGCTCTGCCACTCACCACCTGTGTTACCCTGGACAAATTAATTCTCTAAGTAAGAGGAGTGAATCCACACCCTATCCATACCCTCTATACAATCATGAAGGTCCTATCTCTAATGCTTTATGATGCTATGATTTTATGATCTGAGACAAGGTTTGGAAATTCTTGACCTAAAGAAAGAACTTTTAGGAAAAAATGTTCCCACCGCTGGTTTAACTCTACCCCTATGCGTCTTCCTCAGAATTAATAGTATGACATGGGGACAGAATCACGGCCTCTGCTCTAACTTAAGTAAATGATTTTAAAACTTTGATAACTTAACTATTATTAATAAAAAATGCCATGCAGCACACCTCAAGAGAGATTCGGACACAAAACTGTCCTGACTTAGGGGCTGCTCACAGAATGCGGCTTTTTTGACTAAATTGTACAAACGTTGCCCCCTACTTCAAGCCCTCTACTTTACTCAAAAAGTGGCCTGAAAAAATATCTTAAAATTTCAAAATGCTCATCCTTTGCCATCACTCAAATTCTATTGATTATGACAGTTAGGTATTTATACAATAGTATATACCTATCCTATACAAAATTGTCTGGTTTCTCTGCATAACTGAAGGAAAATGTCAGTACAATACACTGAATAAGTTTCTAAACATAGGCTGTTGTTATTATTTTCATATACATAGAGTAAGGCTGGGACACAGATGGGCAAACAGTGGAAACAGTGTCAGACTTTTATCTTTTGGGGCTCCAAAATCACTGCAGATGGTGAGTGCAGCCATGAAATTAAAAGACACTTACTCCTTGGAAGAAAAGTTANGTTCCTATGACCTAGCAATTACACCCCTAGGTATATACCCAGGAGAAATGAAAACATATGCTTATTAATACATAAAAACCTGTCCATAAATATCCACAGCAAAGCTTTCTATATAAGCCCCAAATGAAAACAACCCAATGGCCATCAATGGATGAACAGAGAAACAGAATCTGCTATATCCATACAACAAAATATTATTCAGCCACAAAATGGAATCAAGTACTGACAACACGCTATAACACGGTTGAAGCCTGCAAACATGCTAAGTGAAAGAAGCCAGTCAACAAGATACCAGTATGATACAATTTTCATCTACCTGAACTGTCCAGATTAAAGAAATCCAGGAACAGAAAGTGGAATACGCTCACCTAGAGCTGGGATGTCTGAAGGATAATGAGGAGTGACCGCTCTGGGGATGAGGTTTCTTTTCTGGATGATGAAAACCTTCTGGCGTTAGTGATAATGGCTGCATGACTCTGAATATACTAAAAACCATTCAGTCATATGCTTTAAATGGGTACCTTGTATAGTATGTGAATTATACAATTATACAAACAAGGTCCATATAGTCAAAGCACGATTTTTCCAGTAGTCATGTACAAACATGAGAGCTGGACCATAAAGAAGGCTGAGTGCTGAAGAAGTGATGCTTTCGAACCGTGGTGCGGGAGAAGACACTTGACAGTCCCCTGGAGAGCAAGGAGAACAAACCAATCAATCCTAAAGGAAATCAACCCTGACTATCTATTGAAAGGAGTGAGGCTGAAGCTCCAATAACTGAACCATCTGATGCAAAGAACCCACTCACTGGAAAAGATCCCAATACTGAGAAAGACTGAGGACAGAGGATGACAAGATTAGATGGCATCATCGACTCAATGGCCGTGAGTTTGAGCAAACCCCAATGAGAAGGTGAAGGGCAGGGAAGTCTGGTGTGCTGCAGTCCACGGGGTCAGAGAGTCAGACACGACTCAAGTGACTAAACAACAACAGAACTGTCATAGAGAAATAAAAGCGCAGCACAGTCTTGACTTACAAAATGCTCTCACGCTGCTTCTAGAAACTACATCAGAGACATGACAAAGTACCCACATGAAAAACAGTATCATTTCAAATATCGCTGAAAACTCCATATGAACTCAGTTAGATGCAAGATAAGTAAAACACTATGAAGTTAAAAAAACTTATCAAAGCCAATATACTCACTTGTATGAAATCAAAGCACTGAACAATCACAGACTTTCCCACCAGTATGACTTTTCTCTAACTATGTGATCCTATAAAAGCAATCATTAAGGCAAACCTACGAAAGACTGAAGGCAGGAGGAGAAGGGGACGACAGAGGGTGAGACGGTTGGATGGCATCACCAACTCGATGGACATGAGTTTGAGTGAGCTCCGGAGCTGGTGATGGACAGGGAAGCCTGGCATGCTGCAGTCCATGGGGTCGCAAAGAGTTGGACTGATTTGACTGAGCTGAACTGATTTGGTTATAATAAAGAAATCCACTATGTATTTCAATATAAACACAAGATCAAATCACGTATTCAGAGTTCCGTACTGCTGATGGTAGTGAATGTAAATGTAAGCTATTTTTAAAAAACCTCAAATAAACCTTGAGCCTAAATACAACACTGCCCTAGAGCCTGCCTGGATGTTAGGTGGCCCTCATCTTTTTGGACTTGGCTCAGATGTCACTTCCTTAAGAAAACCCTCCCTCACTCCAGTCTCACACTAAGGGCGGCTTTCCTTACTAATCCACCAGCTAACTCGAACGGGACTGGAACTGCTTACCCATCTGTCTCCCCAATGGAATGGACTCCATAGAGGCCTGAAACCCAAAAATGGAGTCAGGACAGGGGGGAGCAGACGAAGTTTAGCGGAAACGCATCAGACATGTTCTGGCCCAACTATCCATACCTGGGAAGCAGGCAGGCACAAGGCCAGAAGCTCAAGGTTAGTAGGAAAGAGTAACGTGCTGAAAGGAATTAAGACCTCCTGAGAATATCAAAGGAGACCTTCTTGCACCTGGCAGAATCCATATCTATAAATGCTACCATGCACTGCTACAGGTCTCAAAAGGGAATTTGTGGGAGCACTTCTCCAATCGGAACGTGCACGTGAAATCACCTGGAGACCTAGTTCATGATGAGGACTTTGACTCAGTAGGTCTGAAGGGAAACCTGAGATTCTGTGTTCCCAGCGACACTGATGCTTCTGGTCTGCAGGCTACACTTTAACTAGAAAGGTTCTGGGAGACCCAGAGTCAGCCTTCTCACAGGGAACACGCAGCGTTACCTCCTGCCCTATCAACCTTCTTTTTTAAACCAACACATTCTGTGTTATTAAAAAGACACAAAAATCAAAACTTCAATCCTTCTGCATCTGTTGGCATCTTTTTTCCAAGACATCACTGTCCAACTTTGAAAAGTAAGCAATCTCTTACTCATCCACATATCTGCAGCTGGAAAACACAAGCCCCCAAAAAAGGCTTGTCAAATGATGCTCTATACAAACCACCTCAACTCTGGGTGATGGGCAGGGAAGCCTGGCACACTGCAGTCCACAAGGTCAGAGAGTCGGACACGACTGAGGACTGAACTGAACTGATACAAGTTCCAAGCATTCAGTTTTTCCCACGTGCTTCTTGTGAAGCTATATTTGTTCACTGGTTCATCTTTCCCGTGTGAACATCAATCGCTCGAAGACAGAGACGCCTCCCTGTGGGCTGTGGTACATGGTGCATCGGCTGACAGCCCAACGACTGATCTAGAAACACGCGACACTCGGGCTCCTGGAGAGAACACTGAGTAAGAACACATCCTTTTTTTCTGAGGGATTTAAAATGATCACATTTTTGACTCGTTTTCACAGAAGTTCAGGAATACACCCTGCAAGGACCATCAGCTCCACTTAACAGATAAGAAAATGGTCTAAGAAGGTTATTCAGTATGCTCCTTCACAGACAACCTCAGCATAGGAGAAAACGTTTAGTGAGCGGTACCTCGGTCTTCCCGCATTCATCGGGCGAATCCTGGTGTATGGCCATTTGATACTTGACATACAAAGAAAATGACTGGCTGAAGGACGACTTGAACTCTGGGTCCTCAAAGGAGACAGGTACTAACCTCACCTTCAGAGCAAGGAAAACACAAGCAAACACTATTGAAACATCTCTAACTGATGACATGCTTCTGAAGGTGAGGCCAGAGTAAGATCTCCGCAAATCCACTGCCAAAGCTCGGCACTGGCATTGTCTATAAGATGAGTAAACCTTGGAACAGGCTGACAACCACAAAGCCTGATGCATGAACTTTACACCGATATTTATGAAAAATTTAAACTCACAAGGGCCAGGACAGTTTCTTTTATTTGGTTTAATTTTTCCCTTTACCCATGTAATCCTCTGCGTATAGCAGAGTCAATATTGTTGCTCACGTAACTGACATTAGCTCTGTCACTTCTACTTACATTAAAGGCTTTTTCCCCTTCCAGATTTTTCTTGGGTAATTTGATTTATAAATTATAAATCAAGGACTTCATATGAGAACTTCAATTAAAACATGCTACTATCCATTCTAGTCCTACTCCGTCAGTTGTATATGGCCTGTACATCAACAAAGAGTAATTTAGCTATTAGGAACTCTCTCTACTCAACTTCTACATGGAGATAAAGCATGTTAACTGTGCTGGGCAAAGTGTGGCTACCATAAAAACCAGGATTTTTTTTAAAAAAA
>SJYW01037109.1:429933-495998 GCA_006410735.1 Raphicerus campestris | reverse complement strand
ATTTCAACATTGGTATCTTTTCTGCTTCTTCAGTGACCAGTTATGAACATATTAATAATTAAATAGTATATGACTAGAAGTATATTAAACAGTATCAAAGCTCAAAACTTCATTGCAGGAACAGTATTTAGGTGAGTGACAGCCAGCTAAGTAATAATGAGACCATGCCACTTGCCTACCTGCGTACTTGTCCAACCTCCTCCTGCTACTATGAGTGTGCCTACAGTATCCACTCCAGGGTTCTCCACCGACCACAATTCCATTCCCATGGACGGGACACAATATATATTCCAAAAGGAGAAAGATGCTTCTGTTACCTCGAAAGATGCTTTCTCTAACTGCCCTAAACTGGACACTTCTCTGTGTAAAACACAGCCCCTTCCACTTTCTGTCTGTGGCCATTTAGCCCAGCTCTCCCTAAAACTCCTGTCCTGGCAAGCAGACGCTGTCTCCACCTACCACCTCACAGTAGTTTCAATCTAGGATAGTGATGACACACACAAAAAGCTTGTGACTGCTTCTGGTTGCCCTAGAAATCAGACCAAGGCATCTTGAAGGATCAACAGTAGGTAGCTGAAAAGTCTGCAAGAGGGCCAGAAACTTTAATGGCTGGAAAACAGGAATTTGCAGAATTGAGAATGGGAGATTAGAGCTGAGAAGAGGACACCAAGAGAGCAAGAGTGAAGAGCAGAGATGTTGCTTGTAAAGCTGGCGATTGATAGGGCAATGGCTGAGGCAAAAGACACCAAAGATCAACAGCCTGGGGCCCTAGGAGCAGCGGAAGTAACCAGTGATACTCAGAGAAGGTACAATGGGGGGCTGAGGAAGAAGCAGCTGGCAGTGCAGACCCAACCCTCCCAGCCTCCTTTGGTGACCGACTCAGAATGGTTGACTCTGAGTGCAGAAGAACAGTAGGTATTACCGTCCTTACTTTTTGAGTAAAGGCAGGAGAGTATCGTTTGTGTGGGGATGGGTGCAGCACAGGAGAGAAAACGTGGTCTGGAGTCACACAGAACAGACACATCCCACCTCTGAAACAATTGTGGGACTCTTAACAAGTCACTGAACCTCTCTCTTCACCTCAGTCCACTTGGCCATGAAATGGGGGAGAATGAGGCTGTTTGGAAGACTAAGTAAAAGAATCTATTTCTGTTCTTAGTACTATGCCGAAAGTATGACAAACTCTAAAATGTTGCTATGGAGATAATATAACAATTGCTTAACAAAAAATATGAAAGCAGAAATGATTCCTTGAGAAATTAAATAGCAAATAGTGTTTTTTTTTTCCAGTTCTGTGTTATAAAATCCTTCCCTTTTACTAAGAGAAGTCAGAAAAACAATATTTACAACCCAGATTGCTACACAGAGAACCCTATTTGCTAACTGAGCAGGTTAAGAAGCAAGGTCTTGAGGATGCCTAAATATGATTGTGCTCTGTCATCAGTGGTAAATGTCTCTCCTTTATTTTTCTGCATTAAATTAAAAACACAACCCTTTCTTGCTGTCAGATTGTTTTATTATCTACTTAAAATGTAAATCTTTCACAGGATTAATGAAATGTTATAGATAGCGGTTATTGGAAATTAATGCTAGCTTATAGATTAAATTTATTGTTCATCACCTCATGAATAAGTGAACTTAAAATGGACTTAACTTTGAAAACTCAACTTCTCAAGTTCTCTGTTCTAACAGTATACACTGTGGTTTGTGGAAGTTGAAATCGTAACTCAGCTTCTCCTCTGGTAAATATACTACTGACAGCTTCAACCTCAGACACAATTTGGCTCTTTGTTTATGCTTTTACCAAAGAGCATTTCTTCCTTGATTCAAGAAAAGAAAAAAATAAAACATATCATAAAGCCCTGCCTATTGACACACAGAAACACCTTTTGCTACATATTAAAAAGTGAGTCCCCAAATCAACTCACATTACCAGGGTATGTTACCCAAAACCTTCCTCCAAGTCTTAGTATAATTTCTCTTTTTGCTCTTCTAGATTGGCCTGGGCCAAAAATATTCAAGACCCTCGGATTGCAGTAGGTTCCCACTCCCCATTAGAAAAGAAGATTAAGGTGAGGAAATATGTTTACCGGGAACATTGGAGCCAGTCATAGAATCATAAAAATGTGCCACCAGGTAAAAAGGGCCAAGAAATTTCAGGGGCGCGCGCTCTGCTTGTTCTGTCTGATTCACTGAGCACCAGTGGTGCTGGCTGGACAGCAGTGAAGAAAAGAAGCACCCTGCCCTGCTAAGGGGTTAGTCTAGAGAGGGATGCGGACGTTAAACACACAGTGGCTGCAGATTGTGAGAGGTGTCGTGAAAGGAATTTTGTTTTATTTGAATGAGTTTATAGATCTGAAGGACTGACAACTTTAGGCTAAAAACTATAATATATACATATGTGCCCTAGTGAGAGTTGCTATATTTTGTGTTTGGGAGTATATAAAGGAAGAATACCTGAAAAGACTCAGATGGGAAAGTTTCTGTTGAACAGAAGAGTCAGCTTGGCTGCAGCAGAGGGAGCAAGGAGTCTGCCTGAGAGACTTGTTTGGAGCCGTAATCAGGAACCAGTTTACAGATGCCACCCTGGACTCTGTGAATTTTCTCCCAAAGCAGTAAGATACTATCCCAGGTTTCTGTGCAGGAAAAGTAGTGTGTTCAGATTTATGTAACACAGAGATCATGCTGGCTGCTGTGTGACTGGTCTGATGGGGCTGGAGACAGAGGGAGAGAAGTGGATTCAGGGAAGCTAATCAGAGGCTGCTGCCCTCTAGGGTGGGGGCATTTTGGAGTTAGAAGGGACAGGACCGAGAGGGGAAGACTGAAGGAAGCACTGTGGCGGAAGAGACGCCTGGGGCTGTGAAGTAGGCATATCCAGGTGAAGCGGAGGTGAGCTCCGAGCAGCCTGTGTGCCCCGACGGTCTTGCTCACCCCTCACTCCCACTCCAGTGCCGGATGCACACGGTACATCACTTGCTGAATGATCAAGACTGTCTTGGTCCAAGGAAGCCCGAGTGTGACTATGCTCTGTCCTAAGTTGAGTTTCTCTGCTACGCTTTCCTCCATTANTCCGAGAGAGAGCTGAACCAGATACAGAAACACATACACCGAGCCGAACAAGCCAGAGGCCTCAGAGACCACAATTACCAACTGCTCCCTGAAAGCAGCTCAAGTGGTATTCCTTCCAACGAAGTATTAAACCTGAAGAAGGATGTTTCAACCGAAAACATCCAGAAAACACACAAAGCTAAGGCCAAGCAGCCCAGAGTAGCCTGGGCAAAGAGACAGATAAAGGCACATCAAGACCGAATGATTCGAGGGAGAGAACTCACGGAGCAAAGAAATGATCAACGACGTGCTCAGAAAATACCTGCACAAGCTCCCCCTTTCCTGAAGCCTCGAGTGAAGAAAAAGGAAGTAAAAGAATATGAATGGGTCACCGCCTATCCCATTGTCCAGCCTTATGCGGAAGCACTTTTAGAAGTGACCATTCTGATGGAAAAGTCTAAAAAAGAGAGTAAAATTGGAAAACCACTCCGAAGAGAGCTCTTGAGTATACCATCATTTTTGAGAAGTCAACTACAAAAACATAAAGTTTAAATTATTTTCTAGATTATTGTATTTCTTTTTCAGGTGAGCATACCTCCATAGATGTTGGTGCAGTAAAATCTAATATCTTCTAATATTGTTTCTAAATGCATCACACTGAAAAAAAAAAAAGAGGTTAAACCACGAGCTCAGCATTCCCAGGGTTTCAGCTCTCTGTATAGCTAACCCAAAACCTTGTGAATTAAAACCACCACCATTTTATCGCAATTCTGTAGCAGGCATTCCCGCAGAGCTCAGCTGGGCCATTTTTCTGCCCCCATGTAGCACCACTGGCAATGCTTGGAAACAATTCGGGTGGTGGCTGGGCTAATCTGTAGGTCCCACATGGCTTAGCATGGATAGCTAGAAGGCTGAACCTACCTGGTCCCCCTCCCTGGCTTCCCTCCTCAGGTAGTTTAACGGCCACGTAGTAGTTGGACTTATTACTTGGTGATTCAGGGCTCCAGGAGGCCTGTCAGATGCTACAAAGGCTTCTTATGACCTAGCCCCAGAAGTCCCAGAACATCACTTCTGCTTATCCTACTAATCAAAGAAGCTACCACAGCCTACATTCAAGGAGGGGAGAAGCAGACTTTTTGTCTCAACAAAGCATGGGCTTTTTATTTCAACCTACCACTCTAAACCTCTAAAGTCTGTCACACCTCTATTCTTTATTATACTTTTCATTTCTCTTTGATGTGAACACTGCTCATAGGAACAAATATTTTTATACAAAGAAACCTGCAAGCCCACATCTCTGCATTGACCTTGACTAAAGAACCCTAGCTCCCCCTCTAAAGACGGAGAGTGTAAAAGTTAGAATTATGATGCAGACAACACACTGTCTTGTGTTTTCCAGTGCACCTAAACTCTAACTGGCTATCACGTACCTGGGCCCAGGGCTTCCCTGATGGCTAGTTGGTAAAGAATTTGCCTGCCAACGCAGGGACACGGGTTCAGTCCCTGGGTCGGGAAGATCCTCTGGAGTAGGAAATGGCAACTCAATTCAGTATTCTTGCCTGGGACATCCCATGGAGCCTGGTGGGCTAGTTCATGAGGTCACAAAAGAGTTAAGACATGACTTAGCAACTAAACAACAACCTGGGTCTAAACCCTAGACCTGCCCAGAGACTCTAGAACATAGCCCCTTAAGGGGCTTCCAGTCTATTAGGGGAAGAGAAGAGCACATGAGGTAAAGCTATGTCCAATTCTATGGTATAAAAAGGTATACTGACCACAAGGACTAGAGGAGGGTAGCAGTTCGTGGGGGATTTGGGGTGTGAGAATGCGTTTTGGATGACAGCTTGGGTGGGCAGAACAGGAGAAACTCAACACAGATGCCTGCCTCCTGCCAGCCACCGTCAGCACAGGAATGAGGCACAGACCACTCAGTTCCCCCGGGGATCTCCACTGGAAACAGACAGAAGCAATGGACGGAGGAGCCTGGTGGGCTGTTACTTCTATTATTATTACATAAGCTCCACCTCAGATCGCCAGGTGTGAGATCCCAGAGGCTGGGGACTCCTAGAGAAAAAGGTTTGGGGAATGTTATATGACTTTGATTTTTGAGAACAGATGAGTTTGTTTTTTTTTTCCTTCTCTTTAGAGTTGAAGAATTAAGTGGCCGATAGTCTCGCTATCCAGATAACTTCTGTTGATAATTTTTTAAAATAATGATAAAGTATATGGAAAACTCAACTACAGAAAGATATAAAATGCAAAGGAACAGCTTTGCCACCTTAGTTTGCAAAAGGTAACCACTTTTAGGATTCCTAATGAGAGTCTGAAACAAGTAGAATACAGATAGAGGAAAAATTGACTCTAAACATACATACTTGAAGAAAATAAAATGTTAAGACCACATGTTATGTGATTCAATTTATGCAAAATGTCCAGAATAGGCAAATTTATGAAGGCAAGAGATTTATAGACAGAGTGCAGGTTAGTGGTTGGATAGGGCTTAGGAGGGCAGTGACTGCTACTGGGTTGTGAGGACAATAATGTTCTAAAACCAGATTTTAGTGATGGTTGCACAACCCTGAAGATGGACTAAAAAACAACGGATTAATTACACACTTTAACTGGGTGAACAGCATGATATGTAAAATATCTCTCAGTAAAGCTGTTTTACCAAAATAAAACCAACAGCAGGAATTCAGAGAGGAGGAAGCAAGCCTGGAAATGCAGGTAAAAGGCCTGGTCCTCTGAGGCTTTGAACATTGGTAAAGAGCTCAGGGTATCAGATCTCGAAGGCAGTGGGGAGATGTCTGAGAAACTGACAAGTGGCCTTGAAGACATGGAAGAGATCTGAAGGAGAGGTGCCATCCAGGAATTACATGGACAATAATTTTAGGAGCTGTTTTCAGTTTAGTTCAGTTCAGTCGATCAGTCGTGTCCGACTCCTTGAGACCCCATGGACTGCAGCATGCCAGGCCTCCCTGTCCATCACCAACTCTCGGAGTTTACTCAAACTCCTGTCCATCGAGTCAGTGATGCCATCCAACCATTTCATGCTTTGTCGTCACCTTCTTGTCCTGCCCTCAATCTTTCCCAGCATCAGGGTCTTTTCAGATGGTCAGTTCTTAGCATCAGGTGGCCGAAGTATTGGAGTTTCAGCTTCAACATCAGTCCTTCCAGTGAACCCTGAGGACTGATCTCCTTTAGGATGGACTGGTTGGATCTCCTTGCAGTCCAAGGAACTCTCAAGAGCCTTCTCCAGCACTACAGTCCAAAAGCATCGATTCTTTGGCACTCAGCTTTCTTTATAATCCAGCTCTCACATCCATACATGACTACTGGAAAATCTGTAGCCTTGACTAGACAGACCTTTGTTGACAAAGTAATGTCTCTTGCTTTTTAATATGCTGTCTAGGTTGGTCATAACTTTTCCTTCCAAGGAGTAAGCATCTTTTAATTTCATGGCTGCAGTCACCATCTGCAGTGAACTTTGGAGCCCCCCAAAATAAAGTCTGCCACTGTTTTCCCATCTATTTCCCATGAAGTGATGGGACCAGATGCCATGAACTTAATTTTTGAATNAAATAGCTCAGCTGGAATTCCATTACCTCCACTAGCTTTGTTTGTAGTGATGCTTCCTCAGGCCCACTTGACTTTACATTCCAGGATGTCTGGCTCTAGGTGAGTGATCACACCATCATAATTATCTGGGTCATGAAGATCTTTTTTGTACAGTTCTTCTGTGTATTCTTGCCACCTCTCTGTAATCTTCTGCTTCTGTTAGGTCCAGACCATTTCTGTCCTTTATTAAGCCATCTTTGCATGAAATGTTTCCTTGGTATATCTTAATTTTCTTGAAGAGATTTCTAGCCTTTCCCATTTTATTGTTTTTCTCTATTTCTTAGTATTGATCACTGAGAAAGGCTTTCTTATCTCTCCTTGCTATTCTTACTCTGCATTCAGATGCTTATATCTTTCCTTTTCTCCTTTGCTTTGGGAGCTGTTTTTACACACATGTTTAAAACAGGCCCATATGCTGTCCAACAATCCACTGGTTATGTGCATCTGTGGCTTTTCAGAGAAGTTTAGTCCAAGAAACTTGGGGGAATGTTCAGGATACAGATGAACTACAAATCATGAGATTCCTAAACTAGTGGAAGAGGAACCAGGGAGAGGACCAAGTAAAAGGATGTACAGTTTTCAGAAAGTAAAGTTTTCAAGTGTCAAATGCATAGTATCCATTGGATTTAACAATTTTGGAAGAGTCATCAACAGCAAGCCTTTCAGGATGGTGGGAAGGGAGGTGCCCCACAGCGTGGTGGGAGTGTTCATGAGGAGACAGAAGTGATTGTTACTTTAAAAAAGGAGGTAACTTGAGAAGGGTCACGGTAATTTTTTGAAGACGAGAGATGAACAGGGTTGAAAGGCAAGTGCTGAGTATGGGGAAGGGCTGACTGACAGCAGAGAGCCGGGGATGGGGATGTAGGAGACCAGAGCCTCTGCAGATGAGGCAACTCTACCTCTGACATCAGAGGGAAGGAGTGGGAAAAGACGGGTGGAGAAGGGCAGGAAGAGGAACCAACTAGGACTCAGAACATCAAGGACGGACCTAACGGCCCAGCACCCATGAAGCAGCATCACTTGACCCGAAGCTGCACAGGTTTTCTCTGTAGCAGTCAGCAGCCCTCAGGTGCAGAGAGAGGACTGCTGCTAAGATGAATCCAGGGTTGGCATTAACCTCCAAAGTGGTCTGGCTTGGCTTCAAAGAGGCTTGAACAGTTCCTTGTGTGTAAATCACAGGCTGAAGCACATAAAATTGCTGATATTTGACTGTATCTCACCTACGAAAACAGTTTCACATGGTACAACCTAGTAAGAGTTGANCAAAGTGGTCTGGCTTGGCTTCAAAGAGGCTTGAACAGTTCCTTGTGTGTAAATCACAGGCTGAAGCACATAAAATTGCTGATATTTGACTGTATCTCACCTACGAAAACAGTTTCACATGGTACAACCTAGTAAGAGTTGACCTGACTGGCTAACTTTACAGCTAAAAACGATGCACAGAGAACCCTGATGATCTTTAAGCCATTAACAGCCTAACTAAAGCTTTCAGTGGGATAGGGCTAGATAAAGCAGAAACTTTCCCAAGAACAGAAAATACAGAATAACTGCAATTATTTGTACATATGGCAGTGAATTTCCTTTAATCCAAGATAAACATGACAAATTCATTGACTATCAAAAGCTACATTTTATTAAAAACAATCTGTCTTTAAAAATGTTTGATCGTACAATATATACAATACATGCTGCTTTCCTTTGTGGATTTCAGCATCCACATGAGTCCTAAAAAACAAAGGAGGGAAATAGCTGGTTAACAGTTTATAAATGGTAAATTAAAAGTTCATTTAAGATGCATAAAGGGAATCTACCAACCAGCTCCTCCTCAGTGAGGAGGGCCCAAGTAAACCCACAGTATAGATCTTATATCAGTTCTCCTCTTTCCTTCAATTACCTTGGAACAAAAGCTCAAATAATTGAAGCATATATTAAGAGTTTACACTAAGTACTGAAAAGCTAATTTTAACTATAACTCAGAATCCCATTTTACAGATTTATAGAGAAAACAAAGCAGAGTGAGACTAAAGGGGCAGAGCCAACAGGACCCCATCTCCTGATCCCAGCCCACAGCTGTGTGCAGTACAGAATACCAGGCCGTTTCTAAGATTCCCTTCCTCATCTCCTTTATAAAAATGGAGAATGATTTCATAAACAAAAGACAGGTTTCAGAAATGCCCATTACCAACATCATTCCAAGGTAGTTCTATCTTAATTTTCTTTTTCTACTTTGTCTGCATAAAGTAAGCAAACCTAATGGGACAGTGAACAAAACTGATGGGAGGATTCAATATTCCATTATCTCATTTATCCATTTGTTGCAGGGGTGGGGAGAATGCCAAACCAAGAACAGTCTCTGCTCTGTCTCTTTCAACTGCACATCTTAAAACCACCGAAGTAATCAATCCAGAGGTGGGAACTTGCAACCACTGGGTCGTGTTCTGCCCTTCTCACCAGTTACACAGAATTTTAAGAATAGGCACTAGAGGGAAGCAAAATCCACATCTCACCAGAAGATGAAAAAGTGAGACCGAAACTATAATAAATACATGCAGCTGTCCCAGGGGAAATGTTACCTTCAGCTGGTGTCAAGCACTTAGCCTCTGCCGGCTCTGACTTGAAGTAATCACAGGCTCTGAGATCTCAAAGGTCCTCACAATCTCCTGGGAGAGAACAGAGAGCATGTGGGCAGTGGGTTTACAGCAAAGGAATTCTTGGAAACAAACTGCCCGGGGTAACATGCAGGGCTTTACCTCCCAGTCTCGATAACTCAAAGCTATAATTCCTTGATTCCTAATTTGAGTGTTTTGGTCAATTCCTCGACTTTCTTCATTAACAGGCTCTGTTTGAGAGGCAAAGTTTTCAGATCAGAAGAGGTAATCTGAACAGACATCAATGAATAATAGGAAAGACACCTGTACCAAGCAGACTCTTAGAGTATTATATCCTTATTAGGAAATCATGCATTAGTGTTGTATTATTTCAACAGAAAGTAACCCCGCTTGCTTCCATTAACAACAACAACAAAAAGTACATATGGTAAAATAACACATTCCAATCATTTGAAAAACTCTGCATATCTATAAACCAAACACAGAGCTAAGGTTTAGTGCGTCCAGTATGAAAGTAAGAACTTTTTAAAGGAACCAGTAAATGCAATGAAATACTTCATTCTGTACAGGAGGCCTTAAAAGCCAAAGAGTAGTGGAGAATGTGAATCATTCAACAAAATTAAGATTCTCTCTGTATTAACCATGCTCTTTAATATTTACTGACATTTGTAAATTATATAGCAATGTTCTTTTTTGACATCAATTTTCTAACTGTGAGAGATATTCAAATGAAACTTGTATATAAAAGAGGCAAAAAAAATGAGAAAGAAAAAAAATAGATTCTGGAGAGGAGGAGCTGGCATTAGGGATAAAATAGGAAGAAGGAAACTGCAAAAATAACTAATTACAGACTTTCTAAATTAAAATTTAAGGGAAACTATATCATTTCTTGTTATTCTTAACAGCAGCAGATGTTGAATCAATGACAGAACTGAACCCGTCAGTTTAAACTATGATCAAGCTTTCGGTATTTTCAGTTGAGGGAGACATTGTCAAAGTCTGTCGCCTAAAATAAAAACTCAATTTACCCTTAATAAAATATATTTCACATCCTCCAGTAACAAATGCATTTTCTCTAAAACTAACTTTTCTGGACATAGAATCATTTACCTATTATTGGCAGTCGGTCTTGGTCAAGTCTTATTCTTGCAAAACCATCCTGGAACACAAAGACTAAAATTTAGATTCAAAACCTTCAGCCACTGGATGAAAAAATTAGTGAGAAAATTCTAAACCTTAGATAATCAAAATATACTATAACAATAACGAGTGTATACAGACAAACCTCCCTCTACATGGGGTATCTTTCAGGTTCTAATCAGCTCACTTACCCAGGCAAACCCTCATCCCCAAGATCTCTTAAATAAAACTACAACCATCTTGGCTCTTTGACTGATTCATACTTTTTGAGCACTCCACATTTTATTATTATGATTATTTTTTTGGCTGAGCCATGCAGCTGGTGGGATCTTAGGTCCCCCACCAGGGACTGAACCCAGGCCCTCAGCAGTGAGAGTGAGGAGTCCTAACCAGTGGACTGCCAGGGAGTTCCTGAATACAACACATTTTTATGATGCATAATACTATCACTGACCGTTGACAGAATATGCTTTAGTTATTATTTCTGAAAAAAAAACCTCTTTTGTCAAAAAAAAAAAAAAAAAAANCTAACCAGTGGACTGCCAGGGAGTTCCTGAATACAACACATTTTTATGATGCATAATACTATCACTGACCGTTGACAGAATATGCTTTAGTTATTATTTCTGAAAAAAAAACCTCTTTTGTCAAAAAAAAAAAAAAAAAAACTTTTTGTCAGCACAAGATTCGATTTTGTTAAAATCAAATTAATCTTAGAAGTGCATGATTGCAACCGGACATAAGACTGAAGACAGCCTGGAGAAAATTCTCAAGGTACACTTCTGAGAATTTTTCTTTTTTTTTTTTCTCCTAAACCATCTGTTTTGAAATTACTTCAAACTTTAGAGTTACAAGACTGCAAAGACCTCCCATACATTCTTTACCCAGGGTCACCAACTGTTCGTGTTTTGCCATATTTATATTACTGCTTTCTCTCTGAAAGTGAAAGTGTAGTCACTCAGTCGAGTCTGACTCTTTGCGACCCCATGGACTGGCTTCTCTGCCCATAGAATTCTCCAGGCAAGGATACTGGAGTGATTTGCCATTTCCTTCTCCAGGGGATCTTCCAAACCAGGGATTAAACCTGCATCTCTTGCATCTCCTGAACTGGCTGGCAAATTCTTTACCACTGTGCCACCTGGGAAGCGCTCTTCCTTACAACTTCGGTGTATATTTCTTGAAAACAAGGGTATTTTCTTACATAACAACTAACAAATTTGGGAAATTTAACATGTATACCACATAGTTACCTAATCTGTAAGCTCCAAATATGTCTAAAATGTAAAAGCAAGCACTTAATTTTTTAGCTACTTTGGCCTGTGACTCGTCATTGTTTTGCTACAATGGGTCTAAAACACATACTGGTCAGTACAAATTCCTTAGCCACCTCTCACCTATACCTGTTATTATTTACTCTTTTAAAAGCAAAGAAAAACAGAGAAATAATCTTAAATCTTACCCTTATAATAAAAGATACATGAAAGATGTTCTCCACTGTCCGGGGGAAGGAACGTGGATCAACCACAAAGTCAAAAAAGGACATTGGAGTATCAGCTGAAGACGAAAAAGGACAAAAATTCAATAGAGGAAAAATTACTTTTGCTCATCAATTAAGACCAATATTCTCTAGTGTTAACCAAAGAAAAGAAGTGGGCATTCATCCTGTTATGGGATGGAAATCCATACAACCCCACTGGAGGACAATCTGGTATATCGGCATGCCCACTTCCCTGGCAATCCTCCTTTCAAAAGCTGTCCTACAGAAATATTCGCACACATACACGAAGTGGGGTGCCCAGATTTTTCACCCCAGCAGTTTACACAAGAGAAAAATGGTATAAAGAACTTGTCCACTAAATAGAGGATTTGTTAAATGTATGATACACTCCCCCAGTGGGAATCACTGAAAAGAGTAAGCAGGATCTGCATGTATCAATAGGGAAAATGTCCAAATGGACAAGTCATCTTGCAGAAAAATGTGTATATTATTTTGCTTTGAAAAAAGCGAAACACCACCATCACCAAGAACACAAAAATCCTAGCTACTCAGTTGCACATTTATTATGACTGACATAGACATGAAAAAGTCTGAAATAAGTGGCAACCTCGAGGGAGTGAGGTCAGGTAGAACAGGTACTTGACTTTTTACTTTTTTCACATCTTTGGCATGTATTATTTTGTAACAGAAAAAATATCCCATCTTTGGGAAAAAAAAATGAGAATTTCCTTCACTACGGTGGGATGGAAATGTTCTCATGGGATTTCTAGAGAGAAGTCTCATAAAAGATATGTCAAGAAAAATCAAAATGATTCAAGCATTACATATATGCCTTTTAAATAAAAATAGCTTCTCATTGCAAGTGACACAGGCCTAACAGACAAACACAGATTGTTCCATTTTAAGCTTGGTATCGTACTTACGATCTTCTTGAAAGTATGTTTGCAACAATCCCAAGATTCTTTCCACTTCTTTTTCTGTTGCTTCTTGATGAGACTCTTCCATTCTTTTTAACTGAAAATATAAAGCTGTTATCAAGCAGACTGACCTACTTGCCTGCCTGTTAACCTTTTGTGCTCTCTTCCCCAGCCAAACTCCTCAAAATATCTTTTACTTAGGATTTCTAACAGTTTTTATTCCTGTCTTAAAATTGATAGTTAAAAAAGATTTTTCTAGCTTTAGTAACATTTTCATGTGAATTATCTAAGAGAGGAGTAACATGACCAAATCCATCATTTTCAGGTTGAATGTAAAATAGCAAATTATAAAAGGGGCAGTTTAGAACAGTGGTTCTCACCTGGGAGTGATTTTTCTGCAGTGTTCCCCCGCCTAGCCCCATGAGACATTTACTAACACTTGGTTGTCATACTTGGGACGGGAGGGGGGAACATGAGAGGAGGCTGTTATAGCATCTTGGGAAGAGGCCAAGGATGCTGCTAAACATCNCATCATTTTCAGGTTGAATGTAAAATAGCAAATTATAAAAGGGGCAGTTTAGAACAGTGGTTCTCAGCTGGGAGTGATTTTTCTGCAGTGTTCCCCCGCCTAGCCCCATGAGACATTTTCTAACACTTGGTTGTCATACTTGGGACGGGAGGGGGGAACATGAGAGGAGGCTGTTAGCATCTTGGGAAGAGGCCTAGGATGCTGCTAAACATTNGAGTGATTTTTCTGCAGTGTTCCCCCGCCTAGCCCCATGAGACATTTACTAACACTTGGTTGTCATACTTGGGACGGGAGGGGGGAACATGAGAGGAGGCTGTTATAGCATCTTGGGAAGAGGCCAAGGATGCTGCTAAACATCCTACAATGCACAGGAGAGCCTCTCACAGCAAAGAATTATCCAGCCCCAAATGCCGACAGTGCTGAAGTTAGGAAACCTGTTTTAGGAGAACTAATCCTTACTACAGAAATGAGTTAAGAACTAAGACAAGTGGTCCATCCAATAAAATGTGTAAAGACTTAAACGTATCAAAAATGATTCAAACATTAAATGATTACTTTTTAAGTGACAGAACCTGACTCCAGACCCAAACACTGAGAAAAGACAGCCAAATTACATATATATGATAATAACGGCTATTTTAAATTGTTTTTAAAAAGCAACATTTGAACAAACCTGGGCAGGCATTGCCTGCTGCTCTTCTATCATACGAACTTTCCTTGGACGTTCAATTCGTGGCTTTGGCACAGGGCACTCTCCTTGTATTGAACCCAACCTAATGAAAAATATGCTTTCATGTCTTTGTTTTTAAAACAAACTAATTTCACTAGCTGAAAGCAGTTCCCACAGCATCCTCAAATTCAGACCAGGCATCAGTGGTGTGTGAGTGACATCAGACCAAGACTCTGTCCAGTTTGTGACAGCCGTTCTGCTCCTTCTGTGTTTCTCAAAGAATTCAACCAGATTCCTCCTCAATTCCTTCGTATTTTACTCTAAATAGTAAGTCAGTCAATATGCCTGTGGTCCTCCCAGCTAGCCTGTTGTCACAGAGCCAGCTTCAGAGATCAGGGGAAGGACGAACGTGTGTGGGGGATAGGGATGAACAGCCCCACTGAGGTTAAAAAAGCCTTTTGTTCTGGGGGTGCCAGAGCAGAGCCACACTGCCTGAGACTCCAGAACATACCTGTCTTACGAGCTAACAGGTAAGGCAGAGGCCATGGAATTCCTTACTCTTTTGGACTCCCTCCACCTCCCAGAAAAGCCCTACAGCAACAGACAAACCAGGCAGAAACAACCAGGGCCTAGAGAATTTAGTCCCCTGTGGTCCCTGCACTGGAGGAAATCAAAGTATACAGTAGAGATCCCATGTGTGCGCCGAGTTGCTTCAGTCATGTCTGACTCTTTGCAGCCCACCAGGCTCCTCTGTCCATGGGATTCCCCAGGCAAGAATACTGGAGCGGGTCGTGGTGACCTCCTCCAGGGGATCTTCCAGACCCAGGGATTGAACCCGAGTCTCTCACATCTGCATCAGCAGGCGGCTGCTTTACCACTAGGGTCAACCAAGAAGCCCAAGCAAATCTTAACCAGATGGAAAGAAAACATGGGGCAAAGGACACTGCAGGCCAAGGCAACAGCAAGGAGCAGGCTGCAGAGTTGCAAGTAAATCACTGTGGCCACAAATGGGCTAGATGGTGACAAAGGGCTTAAGTTATGTAACCCAAGGCTATTTTTTTTTGGACATGCCTCGAAGCTTGGGGGATCTTAGTTCCCCGACCAGGGATTGAACCCACACCCTCACCAGTAAGAGCTTGGAGTCCTAACCACTGGACCACCAGGGAATTCCCAAAAAGCTCTTTTTAGATCCTGCATTTATGGTGGAACCTAATTCAACAGCAAAAAAAAAAAAAAAAAAGGACTTTTCCTATAATAAAGAAGTTTGATCTTTTTGCTGTAATATACAGTGATTCTGGGAACTTGAATTAAGGTAAGTCTTGTTGAAAACAGATGCCTCGGGAAATAAGAAGAAAACCTAGGTGCCTGGCCCTGCACCACAGACTTACTCAATCTCCATCTCCAAAGCCTTCTGAGGCACTACCAATCTCAGGAGGTTTAGAAGGGCACTCAGAATAGACAAATGCCCTAAGCTATCCACTTAAGGAGGAAACCACCTGAGTGGTTGCCCTGGAGAAATTATCTACTGGATATTTTAAAGGCTGTCTTAGAAAAGAACCAGTAAGAGTTGTTCTTAGCCTCTTCATAAGACTAAGCTAGGAAATTAAGACAGAAGCCAATTCCATTTGAGTATAAAGAAAAGCTTTTCAAAATCAAAGCTGTATCCAAAAAAGATGAAGTGGGCAGTTTATGTGTCAGTGACTCAACTAGTCTTCAAATATACGACAGCAATCACTAACAGGGAATTATATATAATAAATGGCACTTTACATATATTGGTAGTATCTTAAGATACCTTTCATAGGCAGTATCATCCTCCTGTGTAATAAGGACTTTTAAAGATGATAAAGCCAGACATTATGTCACAGACCTAAAGTCTCCCATGCTAGAAAGCAAAGGTGCCAGCAGAGTGCCCTGCTAAGGAGGTGCCAGCCCACAGCCTTTCCTGCTCCAGTTAAGCTGGATGAGGATCCATCCGCAAGATACTATGGGCTTTGAAATCAAACTTTAGAAGGTCTCCGAGCGATGGCATCATGACTGTCTCCTCTACAATACCAAATAATTGTTGTCCCTACAATAAAACACAGTTTAAGGTTTACAAATGGCTGGTCTGTCGGATTTTCAAAATAATCTTACAGAAAGTGGAATGTATGGGTTTTATTAAAGGTGTTTTCTGCTGTTTTGCCTGATATTTTCCAGGAGTCATAGACTATGAGTTCAAAATCAGAACTATCTTCATCACGGATGAGTTCTTCAGCTTCTAGCGGATTTACACCCATATGAGTCAGCTACAAAAATGAAGGGAAACAGAAAGCCCAGTTAAGCCACGAGCAATCAATCACAGCACTCAATTATCTCTATCACTACACAACAGGCCAGAGGCAAAGTCTGTTTTCAGGGTCCTAACATGTTGGCTCAATTTCTTATTACAAATTTCCTGTTTTCAAAGGCACCTTCTTTTTGGCAGAAACTATTCTTCAAGGTACTCAGAACTTTTTGGTGAGAAAGTGAGATGATCCAGACCAAAGGGTCTCAACCAGAGCAATTTTAACCCCCCCAGGCATTCTATCTAGAGACACTTGATTGTCACAACTGGGTGGAAAGCAGGGAGGGCCGTGTTACTAAATGCCACAGTAAGTAGAGGCCAGGATAATGCTCAACATCCTACAGCAGGTGCCCCCCACAACAGAGACTCAACCAGCCCAAAATGCACGTAGTGCCAAGGCTGAGAAGCCCTGCTCTAGCCCCCTGCAGGCCGAGGGGCAGGCTTACCAGAACTTAGCTCACTGGGCCTGATCACACACAACTCATTTTTAAACTAGGAGCAATGCTGAATTAGCATAAAAATAGAAATTCACATCCCTAAGCAAACACTCTGGGATAGAACATGGAAGTTTAGGTGGCTTTCAATTTTCATTTCCAGCCAACCTCCTGGAGACCCCTGATTAGTTTGCAGATTAGGATTTCCAGGGAGCAGCACCTAGCATCAGGGAGAGATTGACTCATTTTAAAGGTGACTTCCTGGGAAGAGTTGGCAGATGTCTAATAATTCTCTTATCTCAAGCTATTTTGCAGAAAGTATTAAATTTGCTTTTATGAAAGTACATTTTTATTACATTATAAAATTATGAAATGCCTAGAAGTTATCAAATTAAAACAGCAATACCATATATAAACTAATCAAAAAGCCCTCAGAGAGCTTAACCCTTTAAAGGCAGTTAAACTTTGAAGAAAAGAGAGGCTGCCAGAACCCAGTCAGAGAGACACGGTCAGCTCTGTTCCATTCTCCTGCCAACCGTTCTACCACTGCACATTTGGAGGAAGACATTTCAGTTTTTATCTGGTCAAATCTACCAGTTTTTTCTTTACAGTTCTTATATTTGGGGTAATACTTGAAAAAATCCTCCCGCCAGAGTCTAGACAGCTTATTAAATTCGGGATCAGCATGGACCGCTTTAAGACTTACGGAATTTAAAGTACAAAGCTCACCCTGATAAATAAAAGTAATTTTTAAAAAGATTACCCAATATATAGTCAACTTTATTTATTGAGCATTTTCAAAAATGCACTACACTTCAAGTTTTAAAAAAAAATTTAAGGTTTAAAATTTAAGTTAAATTTTTTTTGTAAGTTAAGTTTTTTAAAAAACCTAAGGTTTTGAAAACATCAAAAACCTCATCTGCCTCATGCCTTTACAAAATAATTTATCTGTTCGGATCTCATGGTACTAAATCATTTTGATAACCTTTTAACAAACAGAAAGTTAATGTCCTAACAGAAACGCTAAGACAGAGGTTGGCTCAAAGTAAAACCTAGATAAAGGAAAAAAAAAAACAGTAAAATACAAAGTTCATCTCACTGTGCTTTTGGGGGGCAAAAAATTCATCAAGCCAAAGTTTCAAAATTTCAGGTAACCACCATTCAATCATTAAGAGGCAAAGACAGTTGAATAAAACAACAAAAAACAAAAGCAGAACCCCAGTCATACTCGTATGGTTCTGAAATATTCTCAAAGACAAATCAAAACATGGCCCTCCCCCAGACATAACTCATATCCAGCTGTGCTTTGCCTGCATGTGGCCTTCTGTCCAGCCTAGGACAAAGGCGCCAGGTCACTGAGAATGAACTCATGAACTGACAACAGTGAGGGGAAAAATGGCCATTTGAAATAAACATAGCACCCTGAGTCTTAGAAGGCTAGGAGGTTTCCAAACTGCTCTCAACTCCCAATCTAGATTCCACCACATAGCCCGACTGTCATGTGTTTAATCTGGTAAGATCTCTCTGGAGGAATCGCAGGCCCAAAGGAAAGGGAAAATGAAGTGAAAACCATCTGCGTATGGATATAAGCAAAGTGGATAATTATACAATATGTGACAGATGAAACATTTTTTATTACGATTCTGTAGCTTTGAACTTACTAGAGTTTCCACGTATCGTAACATATCAAACGAGTTCAGATCAGAACGCAGCTGCTTGGCCTTCTCTTTGCCCAAATCTGAAGCCAGAACAAGAAAGTGGGCATCTAGGACTGCTTCTCTTGCTCGGGACACTATTTGAAAAAGAAGGGAAAGACACATTACGACATACATGTTTATCCACAGGCATTTTCCCAAAACTTCCAACTGCACTTAACTCCCCATTTCCCATTGGACCAAAAGGAAAAAAAAAAATCTCAAACATACTCATCTCTGTGTGAAAACAGGTTCCCCTGGTCAGCTCACCAAAATCTGAAATCAACGCTGACCAGTCTTCCTAAAAAGCCAGCTCGCTCTACTACACTGTTCCTGCTTTTTGGGAACTGAATAAAAATCTCTTCATTAACCACAGTTTAACAAAACCTCCATCATCTCTAACGCTGGCTGTTCCCTCGGACTCCAGTACCCCATCCAGGCAGTAGTAACACCTGTGTTGATGATGGAAGCCAAGCTGAATGCCCACACGTGTAAGGCGTTGTGCTTGGGCGTGGCCGAGGCCGGTAGGTAATAGGTAAGTTGTCGAGGAGCTTCAGGTGCAGTTCCGCGCTGGGCAGGTATCGGGAGAGTCAAACTTTGCCTGGCAGCACAGGTCCCACCAAATGAAGAGCCTACAGGCAGCAGGGCCATGACCTCCGAGTATGGATGATCCAAAAAGGTTCATCTTTTAACACTTAAGCTACAGACAAGAAAGGATTTAAATAAAAAGAGACAAGAAGGAAATGGGGCCAGGAAACTGAGGATGAGGCTTGGGGAGATGAGGGGGAGGGTTCATTAGAGGAAGACACAGCAGGACTGAGGGGAATCGGTTTGACCAGACCCCGAAAGGGAGCAGGCAGCGTGGAACCTTGCTCCAGGAGCACCAGCAAAGGCAAACTGAAAAAGCAGCCGAGAGACAACTCTGGCAGGCAGAGTTCAAACACACAAATGCCTCAGCCTGGCTTGCTCCTCAAGGCCATTGCATTTGAATTTCTGATTGCCCAAACATTCCTCAGGCTGATGAACGCACCAACTCCAAGTTTTGTATTCATATGCATCATTTTCTCCCCAGTTTTATTTCAGGAGAATTACTGTGAACATGACAATGAATGAGAGACAAGAGGCAAAAGCTAGGGGACTAGTTCCTGGGCCGTTCTAGACCTCCCCTCCCCGCCGCCAGCCGTCACTGCCGCGAAGGCTGCGAGGAAAGCGCGTTTCCCGCGGAGGGATTCGCGCCTGAAGAGCTGCAGAACACGCAGCCTGTACATACGGGGAGACAGAATCCTTTGCTGACTGTCTCCTAGGGCCCGGTTGAGTGAGAAACTGTGCCTTAAAAAAGGCGACCCCAGCTAGCACAGTGGAATTGGCCAATCAGGAAACGATCTGTTAATCAACANTGCTGACTGTCTCCTAGGGCCCGGTTGAGTGAGAAACTGTGCCTTAAAAAAGGCGACCCCAGCTAGCACAGTGGAATTGGCCAAGCAGGAAACGATCTGTTAATCAACAACTTTTCAGCGGTGGGTGAATAATAGGGGACAAGGGGTCAAGAGCAACCCTGAAGAGACAGCCTTGGGCGGGGGGGAGGGGGGGTGTTTCCAAGCTCAGAAGAGAACAAAAAGCTAGAGAGAGTGGAGGAGGGGTTGCACCACGTGAAAAGAAAGAAATGTTCTTGTTCTCAGAGAACACGTGGAGTGGTGGTGTCCAGGCAGCGGCCAGCTGTTGACTTCTTCACCTGCAAGGGTCTGCACTCCCCTCTTTTGCTCCCATAGAATTTAGAGAAAGGTCAGGAGGGATAAGTAGTGTGAGAACTTGTCCCCGGGCTCCGTGACCCAGTGCCCACACCATCAGGGGCTGCCTGACCTGTCCTATCTTCAAACACAGAGACCACTCTTAGCACTAACACTGCTGCTGCTTTTCATTCAAACCAAGCTTTTATTTCAGAGCCCCCTTCGCCCCCCCCACAATGCTAGAGTTCAGTGCTGAGATTCTTCTCTTTCTCAGGCCCCTCCCCTCACTGGAGACCAACAGGACCACCTGTAGACCCGGCCATCCCCACTGGGTTATATTAGGTGGACCAAGAGCAAGGAGCTTAGGGACGGGAGGTCGGGAGGAAGGCAGGAAAAGAAACAGGATGTCAGAAGCCAGCTCAGTTCTTTAATACATCCAATGCATCCTGGATAGTCAATAGAGTAGAAAGATAAGACATAAAATTTCTCAGCAGTCAATAGAGTAGAAAGATAATACACAGAAAGTTCTCAGACTTAAGCAACAGAATCTCCTCGGGCGCTTGTTAAAACTGGCTGCTGCTACCCACCTCCACGCCCAAATAAAGCCCTTACTACTTGTTTGTACTTTTGAAAGTGAAAGTGAAGTGTCCGACTCTTTGTGGCCCCTTGGACTGTGGCCCATCAGGCTCCTCCGTCCATGCGATTCTCCAGGCAAGAATACTGGAGTGGGTTGCCATTTCCTTCTCCAGGGTATCGTCCCCAGGGATCGAACCCACGTCTCCCACATTGCAGGCAGACGCTTTAACCTCTGATCCATCAGGGAAGCAGTCCTTACGGACTGATAAGTGCACAATCATAGTAGTGGTGCTACAAGGGAAAAGGTTCCAAAACTAGTAAAGCACTCATAAATATGGGGGTTGTTCGGTGTCAAGCATTCGGTTCTCCTGCAAAACTAATTAAAATTACCNATAAGTGCACAATCATAGTAGTGGTGCTACAAGGGAAAAGGTTCCAAAACTAGTAAAGCACTCATAAATATGGGGGTTGTTCGGTGTCAAGCATTCGGTTCTCATGCAAAACTAATTAAAATTACGCTAACAGAAAGCTTCCTTTCATAAAATAGGGAATTACCTTCGTTAAAGAGAGTGTTGGCCTCTTCAAGGACCTCTGTTAACTTGTCGCTGGCGTTCAATATATCCTCCCGGTTTTCTATTTTAACAAAATACAAGCTTTGGGAAAGGTGCTCATCATAGGCTAACAAGTCATTGACAGAGTAACCAGCTGCAGCTGGAGAGCCAAGTCCCAGCCGCCTTCCCCACCCCCGCTCCCCGGTGGAATTATTTTCAGCTGTATTTCTTTAACCAAAACGGCGTGACAACAGAAAAGATGACTACCCCGTTAGCAGAATGCACTTGAAAAGGGGACCCACTTCGCTCCCCCTAACCTTCACTCATGGGCTCCCCTAACCTTCACCCATGGGCTTCCACGCATTCTGGAGCGTTCTTAACAGGACTCTCCAACTCTGCAAGCCACAGCTTGCAGAGCCGGGCCACCCAGAGTTTCAGAATAGGTAGGTCCAGGGTGCACTGGGGAATTTGCATTTCTGGCAGCTGCCAAGGGCGGGCGACTGCCGGCGGGGAACCGCTGGATGTAAGAAAATGCGCCCCGACTCCTCGTGCCTCCTCTCCCCAGCTTCCAGACCGCGCCCGGCCTCGAGCGGTCCCGCCCCTGGGGGACTCGCGCGCCCCCGCCAAGGTCGTGCCTTGCGATCCGCACGACAGATGCGCGAGCGCCTCGTAAACCCCGAACCCGGGCGCGGCCGGGCGGCGCGGGGCTGGTCCCGGGCTCCAAGAACCAGCCGGGCCGCGCAGGGCCTGCGCGCAGTTCCCGCCTCGCGCCCCTGCCTTACGTTGGACCGAGTTGATAAGCGCCCGGTACTGATGGCGGATCTGGCGGCACAGGCTGGGGTCGGTCTCCTCCTCCAGGCTCGCCGGGTCTATCATCTCGTCCCCGGAATCCGACGGTTCGGTATCCTCCAAGCCCGGGCGCTCTGGGGCCTCCCTGCGCTCGGGCGCGGCGCCGCGGCGGGACCCGGGCGACAGCGGGGACCGCGAGCGGGAGCGGGAGCGGGTGCGATCGCGGTGCGGGTCGCGGCCCCGGCCTCGGCCCTCGGGCCGGCGGCCGCTGCTGTCCCCGGACATCGCGCCAACCCTCCCTGCAACTTTGGAACGGCGGAAGTTCGCGCCAGAAACTGAAAGCCCTGCACACCGTGAGCGCCTGCTCCCCGCGGAACGCGGCTCCCTTGCCGGCGCGAGCGCACAGCGACGCCTGTGGCTGGAGGCCGGCGGCAGGGGCCGAGGCCCGGGCGCAGTGGTTACAGCGCCGCCAGGCGGGCACCCGGCGGCTCAGGCCCCTGACCTTGCACGCCCCTGACGTTGGATACCCTGTGATCCCACTTTAGATGCTTAGAATCTTCGTGGTCTGGTCCTCCGTGCCACTCCATTAGACTTTCACCTTCCCCGAGGTCTCCCTGGCTCTCCCGGACCCAGCCACACCCTTAAAACAAATTCTTAGCATTCTTCCGGGTGAAAATTCATTCCAAGCTCCAGACAGAAATATCTGGGACATTGCCAGGTAATGGGCACGCAGACCGTGTTTGTTGATCAAGTCTCCTGCAGTTAAGCAGGATGCGCGCTGGATATGGAGACAAGAGATGAGATTCTGCCACTCACTATCTGTGACCTTAGTTCCTTGAGCCATTATGGCAGGGACCCAATGGAGTTTATGAACAGCTGGTAATCCCCCCCCCCCTTTTTTTTTTTTTTTTGAAAAGTGAAAAAGTGTTAATCACTCAGTCCCGTCCAACTGTTTGGGACTCCATGGACTCCAGTAACCTACCAGGCTCCTCCATCCACGGGATTCTCCAGCAAGAATACTGAAGTGGAAATGCTCATTTCCTGCATTGCAGGCAGATTCTTTACCGTCCGAGTTTATTTTTGACTGCACTGGGTCCTTGTTGCTGGGTGGGCAGGCTTTCTCTAGTTGCCACCAGTGGGGGGCTTATCACTAGTTGTTGTTCTTGGGCTTCTCATTGCCTTGGCTTCTCTTATTTTGGAGCATGGGTTGTAGATTTCTGGGCTCAGTTGTGGCACAAGGGGTTTGGTTGCCCTGTGGTATGTGGGATCCTCCCAGACCAGGGTTGGAACCTGTGTCCCCTGCATTAACAGATGAATTCTTAACCACTGGACCACCAGGGAAGTCCCAATCCCTCCTTTTCTGAGGACAGAACAACTGAACAAACAGAAAATTGACAAGGTTCCTTGATTTTCTTGGAGTAAACCCTGTTAATCATCGTTTTTAAATGTCTACACCTTGACAGTTTATGTTCATATTTGGCCCTCAAGCTGAAAGATTCTAAAATACTTTTAAATGAGTCTAAAAACGATGAAATTATATTAATACAGTTTTAAAGATAAGTATATGAATCTCCCATGTATTGGATTGTATTGCAAATACAATTTGCATTGTATTAAAATTTGGATTGTATTGCAAGTGTTTCTCAAGGGTTCTTTTTGGTGCTGAGAACCCATTTTTTTCAAAGGAACAATGTCAGTTGCGTTACTACCCAAGTCTACAAAAATACCATGTTGTGACTCAGATGTACTCAGTTTGAGGTAAGCACTATTCTTTGCAGCATATATCACACCTCACTCCTGCTTAAACTGGATTTCAGGAAAGGTATGCCCTGAAATGAATCATGGTAATCTCATCCCCGTTCCCTGAAGACTGGGCTAAGGATAGGACATGATTCTGTTCTGGACAGTGATATGGGAGGCAGATTCACATTTGGATCACTCACAAAGCCTGCAGAAAAGAAAGTCTTTATCACCATCCTCACTCTTCTTTGTGATGCTGGCATGAGGAAATAGAGTCTGGCATGATGGCAACCATCTGTCTACTACTGACAAGAGGACAAGCATGAGAAAAGACCAGAATACTGGGAACACTAGAGGGCAAGGGTGGACATAGACGTGACTGAATTGCTGAGTATCTTGGAGTCTGCCTACCTCCAGACTCTGTTATGTCAAAGTGTTAGATGCTCAGTCGTGTCTGACTCTTTGGAACCCTGTGGACTGTAGCCCACCAGGCTCCTCTGTCCATGGAATTCTCCAGGCAAGCATACTTGAGAGGGTTGCCATTTCCTTCTCCAAAGGATCTTCCTCATCCAGGGATTGAACCCGGGTCTCCAGCATCTCAGGCAGATTCTTTACACTCTAAGCTACCAGGGAAGCCCCCTGTAAGCCACAAATATCCTGTGGTTTGCTAAGTCGCTTCAGTCATGTCCAACTCTGTGTGACCCCAGAGATGGCAGCCCACCAGGCTCCTCCATCCCTGTGATTCTCCAGGCAAGAACACTGGAGTGGGTTGCCATTTCCTTCTCCAATGCANGAGGCAGATGCTTTAACCTCTAAGCCACCAGGGAAGCCCATCTAGGTTGGTCATAACTTTTCTTCCAAGGAGTAAGCATCTTTTAATTTCATGGCTGCAGTCACCATCTGCAGTGATTTTGGAGCCCCCCAAAATAAAGTCTGACACTGTTTCCACTGTTTCCCCATCTATTTCCTCTAAAAGATGAGGACTCTTTTTAATATGTGTATAATAATAACATCATACCTAAAAATAAATGACAACTCCTTAATATTAAAAATCCTGTTGGTATTCAAATATCACTGGTTGTCTCATTTTTTAAGGCAGTTTATTTCAATCAGGGCTCAAACAAGAACCACAAATCTCCTTGGGCTGATATGTCTCTTAAGGTACTTTTCTATTTCACACCCACCTTCTGCCCAAGTTTCCATAACTCCTATATCCTCCATTATATATGTCCTCCAGAAACTTCCTGTCTTTCACCGTTATAGTTACTTATTTTTAAGTTCTTGTCGGCTACTTCCACCTCTAGGACATCGGTGTGTCTGCTTTTATTGATCATTCTCCCTCTTGATTTCTGTTTTCTGTTCTGTTTTCCTCCTTCCTCACATATCCAGCAATCTGTTGTTATGTATTGGGTATCATAGTAGGTACTACATTCTATTTTCTTCCTTTAAATAATATTGTATTTTCCTCTACAGGCAGTTAAGTTACCGAGAGATTGCCTTGATCATGTGGTGGCTTAGTTTTAGACCTTGTTCAGTTCAGTTCAGTTGCAGCCCCATGAATTGCAGCACGCCAGGCCGCCCAGTCCATCACCAACTCCCAGAGTTCACTCAAACTTATATCTATCAAGTCAGTGATGCCATCCAGCCATGTCATCCTCTGTTGTCCCCTTCTCCTCCTGCCCCCAATCCCTCCCAGCATCAGAGTCTTTTCCAATGAGTCAAGTCTTTGCATGAGGTGGCCAAAGTACTGGAGTTTCAGCTTTTTAGCATCATTCCTTCCAAAGAACACCCAGGACTGATCTCCTTTAGAATGGACTGGTTGGATCTCCTTGCAGTCCAAGGGACTCTCAAGAGTCTTCTCCAACACCACAGTTCAAAAGCACCAATTCTTTGGCGCTCAGCTTTGTTAAGGTAGGTCTGTTTTGATTTAGCCCGTATTCCTAGGGGATAATGTTTAGTCCTGAAAAACAGTCTTTATTCATATGGTGTAGTTCTTACAGAGTTTTGATGAGAAATGCAAAGCATTAACCAANTGTTAAGGTAGGTCTATTTTGATTTAGCCCTTATTCCTAGGGGATAATGTTTAGTCCTGAAATACAGTCTTTATTCATATGGTGTAGTTCTTACAGAGTTTTGATGAGAAATGCAAAGCATTAACCAGGCCCCTCTAATTCCATGGTGGGGGAGGGGGGGCACTTCCCTGATGGCTCAGACAGTAAAGAATCTGCTGGCAATGGGGGAGACTCAGGTTTGACCCCTGGGTCGTGAAGAAACCCTGGAGAAGGGAATGGCTACCCACTCCAGTATTCTTGCCTGGAGAATTCCATGAACAGAGCAGTCTGCCAGGCTACAGTCCATGGCGTTGAGAAGAGTTGAACATGACTGAACGAACAACACTTTCACTACACTTCTAATTCCATGGGACTTTGAACTGTAAACTACCCTCTCAACACTGGGCAGTTGCTATAACCCCCTCTCAGATTTTTTAGCTTCTAGCTGTTGCTTTTTCTTGAGCTCTTTGGAGCTCACCCTGAGATTGTGCATTCTAGGAATTGGTCAGAGACTTGAGGGGAATCTGTGTACAGATTTCCCTAAAGAGCTTCCCCCTTCAATTCTATCCTCTCTGGCAGACTTTAACTTAGCAACAGTGAGATTTTCTGCATGAGTTTTGGTCCCCATTTATCAAATAGTAAAACTATTAGATATCAAAGATAAAAGATAAAATTCTCATGACCTCCAGAGAGAAATATCAAATAACTTATAAAGCCAAAAGAATTAGAGTGCGTTCATATTATTAAAAATCAACACACAAAGCAAAGTAATCATGCAATAGCATTTTAAAACCCCTCCAAAACTCAATGAACTGAAGTGTGAATGAAGGAGGTCATCTTCAGTCAACCTGTTCTTCATCTCTCAAGGCTAGAATAAAACAGGTTTCAGCATATAATAACTTACGAATTCTGCTGCCTCCGGAATTGATTGTTCTGGGTAAATTTTCCCAGGTATTCAGTGATTCCTTTCAATGTGTACAGATTCAGGTATTTTTCTATTTCAGGAATTTTTTCTTGGATCAAAGTTTTAAAATATCCACTCTCCTCCATTATTTTGTTTTCTTGTTCAAGGACTTCAACAAAAGGGATCTCTGTCTCCCATTTCCATATTTTCTCTCTGACCCTATTTGCTTCTTTCTTCTTCTTAAAAAAAAAAAAAAAAGTTTTAATTATGGCCGATGCCACAACTAGAATTTATTTATTTTAAAATGCTGTTCAGTGTTTGTGGCTGCACTGGCTCTTCATTGCTGTGCGCGGGCTTTCTCTAGTTGCGGCGTGGCGGCTGCTCTCTAGATGCGCTGTGGAGGCTTCTCGCTGAGGTGGCTTCTCTCGTTGCAGAGCACAGTCTCCAGAGCATGGGCTCAGTAGTGGTGACTCATGACTCAGTTGAGCCATGGCACGTGGAATCTTCTCAGGCCAAGGATCGAACCGTGTTCCCTGCATTGGCAGGCAGATTCTTGCCCACTAGGTCACCAGGGAAGTCTTATTTGCTCCTTTCTGTGTCATTTCTCATTCTCGTTATCATTTACCTGAGTTTCTTCACTGCCCTTGTTTAACGTTTTTTTTTGAATCTATTCTTTCTTGGGTGCCTTGTGATTTATTTATTTCTGAGGTAATCCTGCTGTTTTCTATTTCCTTCCTGAGTCCAGTCAACTGTCTTTACATTTCTCCCTGATTTTTGTTCATTGAATTTTTGAGTTTCCAATCTGAAGTGTTTAACCCATGCTCGACAGCATGTTAAAAAGCAGAGATGTTACTTTGCCAACAAAGGTCCATCTAGTCAAAGCTATGATTTTTCCAGTAGTCATGTTTGGATGTGAGAATTGGACTATAAAGAAAACTGAGCGCTGAAGAATTGATGCTTTTGAACTGTGGTGTTGAAGAAGACTCTTGAGAGTTCCTTAGACTGCAAGGAGATTAAAGCAGTCCATCCTAAAGGAGATCAGTCCTAGGTGTTCACTGGAAGGAAATCAGTTCCAAATGTCATTGGAAGGACTGATGCTGAAGCTGAAACTCCAATACTCTGGCCATCTGATGTGAAGAACTGACTCATTGGAAAAGACCCTGATGCTGGGAAAGATGGAAGGCAGGAGAAGGTGATGACAGAGATGATTGGATGGCATCATGGACTTGATGGTAATGAGTTTGAGCAAGCTCAAGGAATTGGTGATGGACCGGGAAGCCTGGCATGCTGCAGTCCGTGGGGTCGCAAAGAGTGGGACGTGACTGAGTGACTGAACTGAACTGGCATATGCTCGAATGCTTGCTTAAGAACATTTAATTGTTTGGTGGTGGTGTTGCTAAGTTGTGTTGCTTAGCACAGTTGCTAAGTTGTGTCCAACTTTTTGTGACCCCATGGACTCCAGCACACCAGAGTTTTCCATCCTTCACTATCTCCCAGAGTTTGCACATATTCATAAGTATTGAGTCAGTGAAACTATCCAGCCATCTCATTCTCTGCCACCCTCTTCTCCTTTTGCCTTCTATCATTCCCAGCATCAGAGTCTTTTCCAATGAGTCGGCTCTTCATCAGGTGGCCAAAGGATTGGAGCTTCAGCTTCAACAGCAGTCCTTCCAATGAATATTCAGGGTTGGTGGACTGACTTACAATTTTCTTCTACTTTCTAGCTGTTTTGAGGGTGGGGGAAAGATTTTCCCTAGGTGATATATATGAATTGCTGTCTCCTGATATTTCCTGTTTTGCAATAGCTCTGTATAGATTTGTTGACATTCCTCTTTTGCATTTTTATAACATTGGGATGCTCTCCAGGATTGCTGGGTTAATACTGCCCTGTTCTGTCTGTACAGCTGCCAAGTGTGGTGGCACAGGATGGGGAAGGCTTTGTCGTTCTTTTTTCCTTGTCAGTCTCTAAATTTTCTCTTGCTCCTTCTTTTCCCCATTCAGCACACAGTTGCCATAGAGTGCTTCTCCTATGGTTTTTGCTTTCTTTCCCCCTCCCCCAGAGCACTGCGTTTTACATCATGACTGTCTCTTTAAATGCCCTGTGTTTTGAGGCCCTGCCCCTTTGAAGTCCAGGCTCTGATTTGCTCACACACTATTTTTTTTTTTTTCTGACTTAGAGTGGGCTTAATCATTCTGACAATAATTTTAGACTAACTTCATCTTCCTTCTGTTTTCACTGTTTTTCTGATAGCAAAGAAAATAAAAATCATTCAAAGTCAATTGAGAAAGAGAGGAAAATTTCATTCCATTCAAAATGAGGATTATAATCCATGAGACAGCCTCCCAGAGAGCTCTGAGAAATGCTCTGAAGAGGTAAAAGAGGAGGGCAATATGTCTCTGATTTTGCAGAAGAGGATACGTGCAATCAGGGACACCCTTGAACAGAAGTTTGGGGCTAGCCACAGGAGCAGACATTTTAGTTAATAGTTTTAGAGCTTTTTTAAGTAGGGAAGATCCAAGAATCCAGGTTCATAAAAATTTTCTCCTGAAGATATCTATCTGAAGGCCTGTTTTGTCTGTTATCGAAGAGTACAGAGAGCCTCATCCTGATCTTTGCCCTGAATTCCTTTCAAGGTATATCATATGCGGGTCTGTGACTGTAGTGGCTAATGACTTGTGTCTGGTAGAACTGAGTAGTGCCTATCTTTTGGAAGCATATTAATTCCTCCCAAGGTTTGGGAGACATTTCGTGTCTAATTTGTCCCACTGCACTGGGAATTCTCATTCCTTTTGCAGGTGATGATTTTGTTGATAAGCCCCCCAGTGTGCTGTTGCTGGACTCGCTCTGTTAACAGAGGTCCAAAGCCTCTGGGCCATCTGTCTTATCAGTCTGTTTGGTTCAGGAAATGGTTTCTTCTTGTTGACTCTTATCTTGAAGTTAGACTATTACCATCATGGTCTTATAGGGCTATGTATTTGATCAATCATTTCAAGTAATTGAATCATTGTTAATTTTATCTGCGGCTCAGTCACACATTTGATAATGCAAGAACCAAGGATCTAATAAATAGGCAGAAAACAGGTAATACACCTAGTAACACTATTAAGGTCCTAAGTATTGGGGCTTTCAGACAGTGCTAGTGGTAAAGAACCCACCTACCAATGCAGGAGATGTGAGACTCAGGTTCAGGCCCTGGGTTGGGAAGATCCCCTGGAGGAAGGCATGGCAACCCATGCCAATATTCTTGCCTGAAGAATCCCACGGACAAAGGATCCTGGTGGGCTACAGTTCCTAGGATTCCAGAGTCAGACATGACTGTAGCAACTTAGCACACATACCCAAGTAGGGAATTAAGCAAAGAACTTCCATTAGGAACCACCCAGTATCTTCCCAGGTTATCTGACCTGTCTGTTCTGCACCAATCACTATCTTTAAGGGAAATGATATATATGAAGTTNGACTGTAGCAACTTAGCACATATACCCAAGTAGGGAATTAAGCAAAGAACTTCCATTAGGAACCACCCAGTATCTTCCCAGGTTATCTGACCTGTCTGTTCTGCACCAATCACTATCTTTAAGGGAAATGATATATATGAAGTTCACCAAAGATGTCCACATGCACAAGGCAAGTGGTGGGTCATCATAACCCCTTACAAGACTGAGAAAAAAATATTTTATTCTAAGGAGTTACCTAACTCGTGCCAGAAGGAGAAAAATTGGTCTTTATGGTTGAATGGGTATTTCTGCCACTGTTGAGGGGGAGTCTGTTTTACATAATGAAATGAATACAGATACGTGATGCATCCCAGAGGGGAGGGAGGAAGCTCAGGTGGGCAGAGAAAATTTTTCTGTTTAAATTTTTCTTATCTTGCCTTGAAGTGAATTTTTCTTGGCTACACCATGTGACATGCAGGATCTTCCCTGACCAGGAATCACACCTGTGCCCGCTGCACTGGACGTGTGGAATCATAACCACTCAAGCACCAGCAAAGTCCCTAAAGTGGGAATTTTTATTTCATCACTAGGGTACTAGGTCTGTCTGTGATTTCTACAAAGTTCCGTGCTCGAGTGAGCATGGGAGCTGAGGAATTGTGCCCTGGGACTGTCTGAATTTTCTCTTTTTATTTACAGTTATTTTGAAGACTGCTTAAACTTCCCTTTTTTTCACTAAGGACCTGGTTTTTGCATACAGTTCCTTTCTCTTTCTCATTGTTTTGTATCATTTGGGGCTGAAATAGTGGGAGGCAGGTGGTTAGGATACCTCTATTGTTTCAGCTGTCCCCATAGCTAACTTAAAAACAGGAAAATGGGCTGGCTGTAGCTCAGTGGTTCCTTCGACTACAGAGTGATCAAATTACCCAATTACCCTTTCTGAGGCTGGTTCGAGACCAGCAGATGCTCTCCAGTCCTTAAAAAAATAAAGGAAATAGAACTAAGATGTTCTTTTGTTCTTTCTGAAAAGAATAAGACTTAACAAAGTCATTAAAAAAATAAGACTTAACAAAATCTTATTTATTAGGACTTTAAAAATTATATAATAACTATTTTATCCTTATTTTTAAAAATCAATGAATTATTTTTCTGGCTGCACTGGTCTTAGTTGTGGCATATAGGATCTAGTTCCCTGACCAGGAATTGAATCAAGTCCCTCTACATTGAGGTCATGGAGTCTTAGCCACTGGAATCACCAGAGAAGTCCTCTAATATTTTAAAGATAAATTAGTAACAAACTTAGCTGAAGAACAGAGGTTTTAGAAAGCTGTTTTCTGTTTTGCATAATGAAAGTGCCTGATGTTAGCCAAAACTCTCTCTAAAGCCTAACAATTACATCTGCAAAGTCTTATGAACTGTGTCATGTCACTACGTGTTAATCTCCTAGTTGTGTTGACTCTGCAATCCCATGGACTGTAGCCCACCAGGCTCCTCTGTCCGTGGGATTTCCCAGGCAAGAATACTGCAGTGGGTTGCCACTCTCTTCTCCAGGGGATCTTCCTAATCCAGGGACTGAACTTGGGTCTGCTGCATGGCAGGCAGACTCTTTACCGTCTGAGAAGGCAAATATCTTCCATTTCTTAGTTTAGCTCTAACTCATGACTCATCCGTGTTAATATCTTTGGTTCTAATGTGATTGGCACTGGTACTACATCTACATTCAAGATCTTTATTGTGTTGTTTGCATTGAAACAGCCTTCCTAGCCCTTGTTCCAGCCTCCTTCCACCCTCCCCTTAGCCTACAGTTCCCAATTAGGTTGATACAGTATTTAATTTCCAAAAATGACAGCACCGTTCAGCTTTTGGATTCAAAGTGATGTCTGAATTTTTGTGGGTTTCAACAGCTTGTTTTCATAAGAAATAGGTTTTACTAGTATCCAGTCCACAAAGAAGGACTGTATGGAAATTGTGAGTAAGGAGAACCTTATATTTAAATGTATCAGCAAAGATCTGTTTTGACAGGAAAAAAAAGAGAGACCCCTTGCTGCAAATCAATACTCAGCTTCGTGTTTCCACTTTGGGCTAAGGCTTTATGTGTGGTTTGTAACATAGGGTGCTCAGAGCATTGTCCTCAGGGAATGACAGGGCAATGACACTTAGCTGGTCCAGACCACGATGCCACTAGTGGCCACCCATCAAGGAGCTGTTCTTGTAAGCTGTCATCTCACCGCTCGAGAGGAATTTGATCCATCCATTGATTCTCTCTCACGTAGTGTTCTTTGTGATGTTTTCAAGATGGCCAAGCAGAATTGGGTGCAGGCTGATATGAAGGAATATTAAAAGGATACCCCCAAACCAGTCAATCCTAAAGGAAATTAACCCTGAATATTCATGGGAAGGACTGATGCTAAAGCTGAAACTCCAATCCTTTGGCTACCTGATGCGAAGAACTGACTCATTGGAAAAGACCCTGAGGCTGGGAAAGACTGAGGGCAAGAAGAGAAGGGGATGACAGAGGACGAGAAGGTTGAATGGCATCACTAGCTCAATGGACATGAGTCTGAGCAAACTCCAGCAGAAAGTTAAGGACAGGGCAGCCTGGCGTGCTATAGTTTATGGAGTCATGAAGAGTTGAACATGACTTAGCGACCAAACAACAACAATGTAATAAACCATCCCAAAACTTGGTGGTTGACAACAGTAACCACTCATTTAGCCTCTGATTCTGTGGATTGGCAATTTTGGCTGGGCTCAGCTATGATCCCTCACGTGTCTGTGGTCAGCTGTGGGCTGGCTAACTGACAGCTACCACTCATCAATCATGAAGACAAGAGAACATGCTGATTGAATGCAGTCTCAGAACAAGGCAGATTTAGATTGGTCCTTGACTAAAGGTCTGCACCCATGTCTAAGATAATGGTCCATAAAGTCAGCTAGATTGGCCCTGTTGGTTTTCAGGCCTTAGCACTGGCTACTGCCCAGCCCACGTCCAAGTTGTAGTCACTGTTGTCCAGAGCCCTTAGTTCAGTTCTCATGGAATCATGAGTGGGAATCTAGACTGTGAAGCAATAGAGGTAACTGTCCAGTGAACCAGTATACCTCTCTCCAGACAAAATGCCTCAGGATGGAGTGAGTTTCCCATCACTGCAGGGATTCAAGCAGGGATTCCATGATTATCCCCAGGTTCTAGTTTAGAGGTTCAAAATTTAGAGGGCATCATCATCATGGATACCTGGCCTCTGTCCCCAAAGAACCAGATTCCAGCTTATGAACTAGACCTTTCAAGACCTGTGTCAAATATCCTGGGATGTGACTGCCAATAGAGACCCCAGATCTCCCGTTAAAAAGGAGCATAGGGGTCCAGAACTCTTCTGACACAAGAATCCTCCCCTCTCCCCGCTATCTGCCTGTGCTGGCCCTGTCCTTGCCCCCATTTCTGATCCTGCCAACCTGATTGTGCTCCTAAGTCTATCCCCCCTTCACAAGTCTCTGGATTCAGTACCTTCCTGCTTCATCTAACCTAGGGCGGCCGTCCTAGGCTAACCACACTCCTGCCCTCCTCAACCTGCCTCACTCTAAAAACTCCTCCACCATCCCAGGCAGAAAGAAGTTACAAGGAATGAGATATGAGTTTTTAAACAGCTAAAATTTGGCAACCACTTAGTATGCATTGTAGCTATTAAATACGATACTGTAGCCATGGGAAAATATTTTTAATATGTTACTGTTAAATGGAAGAAAAGAAGTTTCAAAAAGAATACAAACAGTATGTGTGATCCTCGACTTTTAGTTTTGTGGATTTTATTTAAGTTTATAAAAACATGCTTACCCAGATGTCAGATGGGGTCTCTCTGCCTTTTTTTAAATTTAAAAGTGGAATAATTTATATGGAGAGATTTAGAGAATAGGCATAGTTGTCAGTTGCCTGTGATGGTTAAGATGCAATTTGAAATGCAGAGTCTGATAAAATGACACGAGCAGTGAACAATCGTGAACACCTCTCTGGGTCCAGATGATTCCTCGATGGCTCATGGAGATCAGAGGCACAGATCTTGTTTATGGCATCCGCCATAATACCATAAACAACAAGCAGCTTTGAGAAATGCCGTAATGTTCTTCACCTGCTAGTGCTGGAGGGTCTCCCGCGGAGGCGTGGGTCAGGATGGTTCACCACAGGGCCAGGAGCATTGGCCGCAGTAGTGGGAGGTGCCCCTTGGTTTGAGCACTTTTGGAGGTTGCCATCCAGTTCAAGTCCATGCCTAGGAGATCTCCAAAGTCCACCCTCAGATTTCCATGAATCCCCAAAGGTTTATGATACTCTCTGTCTCCTTTATGTCAGGCCCCTACTTTATGCTGTCTTTGTTCCATATTGTACTGACTCAAATATGAATAAAACACAGCCCTTACCTCAAGCTGCAAACCCCAGTCATAGCCAAAAACCAAATAAAGCAAGACACAGTACTTGTGAAGCACTGGTGAACGTAGCATGAAAATTTGGGGGAGAGAGAAGGGCTCTGTGATCTGTTCTGTTAAGTTGCTCAGTCATGTCCAAGACTCTTTGCAACCCCATGGACTGCAGCACGCCAGGTTTTCCTGTCCTTCACCATCTGCCGGAGCTTGCTCAAACTCATGTCCATTGTGTCGGTGATGCCATCCAGCCATCTCATCCTCTGTCATCCCCTTCTCCTCTTCAATCTTTCCCAGCATCAGGGTCTTTTCCAATGAATCAACTCTTAGCATCAGGTGGCCAAAGTATTGGAGGTTCAGCATCAGTCCTTCCAATGAATATTCAGGGTTGATTTTCTTTAGGATTGATTACCTTGATCTCCTTGCTGTCCAAGGCACTCTCAAGAGTCTTCGCCAGCACCACGTTTTGAAGGCATCAATTCTTCGGTGCTCAGCCTTTTTTATTGTTCAGCTCTCGCATCTGTACATGAGACTTTGTGATACGATAACAGAAAACAACTTTAAAATAATGTTAGACATTCTTATTCAAGTTACCCCATTTCAGGGGAAGTTCCACCGCCCCTTTACCTTTTTCTCTGTCTCACACCAAAGCCCAGGTTCATCTCCTCCAGCCCCTAGTTCCTTTCTCTGACCTTGCGACCTCTTCTTTGACTTTCCACCTCAGGAACCAAACCCTAAGTGCTGTCATTTTACACGGGAGCAGGGTAAACAACTCATTTTCCTGAGCTCCAGCTCCTGCCAGTATTTGCATCTACACAGATTAAATCAAGTTGTTCTGCTACAGGAAGACCATTTCTTCTCTGGAGGAATACTGAGCTGGGTCTGAAAAGGAGCCCAGTCTGGCCCACTGCAGGATGGAGGAGACCTGGGATGCTTCACCAAGAGTGAGGCTGTTTACATTGGGGCCAGGTACCTAAACTCTCTGGCCTGATGCTCCACATCTGTCAACCAAAGCCTTATATTAGCTCTCTGCTTCTCCACTCTAGGCCAGTGGCCCTCTGCTGGGGAGACAAGTTACAAGATTTTGATATCCTCAATTCTTGATGTGACCAGATGGGGACTGGGCAGTGGACAAGCCATCCAGGAGCCTTGTCCCCAATCAGGGGCTGTATTTCTGTGATCGTAATCTGTGTGCAGGGGCTTCCCTGGGGGCTCAGAGGTAAATAATCCACTGGCCAATGCAGGAGATGTGGGTTCGATCCCTGGGTCGGAAAGATCCCCTGGAGAAGGAAATGGTGACCCACTTCAGTATTCTTACCTGGGAAATCCCATAGCCAGAGGAACCTGTTGGGCTGCAGTTCATGGGGTCTGCAAATGAGTTGGACACAACTTATCCACTGAACAACAACAGTAAATTCTATGTGCCGTTATGTGAAAAGCTGGGGAGCCTTAGAGGCCAGAGCTGTAGTCCCTCCCAATTCTAATAGCTGGTAATAGAGACTGACATTTGGATGACAGAAAGTCCAGGTTGTAACCGGGTTCGAGTACATTGTTGGTGATGGGAAATCCTAAACAACTCCCTAAGGTCTTCCCTCCTTGGTGGTTCAGTTAGTAAAGAATCTACCTGCAATGCAAGAGATCATCTGTAATGCAAGAGACCTGGGTTCGATCCCTGGGTCGGGAAGATCCCCTGGAGGAGGAAATGACAACCCATTCCAGTATCCTTGCTTGGGAAATCCCATGGACAGAGGAGCCTGGTGGGCTACAGGGCATGGGGTTGCAAAGAGTCGGACACGACTGAGCGCTAAGCCACCATAAAAGTTAGAGCTGCTGAGGGAGTGAACTCGCTTTCCTTTTTCATTTAATTGGACCCATGGTTATTGGGTTTCAGGACAGAGAGTCCAGAACCAGGAGAAAGAAGACTTGGGTTTGATCTCAGCTCTGCCAGCATATCAGAGTCAAGTCAGAAGGCAGAATGTCCCAGTTATTTCAACAGCAAGAATTTAATATAAAGGATCGCTATCTAGGTAAATGCAAAGGCAGACTCTAAGGGATGACGGAAGGCAGCCACTGCAGGGAGCAGGGGCCACACTTAGGGCTTAGGGAGCACAGAGAAGTAGGGGTTATTATTTAGGGACGTGGAGGAGGGGCCCCACGGAAGGGGACCTCAGACCTCTGTGGAGGGATTTCCAGTCATTTGGGGCTGATGTCTATGAGGCTAGCTCTGTGAGAGCTGGGAAAACTGGACTCCTCCGCTGCCCCGGGAGGGGACTGTGGCTGCTGAGGGGGAGTGGTGAGCCTGGGGTGATGCTCCCAGAAGCAGGCGGCAGACAGGAAGTTGTGTGTCTTACTCCTACCTCACTCCTCTGGGCTCAGCCTTCCCCTGGCAGAGACTCTTAAGGAGCAGTTGGCAAAGCAGAAGTGGGATTTTCAAAGTCTCCCAGCATCTGAATAGAGTGGATTTGGAGCTGAGAAACAAGAACTTNTCATGTCACTACGTGTTAATCTCCTAGTTGTGTTGACTCTTTGCAATCCCATGGACTGTAGCCCACCAGGCTCCTCTGTCCGTGGGATTTCCCAGGCAAGAATACTGCAGTGGGTTGCCACTCTCTTCTCCAGGGGATCTTCCTAATCCAGGGACTGAACTTGGGTCTGCTGCATGGCAGGCAGACTCTTTACCGTCTGAGAAGGCAAATATCTTCCATTTCTTAGTTTAGCTCTAACTCATGACTCATCCGTGTTAATATCTTTGGTTCTAATGTGATTGGCACTGGTACTACATCTACATTCAAGATCTTTATTGTGTTGTTTGCATTGAAACAGCCTTCCTAGCCCTTGTTCCAGCCTCCTTCCACCCTCCCCTTAGCCTACAGTTCCCAATTAGGTTGATACAGTATTTAATTTCCAAAAATGACAGCACCGTTCAGCTTTTGGATTCAAAGTGATGTCTGAATTTTTGTGGGTTTCAACAGCTTGTTTTCATAAGAAATAGGTTTTACTAGTATCCAGTCCACAAAGAAGGACTGTATGGAAATTGTGAGTAAGGAGAACCTTATATTTAAATGTATCAGCAAAGATCTGTTTTGACAGGAAAAAAAAGAGAGACCCCTTGCTGCAAATCAATACTCAGCTTCGTGTTTCCACTTTGGGCTAAGGCTTTATGTGTGGTTTGTAACATAGGGTGCTCAGAGCATTGTCCTCAGGGAATGACAGGGCAATGACACTTAGCTGGTCCAGACCACGATGCCACTAGTGGCCACCCATCAAGGAGCTGTTCTTGTAAGCTGTCATCTCACCGCTCGAGAGGAATTTGATCCATCCATTGATTCTCTCTCACGTAGTGTTCTTTGTGATGTTTTCAAGATGGCCAAGCAGAATTGGGTGCAGGCTGATATGAAGGAATATTAAAAGGATACCCCCAAACCAGTCAATCCTAAAGGAAATTAACCCTGAATATTCATGGGAAGGACTGATGCTAAAGCTGAAACTCCAATCCTTTGGCTACCTGATGCGAAGAACTGACTCATTGGAAAAGACCCTGAGGCTGGGAAAGACTGAGGGCAAGAAGAGAAGGGGATGACAGAGGACGAGAAGGTTGAATGGCATCACTAGCTCAATGGACATGAGTTTGAGCAAACTCCAGCAGAAAGTTAAGGACAGGGCAGCCTGGCGTGCTATAGTTTATGGAGTCATGAAGAGTTGAACATGACTTAGCGACCAAACAACAACAATGTAATAAACCATCCCAAAACTTGGTGGTTGACAACAGTAACCACTCATTTAGCCTCTGATTCTGTGGATTGGCAATTTTGGCTGGGCTCAGCTATGATCCCTCACGTGTCTGTGGTCAGCTGTGGGCTGGCTAACTGACAGCTACCACTCATCAATCATGAAGACAAGAGAACATGCTGATTGAATGCAGTCTCAGAACAAGGCAGATTTAGATTGGTCCTTGACTAAAGGTCTGCACCCATGTCTAAGATAATGGTCCATAAAGTCAGCTAGATTGGCCCTGTTGGTTTTCAGGCCTTAGCACTGGCTACTGCCCAGCCCACGTCCAAGTTGTAGTCACTGTTGTCCAGAGCCCTTAGTTCAGTTCTCATGGAATCATGAGTGGGAATCTAGACTGTGAAGCAATAGAGGTAACTGTCCAGTGAACCAGTATACCTCTCTCCAGACAAAATTGCCTCAGGATGGAGTGAGTTTCCCATCACTGCAGGGATTCAAGCAGGGATTCCATGATTATCCCCAGGTTCTAGTTTAGAGGTTCAAAATTTAGAGGGCATCATCATCATGGATACCTGGCCTCTGTCCCCAAAGAACCAGATTCCAGCTTATGAACTAGACCTTTCAAGACCTGTGTCAAATATCCTGGGATGTGACTGCCAATAGAGACCCCAGATCTCCCGTTAAAAAGGAGCATAGGGGTCCAGAACTCTTCTGACACAAGAATCCTCCCCTCTCCCCGCTATCTGCCTGTGCTGGCCCTGTCCTTGCCCCCATTTCTGATCCTGCCAACCTGATTGTGCTCCTAAGTCTATCCCCCCTTCACAAGTCTCTGGATTCAGTACCTTCCTGCTTCATCTAACCTAGGGCGGCCGTCCTAGGCTAACCACACTCCTGCCCTCCTCAACCTGCCTCACTCTAAAAACTCCTCCACCATCCCAGGCAGAAAGAAGTTACAAGGAATGAGATATGAGTTTTTAAACAGCTAAAATTTGGCAACCACTTAGTATGCGTTGTAGCTATTAAATACGATACTGTAGCCATGGGAAAATATTTTTAATATGTTACTGTTAAATGGAAGAAAAGAAGTTTCAAAAAGAATACAAACAGTATGTGTGATCCTCGACTTTTAGTTTTGTGGATTTTATTTAAGTTTATAAAAACATGCTTACCCAGATGTCAGATGGGGTCTCTCTGCCTTTTTTTAAATTTAAAAGTGGAATAATTTATATGGAGAGATTTAGAGAATAGGCATAGTTGTCAGTTGCCTGTGATGGTTAAGATGCAATTTGAAATGCAGAGTCTGATAAAATGACACGAGCAGTGAACAATCGTGAACACCTCTCTGGGTCCAGATGATTCCTCGATGGCTCATGGAGATCAGAGGCACAGATCTTGTTTATGGCATCCGCCATAATACCATAAACAACAAGCAGCTTTGAGAAATGCCGTAATGTTCTTCACCTGCTAGTGCTGGAGGGTCTCCCGCGGAGGCGTGGGTCAGGATGGTTCACCACAGGGCCAGGAGCATTGGCCGCAGTAGTGGGAGGTGCCCCTTGGTTTGAGCACTTTTGGAGGTTGCCATCCAGTTCAAGTCCGTGCCTAGGAGATCTCCAAAGTCCACCCTCAGATTTCCATGAATCCCCAAAGGTTTATGATACTCTCTGTCTCCTTTACGTCAGGCCCCTACTTTATGCTGTCTTTGTTCCATATTGTACTGACTCAAATATGAATAAAACACAGCCCTTACCTCAAGCTGCAAACCCCAGTCATAGCCAAAAACCAAATAAAGCAAGACACAGTACTTGTGAAGCACTGGTGAACGTAGCATGAAAATTTGAGGGAGAGAGAAGGACTCTGTGATCTGTTCTGTTAAGTTGCTCAGTCATGTCCAAGACTCTTTGCAACCCCATGGACTGCAGCACGCCAGGTTTTCCTGTCCTTCACCATCTGCCGGAGCTTGCTCAAACTCATGTCCATTGTGTCGGNCATATACCCAAGTAGGGAATTAAGCAAAGAACTTCCATTAGGAACCACCCAGTATCTTCCCAGGTTATCTGACCTGTCTGTTCTGCACCAATCACTATCTTTAAGGGAAATGATATATATGAAGTTCACCAAAGATGTCCACATGCACAAGGCAAGTGGTGGGTCATCATAACCCCTTACAAGACTGAGAAAGAAATATTTTATTCTAAGGAGTTACCTAACTCGTGCCAGAAGGAGAAAAATTGGTCTTTATGGTTGAATGGGTATTTCTGCCACTGTTGAGGGGGAGTCTGTTTTACATAATGAAATGAATACAGATACATGATGCATCCCAGAGGGGAGGGAGGAAGCTCAGGTGGGCAGAAAAAATTTTTCTGTTTTAATTTTTCTTATCTTGCCTTGAAGTGAATTTTTCTTGGCTACACCATGTGACATGCAGGATCTTCCCTGACCAGGAATCACACCTGTGCCCGCTGCACTGGACGTGTGGAATCATAACCACTCGAGCACCAGCAAAGTCCCTAATGTGGGAATTTTTATTTCATCACTAGGGTACTAGGTCTGTCTGTGCTTTCTACAAAGTTCCGTGCTCGAGTGAGCATAGGAGCTGAAGAATTGTGCCCTGGGACTGTCTGAATTTTCTCTTTTTATTTACAGTTATTTTGAAGACTGCTTAAACTTCCCTTTTTTTCACTAAGGACCTGGTTTTTGCATACAGTTCCTTTCTCTTTCTCATTGTTTTGTATCATTTGGGGCTGAAATAGTGGGAGGCAGGTGGTTAGGATACCTCTATTGTTTCAGCTGTCCCCATAGCTAACTTAAAAACAGGAAAATGGGCTGGCTGTAGCTCAGTGGTTCCTTCGACTACAGAGTGATCAAATTACCCAATTACCCTTTCTGAGGCTGGTTTGAGACCAGCAGATGCTCTCCAGTCCTTAAAAAAATAAAGGAAATAGAACTAAGATGTTCTTTTGTTCTTTCTGAAAAGAATAAGACTTAACAAAGTCATTAAAAAAAATAAGACTTAACAAAATCTTATTTATTAGGACTTTAAAAATTATATAATAACTATTTTATCCTTATTTTAAAAAATCAATGAATTATTTTTCTGGCTGCACTGGTCTTAGTTGTGGCATATAGGATCTAGTTCCCTGACCAGGAATTGAATCAAGTCCCTCTACATTGAGGTCATGGAGTCTTAGCCACTGGAATCACCAGAGAAGTCCTCTAATATTTTAAAGATAAATTTGTAACAAACTTAGCTGAAGAACAGAGGTTTTAGAAAGCTGTTTTCTGTTTTACATAATGAAAGTGCCTGATGTTAGCCAAAACTCTCTCTAAAGCCTAACAATTACATCTGCAAAGTCTTATGAACTGTGTCATGTCACTACGTGTTAATCTCCTAGTTGTGTTGACTCTTTGCAATCCCATGGACTGTAGCCCACCAGGCTCCTCTGTCCGTGGGATTTCCCAGGCAAGAATACTGCAGTGGGTTGCCACTCTCTTCTCCAGGGGATCTTCCTAATCCAGGGACTGAACTTGGGTCTGCTGCATGGCAGGCAGACTCTTTACCGTCTGAGAAGGCAAATATCTTCCATTTCTTAGTTTAGCTCTAACTCATGACTCATCCGTGTTAATATCTTTGGCTCTAATGTGATTGGCACTGGTACTACATCTACATTCAAGATCTTTATTGTGTTGTTTGCATTGAAACAGCCTTCCTAGCCCTTGTTCCAGCCTCCTTCCACCCTCCCCTTAGCCTACAGTTCCCAATTAGGTTGATACAGTATTTAATTTCCAAAAATGACAGCACCGTTCAGCTTTTGGATTCAAAGTGATGTCTGAATTTTTGTGGGTTTCAACAGCTTGTTTTCATAAGAAATAGGTTTTACTAGTATCCAGTCCACAAAGAAGGACTGTATGGAAATTGTGAGTAAGGAGAACCTTATATTTAAATGTATCAGCAAAGATCTGTTTTGACAGGAAAAAAAAGAGAGACCCCTTGCTGCAAATCAATACTCAGCTTCGTGTTTCCACTTTGGGCTAAGGCTTTATGTGTGGTTTGTAACATAGGGTGCTCAGAGCATTGTCCTCAGGGAATGACAGGGCAATGACACTTAGCTGGTCCAGACCACGATGCCACTAGTGGCCACCCATCAAGGAGCTGTTCTTGTAAGCTGTCATCTCACCGCTCGAGAGGAATTTGATCCATCCATTGATTCTCTCTCACGTAGTGTTCTTTGTGATGTTTTCAAGATGGCCAAGCAGAATTGGGTGCAGGCTGATATGAAGGAATATTAAAAGGATACCCCCAAACCAGTCAATCCTAAAGGAAATTAACCCTGAATATTCATGGGAAGGACTGATGCTAAAGCTGAAACTCCAATCCTTTGGCTACCTGATGCGAAGAACTGACTCATTGGAAAAGACCCTGAGGCTGGGAAAGACTGAGGGCAAGAAGAGAAGGGGATGACAGAGGACGAGAAGGTTGAATGGCATCACTAGCTCAATGGACATGAGTTTGAGCAAACTCCAGCAGAAAGTTAAGGACAGGGCAGCCTGGCGTGCTATAGTTTATGGAGTCATGAAGAGTTGAACATGACTTAGCGACCAAACAACAACAATGTAATAAACCATCCCAAAACTTGGTGGTTGACAACAGTAACCACTCATTTAGCCTCTGATTCTGTGGACTGGCAATTTTGGCTGGGCTCAGCTATGATCCCTCACATGTCTGTGGTCAGCTGTGGGCTGGCTAACTGACAGCTACCACTCATCAATCATGAAGACAAGAGAACATGCTGATTGAATGCAGTCTCAGAACAAGGCAGATTTAGATTGGTCCTTGACTAAAGGTCTGCACCCATGTCTAAGATAATGGTCCATAAAGTCAGCTAGATTGGCCCTGTTGGTTTTCAGGCCTTAGCACTGGCTACTGCCCAGCCCACGTCCAAGTTGTAGTCACTGTTGTCCAGAGCCCTTAGTTCAGTTCTCATGGAATCATGAGTGGGAATCTAGACTGTGAAGCAATAGAGGTAACTGTCCAGTGAACCAGTATACCTCTCTCCAGACAAAATGCCTCAGGATGGAGTGAGTTTCCCATCACTGCAGGGATTCAAGCAGGGATTCCATGATTATCCCCAGGTTCTAGTTTAGAGGTTCAAAATTTAGAGGGCATCATCATCATGGATACCTGGCCTCTGTCCCCAAAGAACCAGATTCCAGCTTATGAACTAGACCTTTCAAGACCTGTGTCAAATATCCTGGGATGTGACTGCCAATAGAGACCCCAGATCTCCCGTTAAAAAGGAGCATAGGGGTCCAGAACTCTTCTGACACAAGAATCCTCCCCTCTCCCCGCTATCTGCCTGTGCTGGCCCTGTCCTTGCCCCCATTTCTGATCCTGCCAACCTGATTGTGCTCCTAAGTCTATCCCCCCTTCACAAGTCTCTGGATTCAGTACCTTCCTACTTCATCTAACCTAGGGCGGCCGTCCTAGGCTAACCACACTCCTGCCCTCCTCAACCTGCCTCACTCTAAAAACTCCTCCACCATCCCAGGCAGAAAGAAGTTACAAGGAATGAGATATGAGTTTTTAAACAGCTAAAATTTGGCAACCACTTAGTATGCATTGTAGCTATTAAATACGATACTGTAGCCATGGGAAAATATTTTTAATATGTTACTGTTAAATGGAAGAAAAGAAGTTTCAAAAAGAATACAAACAGTATGTGTGATCCTCGACTTTTAGTTTTGTGGATTTTATTTAAGTTTATAAAAACATGCTTACCCAGATGTCAGATGGGGTCTCTCTGCCTTTTTTTAAATTTAAAAGTGGAATAATTTATATGGAGAGATTTAGAGAATAGGCATAGTTGTCAGTTGCCTGTGATGGTTAAGATGCAATTTGAAATGCAGAGTCTGATAAAATGACACGAGCAGTGAACAATCGTGAACACCTCTCTGGGTCCAGATGATTCCTCGATGGCTCATGGAGATCAGAGGCACAGATCTTGTTTATGGCATCCGCCATAATACCATAAACAACAAGCAGCTTTGAGAAATGCCGTAATGTTCTTCACCTGCTAGTGCTGGAGGGTCTCCCGCGGAGGCGTGGGTCAGGATGGTTCACCACAGGGCCAGGAGCATTGGCCGCAGTAGTGGGAGGTGCCCCTTGGTTTGAGCACTTTTGGAGGTTGCCATCCAGTTCAAGTCCGTGCCTAGGAGATCTCCAAAGTCCACCCTCAGATTTCCATGAATCCCCAAAGGTTTATGATACTCTCTGTCTCCTTTATGTCAGGCCCCTACTTTATGCTGTCTTTGTTCCATATTGTACTGACTCAAATATGAATAAAACACAGCCCTTTCCTCAAGCTGCAAACCCCAGTCATAGCCAAAAACCAAATAAAGCAAGACACAGTACTTGTGAAGCACTGGTGAACGTAGCATGAAAATTTGGGGGAGAGAGAAGGGCTCTGTGATCTGTTCTGTTAAGTTGCTCAGTCATGTCCAAGACTCTTTGCAACCCCATGGACTGCAGCACGCCAGGTTTTCCTGTCCTTCACCATCTGCCGGAGCTTGCTCAAACTCATGTCCATTGTGTCGGTGATGCCATCCAGCCATCTCATCCTCTGTCATCCCCTTCTCCTCTTCAATCTTTCCCAGCATCAGGGTCTTTTCCAATGAATCAACTCTTAGCATCAGGTGGCCAAAGTATTGGAGGTTCAGCATCAGTCCTTCCAATGAATATTCAGGGTTGATTTTCTTTAGGATTGATTACCTTGATCTCCTTGCTGTCCAAGGCACTCTCAAGAGTCTTCGCCAGCACCACGTTTTGAAGGCATCAATTCTTCGGTGCTCAGCCTTTTTTATTGTTCAGCTCTCGCATCTGTACATGAGACTTTGTGATACGATAACAGAAAACAACTTTAAAATAATGTTAGACATTCTTATTCAAGTTACCCCATTTCAGGGGAAGTTCCACCGCCCCTTTACCTTTTTCTCTGTCTCACACCAAAGCCCAGGTTCATCTCCTCCAGCCCCTAGTTCCTTTCTCTGACCTTGCGACCTCTTCTTTGACTTTCCACCTCAGGAACCAAACCCTAAGTGCTGTCATTTTACACGGGAGCAGGGTAAACAACTCATTTTCCTGAGCTCCAGCTCCTGCCAGTATTTGCATCTACACAGATTAAATCAAGTTGTTCTGCTACAGGAAGACCATTTCTTCTCTGGAGGAATACTGAGCTGGGTCTGAAAAGGAGCCCAGTCTGGCCCACTGCAGGATGGAGGAGACCTGGGATGCTTCACCAAGAGTGAGGCTGTTTACATTGGGGCCAGGTACCTAAACTCTCTGGCCTGATGCTCCACATCTGTCAACCAAAGCCTTATATTAGCTCTCTGCTTCTCCACTCTAGGCCAGTGGCCCTCTGCTGGGGAGACAAGTTACAAGATTTTGATATCCTCAATTCTTGATGTGACAAGATGGGGACTGGGCAGTGGACAAGCCATCCAGGAGCCTTGTCCCCAATCAGGGGCTGTATTTCTGTGATCGTAATCTGTGTGCAGGGGCTTCCCTGGGGGCTCAGAGGTAAATAATCCACTGGCCAATGCAGGAGATGTGGGTTCGATCCCTGGGTCGGAAAGATCCCCTGGAGAAGGAAATGGTGACCCACTTCAGTATTCTTACCTGGGAAATCCCATAGCCAGAGGAACCTGTTGGGCTGCAGTTCATGGGGTCTGCAAATGAGTTGGACACAACTTATCCACTGAACAACAACAGTAAATTCTATGTGCCGTTATGTGAAAAGCTGGGGAGCCTTAGAGGCCAGAGCTGTAGTCCCTCCCAATTCTAATAGCTGGTAATAGAGACTGACATTTGGATGACAGAAAGTCCAGGTTGTAACCGGGTTCGAGTACATTGTTGGTGATGGGAAATCCTAAACAACTCCCTAAGGTCTTCCCTCCTTGGTGGTTCAGTTAGTAAAGAATCTACCTGCAATGCAAGAGATCATCTGTAATGCAAGAGACCTGGGTTCGATCCCTGGGTCGGGAAGATCCCCTGGAGGAGGAAATGACAACCCATTCCAGTATCCTTGCTTGGGAAATCCCATGGACAGAGGAGCCTGGTGGGCTACAGGGCATGGGGTTGCAAAGAGTCGGACACGACTGAGCGCTAAGCCACCATAAAAGTTAGAGCTGCTGAGGGAGTGAACTCGCTTTCCTTTTTCATTTAATTGGACCCATGGTTATTGGGTTTCAGGACAGAGAGTCCAGAACCAGGAGAAAGAAGACTTGGGTTTGATCTCAGCTCTGCCAGCATATCAGAGTCAAGTCAGAAGGCAGAATGTCCCAGTTATTTCAACAGCAAGAATTTAATATAAAGGATCGCTATCTAGGTAAATGCAAAGGCAGACTCTAAGGGATGACGGAAGGCAGCCACTGCAGGGAGCAGGGGCCACACTTAGGGCTTAGGGAGCACAGAGAAGTAGGGGTTATTATTTAGGGACGTGGAGGAGGGGCCCCACGGAAGGGGACCTCAGACCTCTGTGGAGGGATTTCCAGTCATTTGGGGCTGATGTCTATGAGGCTAGCTCTGTGAGAGCTGGGAAAACTGGACTCCTCCGCTGCCCCGGGAGGGGACTGTGGCTGCTGAGGGGGAGTGGTGAGCCTGGGGTGATGCTCCCAGAAGCAGGCGGCAGACAGGAAGTTGTGTGTCTTACTCCTACCTCACTCCTCTGGGCTCAGCCTTCCCCTGGCAGAGACTCTTAAGGAGCAGTTGGCAAAGCAGAAGTGGGATTTTCAAAGTCTCCCAGCATCTGAATAGAGTGGATTTGGAGCTGAGAAACAAGAACTTAATAACTGGCCTGGCCGAGCAGAGTCTTGTGTCTGATCTCCATGGTGTGAGAACAGGTGATTTCTAAGTTCTGTGAGACTCATCTTTTCACATCAAAGTCTCCAGGTGGCTTCAGAAATGGGGGCTTCCCTGATAGCTCAGTTGGTAAAGAGTCTGCCTGCAATGCAGGAGACCCCAGTTCGATTCCTGGGTTGGGAAGATCCCCTGGAGAAGGGATAGGCTACCCACTCCAGTATTCTTGGGCTTCCCTGGTGGCTCAGCCGGTAAAGAATCTGCCCGCAACACAGGAGACCTGAGTTTGATCCCTGGGTTGGGAAGATTCCCCTGGAGGAGGGAAAGGCTACCCACTCCGTATTCTGGCCTGGAGAATTCCATGGACTGTATAGCCCATGGGGTCACAAAAGAGTCAGATGTGACCGAGCAACTTTGACTTTCAGAGATGGGGGAGAGAAGACAAGAGGCAAAGGGAGGATGTGAGGGAAGAGTTGTGATTTCACTCAAATCCCTGGAGCAGCCAGGTCCACGGTGCTCAGGGAGGGCCTCTGCCAGGGCAGAAAACAGGCAGTGCCTCTTAATATTAATAAATCCCCTTCCCAGGCTACGGGTGTTTGTTTGTATTAAAACAGCAACATGATAACAGAGCTATAAGTAGCTCCGTGCTCAGCTGTGCAAGGTAGGGACTTAGTAGAACTGAATTCAGCCACTGGAGGAAGAGGCTGAGGCTGCTGCCTGCCTGGAGTGAGGGTTGGGGCCATTTGTGGGAACAGCAGCTAGCTGAGGTCACTGGGTTTGCCAAGCAGCCAAAGGAGCTGCTGGGTCAGGTGAATCTGAGCTCACTGCCAGCAAGCAAGCGTTCCCTTCCAGTCAGGGCCCCCCACATCCTGGGCTGACCTAGGCCTTGAATGGCTGGAGGCCACTGTGCCCAGAAGGCAGTGCCACGCAGGAAAGATGGGTCTATCTGATCTTGCTAGGCTGGTCTGGAGACCACTCTGGAGCCTGCAGAGGCCTTGGCAGGGCAGCCTGCCTCTTGGAAGCAAATGTGGTCTGAGTCCAGTACTGGTTCCAGCCAGGGTTTGCTGTGAGAGGACAGGCAGATCATTTTCACCCTCTAGGCCTCCACTTCCTCATCTGTGTTGGAGAAGGTGTCTCCAAGGTCAACAATCAAGACGATTCAATGCTGAAAAAGAATCAAAATGTATTAAGCCTGTAAAATACATACATTTCCCCCCATACACACACAAAAAGAGACTTTTTAAAATAGAGAATTAAAAGCCCTGCACAGAAAACTCAACGCGATTGATGAATCAACACATCCCAGTAGATCATTCACAGGACAGTGGGAGTCTGGCTGCAAAACCTCTCTGAGTCCAGGTGTTACCATCGATGAAACCAGGCCTGCATGAGCTCAGCTTCGTTTCTCCAACTCCTTGTGCCTCCCACCCTGTACACAGTAGATGAAGTGGGGGGTCAGCCCAGACAGCACAATCTAGGTTCTGAGCCGAGTTCTCCACCCCCTTCCTGCTCCGCACACTTTAGCTGCCGTGCTGCTTCTCCTGGCTTCATCCCCTCCACTGTCGGACTTGACTCCAAGCCCCATTTCCCCAGTGATGCTCTTGGCTCCTCTCAGCAATGCTTCTGGCTACCCACCCCCTCTAGGCTGCCCCAGCCATGAATGTTCATCACCAGACCAAACCTTACCTTCTACCCTCCTTCAGATTAGTGGGCAGAATTCATAAGCTGGAGCCTTCCCAAGAAGCTTCAGTGGACAACAACTGGAAACTCCATGCTCTGCTACAGAAATGAATGAATGAGCAATAAAGGTTATCTTTGGGCTCTAGGTGAAAACCTTCCAGGGTGACAGCACTACACTGTTCATTGAATACTGGGGTTGGGACCAACCAGACTCCATTCTTCCTCCTACTCTCTCCTGGACTTCAACTGTTTTTCCATACAGAAAGAACATACCTGCCTCATATTAATAGTTTTGCTATAAGTGCAGGGGAACATAAGCACCTCAGTGCTTAGCACGTAGAAAGAGCTCAGTATTTATTAAATAGATGAGTAATTTCGTGAATGAACTGAATACAGTCCTGATTTGGGACTTCCCTGGTGGTCCAGTGGTTGGGATTCTGCATTTCCAATGAAGGGGTTTGTTCCCTGGTCAGGAAACTAGATCCCTCATGCCACAACTAAGACCTGACACAGCCAAATAAATGTCTTTTTAAAAAAGGGAAAAAAAGCTGTCCTGGTTTATATTTGCAGCTGTGAAAAATAAAAATTCTTGCAAACAACTATCTTTTCAAACAAAGTTTATATTTGAATCTATAGGAGACCAGGTGGGTAGAAGAAATGTTTGTGAATTCAGTCTTGCTTGTGGCGAGCTGCCTTGAATCAATTAGAAACCCAAACCGCGGGTCATTTTTGGACAAGTGCAGTTTCATTCACCCAGGGACGCAGAGTAACTCTAGTTAAATTACCATCAGGCACCTAGCGATGATCATATAGACGGACAGAACTGGAATGACGTGTCACTTGCCCAGTAAATATTTCAATGTCCATTGCTTCTTCAGTGTACTTGAAACCATGTACTTCTCATTGGCCTATGTTATACATAGTCTTCATCAACATCTGTCTCTTAATGCACGAGTCAGTTTAGCTGATATACCAATTTCTACTTAGTAACACCTGAATTCGTGATTTTTCTGAAGGGATGAAAAAGAAGGCAGCATAAGCTTTGTTTCGCTGTGGGATTTGCCTGTTGGGGGCTCCAAAGAGACCCACCGCCAGTAATAGTATAATAGCCAACAATTTATCAAGTGCTTAATCTATTGCAAGAGCTTTATGGAACGTATCTCACCACAGTCACAAGGGACGAATTGTTCTGATTCCCATTTTAGAGACGGCAAAGCTGAGCACAGAGAAGTTAGACAATTTCCCAGCAGTTAGACATTAGGTAGGTGGTGGAGTTGGTGTTCGCTGGGCAGTGCTCTGGCCCCACGGGCTGGTTCATAATCACAACCTATCCTGCCTCCAAAGGCAGGTTGTCCCAGAGACAGATGATGGAGCTCACACACGTGAGCCTTTCGCCATCTGTGGCAGGAAGTGGATACTGGTCGGTTGCTGAATGTCCAGCTTGGAAGAAAACAGCACAAAGAGAGGGAAGCTGATTACAAACATGTATAGACTGTGATAAGACTGCTGTTGGGGTCCCATCAGAGTACTGCCTAGAGGAAAAGGGGTCACGGCTAAGGAACGAGGGTACTCTGGATTCCATGGTGCCCTGCCCCTGTGTCTGGGAAATCTATCTTTTTAAAAGAGGCCCAGCACTAGTTCCTGGGATAGAAGCTGAAAAGTCTGTCTACTCCTTCACTTTCTTCCCCAGTGGCAGTGACCCTGATGCCGGGTGGTGGTCAGGACGGTAGCAGTGAGACTGTAAGATCTCGCGGCCTTTTCTCAGGATCTGTCGCTCCAAAGACCACAGTGACTCGAATTCGATGCAATAGGCAAGAGGATTTATTAGGCCGGCGCGCCGGGATTCAGTCTCCTTGGGAGGAGTGAACCCCGAACACTGGTCAAGAAGGGTTTTTATACCAAAAAAATCACAGGCAGGTGGGAGTGGGGTCAGGATGTTAGGAACAATGTGATAGGGGGCCATAGGCAGGTGCAGGTGGGGTGAGGACGTTTGATTGGTGGGATAGGTCTGCAGGTAATTAAGTCGAAACGGCTGGCTGACCACCCTGCAGCGGTTGGCCAGTCCTTAGAAGAACAATTACCCGGAAAAGTCTGACAGAAAATACATCGTTGAGAGGGGGTCTCTTTGCAAGGCCAGGAAACTAGGTTATAGGTCATCAGTTAAGAATTAATAGAAATCCTCACACACTACTATAGTGGGGCTGTGTCAAGGATCAGGAGGCTCTGAGTCACCAGATAAGGGGAAAGCTATTTTCCCTGAGGCATGGCCTGCCTCCGGGGTTTTAACACAAAGGAGACTTTAAATTTTAACCTAGGTTCTTCAAGACAGCTATCAGCGACGATGCTTAATGTCCGGTAGCCGTGGTCCAGGGGCTCCTGGTCGTCACAGCAACAGATGAGGCTGCAGAGTTGACCAAGGGAGTGGTTCCTGGAGGGGATTTGTCCTGCTGAAGTGTACTCAGCTGAAAACTGAATACCGAACATCCCCCAACTTCACAGTCTTTATGGGACTCTGCTATTTGGGTTGGCCATCCTCTTTCTGCCCTTCACCCCTCTCCTTGGGAGGGAGCCCCCCATTCCCTCCTTCTTTTTGTCAGTTTTGCTATGTTTGCTCATCTGCTGAAGACTTGCTTGGGACCTTTCTTCATTCCGAATGGGCTCATCTAAGATATTTTGCTTAAAAAGTTCCTCTTCCCTAGAAGAATTCTCTTGATTTTTTGATGGGAGTGGGAGATGAGTGTAAGCCAATGCTCTTGTTTCTTATCCCTTGAATTTCTCAATTTTATGGAACTCTAATATTAGTAAACCCAAAAGCAATCGTTTGCAAAATTTTCCCCCTGTAGTAGATTTATTTTTTCAAGCAATATCTTATGCAGAACTTTTAAAAATTGAGGTGAAATTCACATGACACAAAATTAACCATTTTATTTTATTATTATTAGAGTATAGTTGATTCACAATGTTGTGTTAATTTAAGGTGTACAGTGAAGTGAGTTACCCATTCTTTTTCAGATTCTGTTCCCATATAGGTTGTTACAGAATACTGGATAGAGTTCCCTGTGTTATACAGTAGTAGGTCCTTGTTAGTTATCTATTTTGTATACAGTAGGGTATATACCTTAATCCACACAGCACAGGTGGGATCTCAGTTTCCTGACCAGAGATCGAACCCTGCCCATCACCCCTGCAATGGAAGTGCAGCATCTTAACCAGCCAGTGGTCTCCATGGAAGTCCCTCTCTCTGTTTTACAAAATGTTTCTTAGTATCATTTTTATTAGATTCCACATGTAAGTGATATCATATATTTGTCTCTGTCTGTCTGACTTCACTTAGTATGATACTCTCTAGGTCATCCATGTTGCTGCAAATGGATTAACCATTTTAAAGTGAGCAATTAAGTGGCATTTGATACATTCACAATGCTGGTATCTGCCTCTCTGGATTTACCTATTCTGGACATTTCATGTCAAAAAAAAAAAATCCATAATATGTGACCTTTTGTGTCTGGCTGCTTTCATTTAACATAGTACTTTCAAGGTTTGTCCAAATTACAGCATGTGTCAGAATTTCATTCCTTTTTACTGTTGAATAATATTCCACTGTATGGAGCTGAAACACACACTTTGGCTCTGTTTGAAGCAGAAGTGGGGCCCTGAGATCCCCCTCCACATCCAACTTTCCCCTCCAAGGAGGTCCTGACGCTCCTCTGAGCTTGTTGACACCTGGTCTCCAGGAAACCTTTGATGAAATGCTGACTTGTTTCCCTGGAGGAGTCACACAGTGGGGACAGAAGTAAGGGTTTTCTGCAGAATGAGTGAAAGTCTGCCACTACAAAAAAATATGCATATTATATGTTAAAATTGGCTGCATTCATGCAAATAAGTGGCTGATTGTTAATCACTGGAATTCCGGAGGAGGAAGGAAGCTGCCTAACGCAAGGGTCTTCAGGGGCCCGCCCATCTCCAGCCCCACCCTCGGGCTGCAGAGCCTCCTTGGGCGGACAGGTCTGCCTACCCGCAGTCTGGGCTTTTTACAACTTCACTTGTTGAAACTCAAGCCACGCCTGGGTAAGTACATTCTGCACTCATCACACCACAAACTGGTGCCAGATTGCTGGCGTCATCCTGTTTCCACAAGTTTTCTTTGTCTTTCTGCGTTATTTACGGTGGAATTTTCCCAGGTGCAAACAGGAAGCCCTTGGAGCATTTTCTAGAAGGAAAGGTTTGGCCCTCTCTCTAAACCGTAAGGGCACGAGAGTGACTCATGGTGCCCCTGCTCCCAGGGAAGGGCAGTCCTGCTCCCCTAGGTGCGGCCAATCAGATCACAGGGGCCAGTGTTGGTATAGATAAGCCTTTGCTGAAAGGAGCCCAGCTTATGTACAAACGGGGAAAATCCTCCGCGTGAAAGGCCAGCCTCAATGGGCTGGGAAATGCTGATGTCTGTGTATTCACTGCGCGGCTCGCAGGCTCTGCCCAGGTATGGGTGCAGCTGGTTTGTGTCAGCGTCGTGGGTGGAGACTGTTTGGGCTGCTTGCCCGACGGCTTTAGGTGGGTCAGCGCCTCTGCTTAGACTTCGCCTGCTTCTGAATGGAGGAAGAGAAAGTCCAGTTGCTGACACGCAGACTTGCCCGTGGGCTCCGGCCTCCAAAGTCAACAGACTATCCCCGACCGTAAGTAGATGGCAGAGTGGTACTTCCCACTCTGGTCTTGGGGAAGCCCAAAGCAGGGCAGTTCTCGAGGTCACTGGGAGAGACTTCCAGACACAGTCAGGAGGCTTCCCTCCAGGAGGTTCTGAAATTTACACTGAGCCAGAGGCCATTTTAAAAGCTAGTTAAAAAAATCTAGTTCAATAGATAAGTAATGAAAACCTACTATATAGCACAGGGAACTCTACACAGTGCTCTGTGGTGATCTACATGGGAAAGAAATCTAAAAAAGAGGAGATAAATGAATATGTCCCACTGATTCACTTTGCTGTAGGGTAGAAATTCACACAACATTGTAAAGCAATTGTACTCCAATAAAACTTTTAAAAACTGAAAACCTAATTTAAATGTTCTGATTCTTAAGAAAATTGATTGAATTTTATTTGGTGAATGAGTTTGAAAAATTAATGTCGCATTGAATCATGTGTAATTCCAGCTGTGTGTGGTTCGGCCTGGCAGGTGCAAGGAAGTTATTTTAATGGAGAAGGGTGCAGTGATTTTAACATTCACCATTGTTTCCTAGCAAGGCATCATTCTGGAAATGAATAGAAAAGATAAACTGAAGTGATTGATTTTAAATAAATGAACATTTTACATTCTATAAGTGAGCATATGCTTCCTTTTTTTGGTCCATCTTATAAACAGCAAATGGCAAAGAAGGATTGAGCAATTGCAACTTTTTGATTAAAGAGTTAGGAGGGAGAGAGTGGATCATTACAGTGATGCCACTCATAATTTTCTGTTTGGGGCATTTTATTTATTTAATTTATTGAAAAACTTTTTATGTTGGAGTACAGCCAGTTACCAGTGTTGCGATAGTTCCAGGTGGACAGTAAAGGGTTCAGCCATGCATATACATGGATCCATTCTCTTGGGGGTTTTCTAACTGGACTTGTTCAAAAATTTATATTTTATTTTCCTGGGACTGTTAATGACACATAGTATTTGGTAGCTGTTCACTCAGTGCTGGTTGAATGCCTAAGCAAATCGACGGACATGTTTTNTGGCCCTCTCTCTAAACCATAAGGGCACGAGAGTGACTCATGGTGCCCCTGCTCCCAGGGAAGGGCAGTCCTGCTCCCCTAGGTGCGGCCAATCAGATCACAGGGGCCAGTGTTGGTATAGATAAGCCTTTGCTGAAAGGAGCCCAGCTTATGTACAAACGGGGAAAATCCTCCGCGTGAAAGGCCAGCCTCAATGGGCTGGGAAATGCTGATGTCTGTGTATTCACTGCGCGGCTCGCAGGCTCTGCCCAGGTATGGGTGCAGCTGGTTTGTGTCAGCGTCGTGGGTGGAGACTGTTTGGGCTGCTTGCCCGACGGCTTTAGGTGGGTCAGCGCCTCTGCTTAGACTTCGCCTGCTTCTGAATGGAGGAAGAGAAAGTCCAGTTGCTGACACGCAGACTTGCCCGTGGGCTCCGGCCTCCAAAGTCAACAGACTATCCCCGACCGTAAGTAGATGGCAGAGTGGTACTTCCCACTCTGGTCTTGGGGAAGCCCAAAGCAGGGCAGTTCTCGAGGTCACTGGGAGAGACTTCCAGACACAGTCAGGAGGCTTCCCTCCAGGAGGTTCTGAAATTTACACTGAGCCAGAGGCCATTTTAAAAGCTAGTTAAAAAAATCTAGTTCAATAGATAAGTAATGAAAACCTACTATATAGCACAGGGAACTCTACACAGTGCTCTGTGGTGATCTACATGGGAAAGAAATCTAAAAAAGAGGAGATAAATGAATATGTCCCGCTGATTCACTTTGCTGTAGGGTAGAAATTCACACAACATTGTAAAGCAATTGTACTCCAATAAAACTTTTAAAAACTGAAAACCTAATTTAAATGTTCTGATTCTTAAGAAAATTGATTGAATTTTATTTGGTGAATGAGTTTGAAAAATTAATGTCGCATTGAATCATGTGTAATTCCAGCTGTGTGTGGTTCGGCCTGGCAGGTGCAAGGAAGTTATTTTAATGGAGAAGGGTGCAGTGATTTTAACATTCACCATTGTTTCCTAGCAAGGCATCATTCTGGAAATGAATAGAAAAGATAAACTGAAGTGATTGATTTTAAATAAATGAACATTTTACATTCTATAAGTGAGCATATGCTTCCTTTTTTTGGTCCATCTTATAAACAGCAAATGGCAAAGAAGGATTGAGCAATTGCAACTTTTTGATTAAAGAGTTAGGAGGGAGAGAGTGGATCATTACAGTGATGCCACTCATAATTTTCTGTTTGGGGCATTTTATTTATTTAATTTATTGAAAAACTTTTTATGTTGGAGTACAGCCAGTTACCAGTGTTGCGATAGTTCCAGGTGGACAGTAAAGGGTTCAGCCATGCATATACATGGATCCATTCTCTTGGGGGTTTTCTAACTGGACTTGTTCAAAAATTTATATTTTATTTTCCTGGGACTGTTAATGACACATAGTATTTGGTAGCTGTTCACTCAGTGCTGGTTGAATGCCTAAGCAAATCGACGGACATGTTTTATTTTGAGTACATCCATCGCTGAGCCATCCTGCCATGGAAGAAATCTTGAATCAGAAGGAAGGAGACTGGGGTCTGTTTCCAGCTTTGGCTTCTCCAGCTGGGTCCTCGGCAAATGCCTGGCCTTCTCTGCAGCCTGTTTTCCCACTGGATTAAATTGGTGATCTCTAAGGCTCCAGCTCAAAAAGTCTGTAGTTTAATTTATTTATTTATTGAAGTATAGTTGATTTAATACAATGATATGGTGGGGCTTCCCTGGGCGGTCCAGTGATTTGAGACTCGGTGCTCCCAATGTTTCATCACTGGTTGGGGAAGTAGGCTCCTGCATGCCACACGGTGCAGCCAAAAGTAAAAACAAATTAAAAAAAAAAGACATTTATTTTATTAAAAAAAAATACAATGTTGTGTTAGTTACTGCTGCATAGCCAAGTGATTCAGATACACACACACACACGCATATATATATGTTGTTGTTTAGTCGCTAAATTGTGTCTCTTTTTCACCCCACGGACTGTAGCCTGCTAGGCTCTTCTCTCCATGCAATTTCCAAGATAAGAATACTGGGAATGGGTTGCCATCTTCTTCTCCAGGGGATCTTCCCCACCCAGGGGTTGAACCCACAACATCTGCATTGGCAGGCAGATCTTTTACCACTGAGCCACCAGGAAAGCCAATACATACATATACACATTCTCTTTTAGAATATTATTTTCCATTATGGTTTATCATAGGATATTGAATATAGGTCTCTGTGCTATACAGTAGGACCTTGTTGTTTATCCGTTCTATATATAAAAGCTTACCTAGTAGCCATGTTGCTGCAAATGGCATTATTCTTTTTTTATGACTGAGTAGTATTCCATTGTGTATAAAGTACCACATCTTCTTTATCCATTCATCTGTCAAGGGACACTTAGGTTGCTTCCATGGCTTGGTTATTGTGAACAGTGCTGCTGTGAACAAAGGGGTACATGTTTTGAAAAGTCTGTAATTTTAAAAGCTTTCTGTAACTTGGTTTCTCCACCTGGAAAAGAGAACAAATAGTCCTACTCCTGCTTCTGTTATGGGGTCTCGGAGCTGGAACTCTGCTGGGTGATGTCAGCAGACATCCTGGGTTTCTCCGTGGGCTGTGCGGGAAGCACCTTCCTTACAATGATGATTAATAAGCAGTGTCATCAAGGGAGCCTGATGTAGTGACTCTGGGTGTCCGGGCAGCAGGCCGCCTTTCATGATTATTTATTCACTGTCTGGCTACAACAACCCATTTTCCTCAGCAAGAAAACCATGCTGCCTTCAGAGAAATATGTGCAGAAGTGAAACTGATTTGCTGAAACAAGTGTTTAGAGTAAAAAATATCAAAACCACATGTTCGCGTGGATTTCACGCCTGCTAATGTTAGGCACCCAGCTCTGCTGTCCCCGACGGTGAGACCCCAGCCACGCTCTGGATTTCCAAACCGAGCACAATTGGAAACAGAAAACACTCTGACAGCGGCGTGCCTCATGCTCTCCTTGGCACACCAGCCCCTTTTGTCACTCTGTTTGTATATATCCGTATATGTGTACCTTGGCGTTAAGTCAGAGACTCAGTAACAAACTTGTCTTTCAGATGTATCTGCCAGCCGTGGACGGGAGTTAAGCACCAGCCTGTACTGGGAAAGACGGCTGGGTGGCACTTTGCAAAGGAGAGCCCTTCAAATGCAGTTTTCCATGATGTGACTCTAGAGATAAACACTCCCCATCATCTGGTTTTTAAGTTCCGGGAGATGAGTAGGCAGAAAAAGCCCCAGATCTCCTTCAGTTTTACAGATGTACATACTCTTTCGTTTCTTCCAGTCGGCACTAATCAAATCCGGAGGGACGCGGAGCACCCTGAGTCGTCATGGGCAACGAGAACAGCTCCTCAGGCAACCAGGTGGGTGTCCCGGGCTTCCCCTGGACCTGCGCGGGGCTCTTGAGTGACACTGACTAGACGTTTCCAGCATCTCCTCTCTGCCCGTCTCCTCTCCTGTCTGTATTCACGTAGGTGTTTCTCATTCCATTTTCAGAAGTTTCATATTAAGTGTATGTTAGTCAGTCAGCTCAGTCATGTCTGAGTCTTTGCAACCCCATGGACTGTAGTACCGCCAGGCTCTGTCCATGGGATTCTCCAGGCGCGCAGACTGCAGTGGGTTGCCATTTCCTTCTCCAGGGGATCTTCCCAACCCAAGCGTCGAACCTGGGTGGGTTTCCCGTACTTCGGGCAGATTCTTTACCATCTGAGCTACCAGGGAAGCCTTTTGTAATAAGTCTAGCCTTGATTTTATAAATTATATAAAAACTAGTTTTACTTCTTATTCTATGCTTTAAAATTGACATAGGAAAGTTTGGCACATTTTTCCCCTCTGGATTTTGCCCCTCCCCCATCCACTAACCAACATGGATGTATCATAGGTTAAAATAAAATCATTTCCACACTCCCCTACCACAGCCTCCCCAGTCCCCTGCCGCAAAAAAATACAAATTTAAGGTCTGAAAAAAGTTTTAAAATGTATCAATGTTGAGCAGATTAAACATGAACTGTCATTTCCATGTTAGGAAAGGTTTTCAAAATTGAGGAATAGACTTTGCTTAATTGTGCGTTAACATTGGGATATTAAAATAAATACAGATTTTATCTTAAGTTTGAGAGTTGTAATTCAAAACTAGTTGAACAAAATTAGGGAAACACTTTCCCATTGATCTGACACACAATGGAAATCTTGGATTAAGAGTACAGAGATTTTTGGATAAGAAAATCAGACCTAAAAGCCACCCTCGGGCAATTTATTTTCCCTTAGCTTTTTTTCTTCCCTACTATCTTTTCTCAAGCAGGAAAACAGGGATAATCAAAAGAAAAGGTAGGGAGTTTCCTGTTGACCTAGTGGTTAGGATTCTGGGCTTTCACTGCTGTAGCCTGGGTTCAGTCCTTGGTCTGGGAACTGAGATCCTTTAAGCAGTGCGCAGTGTAGCTAAAAAAATAAAAAATAAAAAGATAATATTTATTTACTTACTTGGCGGTGCCGGGTCCCATTTGTGTCGCACAGGGTCTTTAGTTGTGACATGCCAACTCTTAGATGGGCATGTTAACTCCTAGTGGGATCTGGTTCCTGGAACAGAAATCGAACCTGGACCCCTGAATTGGGAGCACAGAGTCTCAGGCACTGGATCACCCGGGAAGTGCCTAAAAAAGAAATGAAAAGGTGGCCAACCTCAGTCTTTAGGGGCAGAGAAGAAACAGTGATGGTGTTAAACGGCTGGATGGGGGCAATGGGGAGAGGCGGGGACTGTAGCAAACAGGGGCTTCTGTTCCATTGTCTAAAAGAGAGCGCTGCCATCAACTCCAGCAGAGGTTGCCAAGTGGGAATGTGGGCCCAGTGTTACAAGACCTTCCTGTGCCTTCAAGAGAAGGCAGAAACTTGTGTTTTTTTCCTAAAAACCTTGCAGTTTCTAAAATTAAACTTTTTGTTGTAATACAAAGAGGTTCTTCCCGGGTGGTCCAGTGGTTAAGACTCCGCCTTCCAGTGCAGGGGGTAGAGGTTGGATCCTTGGTTGGGGAGCCAACATCCCACATGGCTGGTGACCAAAAAACCAAAACAGAAAGCAGAAACAACATTGTGACAAATTCAATAACGACTTTAAAAAAAGAGTTCCACATTAAAAAAAAAAAATCTAAAAAAAAAAATTTTTTTTTTTAAGAAGTAATACAGAGAGATCCCAGATACCCTTACACCTAGTTTACCCCAAGGGCAATATTTTACAAAACTAAAGTAAAGACCCACAAGCCAGATACTGACATTGCCACCCTCTAGATACAACATTGCCACCTTCTAGATACAGAGGCAGAACTTCTTTTGTTGCCCTTAGAGCCACACCCACCTCCCTGGGGCCCTATTCCTAACCTCTGGCAATTTCTAATGTGTTCTGTGTCTCTATAGAGATGAGCTAGAGAATGTTATACCGTGTTACATAAGAGGAACCACACAGTGGGTGACCTTCTGGAACTGGCTTTTTTCCCTCAGCATGATTTCCTGGAGATTCATCCAGATTGCTGTGTATGTCAGTAGTCCATTCTTTTTTATTGCTGGGTAGCATTCCCTGCTACCGTTCATCAGTTAGTGAAGGACATCTGGGTGGTTTCCAGTTTGGGGCTACTCCAAAGAAAGCTGTTATGGACATTTGTAGACAGGTTTTTTTTTTTTGGTGAACATAAGTTTTCATTTCTTGGACATAAAGCCCAAGAGTGCAGCTGCTTGGTCAGGTGGTAATTGCATGCGTAGTTTTATGAGGAACCACCAAACCGTCTGCTAGAATCCTTGAATCACTTTACCTTCCCACCAGCAGTGTCTCTGTGAGCCAGTTTCTCTGCATTTTGGCCGTCAACTGGTATTGTCCCTGTTTCTGTTTGGTGTTGACGTTCTGATGTGTCTGTTGTGATATCTCATCATGCTTTTAATTTGCATTTCCCTGATGACGGATGATGTCGAACGTCTTTTACGTGCTTATTACCATCTGTTTATTCACTTTGGTGAAATATCTGTGTCTTTTGCCCGTTTCCTCCCTGGATTTTTCTTACTGTGGAGTTCTGAGAATTGTTATGTCTCGATTCTGACCCTTTCCTTTTTCAGATTGTGGTTTGCAGATATTTTCTGTTGGTAGCTTGTCTTTTCATCCTCTTACCAAGTTCTCTTTCAGAGAAGCTTCTAAGAAGTACAATAGATCAGTGTTTCCTTCTATAGTTAGTGCTTTTGGTATGTTCCCTAAGCTGGGAAGAGTTTCTCCTTGAATACAGACAGAGTTAAAGTAGCTTATATTTTTCTCTCCATTACCTACACTAAACCTCACTGTGCAGAACTGAAGGCTGGTTTATTTATAATAGATACATAGAAATGGTACTGGTGGAGCAAATGAAGGGTATTTTTGAAAGGTTCTTGCTATATATTAATAGCTGTACCTGTAGCTGTATCTCTATGCAAAGTGCCTTCTAGAAAGGTGATGACAATTTATATGTCTCTCAACAGGATATAAAGGCCCATCTCACTGTATTCCTGCAAGCAGTGACTATTTTAGTGTCTTAGATTGTTATTGATTAGGGGTAAAAATGCTCAGAGGTTTGAAGACTCTTCACCCACACACCTCATCTCCTGCCAGGTCCCAACCCCAGGCTCCCTCCCCGCAGCCCACCTTCCTGGAGGAGACGGGAGGTGTTTTTCTGGCACCACAATTTTTTACATTTCCACCCTCAGCCGAGCGTGACACAATGGAGCATCATGGGTTGTCTTTAGGACTCCAGGATCAGAACAAGGCTTGCCTTCCTGGGAGAAACAAATGGAAATTAAGCACAAGTACATTTGGCTTCAGAGCTCGGGGTCCCCCATGGGGCAGAAGCTCCATTCCCATCTTTCCACCATCTCCTGGATGCCTCTGTGTGGATGACTCCTCAGCTTCCTTCCTTGATCCTCTCCTCCACATTCTCTCTCTTGGGTACCATGACCTATCCTACTTTCAAGACAGAAACGTGGGAGTCACCTTTAACTCCACCCATTCCCATTCTCTGCCTTTAATACATCTCTGCCTATGATTGATTGATTGATTAGTGGACTGGTTGTTTAGTTTTCCAAATTTCTGTTTAATCAGGACTGTTTTCGGTTGTGAGAGACAGAAGCCCATCTCCAGCAGCCACATGCAGAAAAAGGGCTCATCTGTCCTAAAGAACCGAGAATTCCTTGGAGAGGGTCCATCGGCAGTAATCACTGGGCTTCAAAAGATGTTGCGAGTGATCTCTCCTCTCTGGATTTTGCTGTTTTCCTCTCTGAGGAGGTGCTCCCAGCCCATAGGCAGCTCCATACTTCTTCCAGCTAATGGTCCAGCCGCTGATCAGCTCTCTCTAAGGAATCTGATGGCCCCTGATCTGTCAAGTGCCCTCTCCGGCTGGGACCAATCACTGTGTCCTGGAAGGTGGAACAGCCTGAGTCGTGTCCCCATGCCTGGTGGGGAAAGGTGGATCCAGGGCAATGACAGTCCCATCAGTGTAGTTTAGAGCACTTCTCAAAAAACAAAAAATATAGCATAGATCCATGTGTTAGCATACACATGTGTACACACACACACATCGTGCACATACATGTATAGGTGTACATGTATATGTGTGTATATCATGTATATGTATATCATACGTGTGTGTGTATACATGCATATCATGAATGTCATACATCCATATAGTACATGTTAGAAGTCCTGCCTTCTAACACCCTTTTCCCTCTCCGTTCCCATCATCACAGCTCTATATCCTCATAACTGGGTCCCTGCAAACACCTCCAAACTAGTTCCTCTGCCTCCACACCCTCTCCCATCCCACCCTTGCTCCCAGTCCTCTCTCTCAGAAGCTTTTTCTCTGTGAAGATGCACTTGGAAGTGCCTGTATCCTGCTTACAAGTGAACTCCTGGAGGGAAAGATGCAGGTCTGGATGAAGCCCTCTTCACAGATTAAGGGCCAGGCATTGAGAACCGTCAGCATCACCAGTGCAGTGGATGAGAGATGGGTCTTCCTGGTCCTGCCTAGNTTATGAGGAACCACCAAACCGTCTGCTAGAATCCTTGAATCACTTTACCTTCCCACCAGCAGTGTCTCTGTGAGCCAGTTTCTCTGCATTTTGGCCGTCAACTGGTATTGTCCCTGTTTCTGTTTGGTGTTGACGTTCTGATGTGTCTGTTGTGATATCTCATCATGCTTTTAATTTGCATTTCCCTGATGACGGATGATGTCGAACGTCTTTTACGTGCTTATTACCATCTGTTTATTCACTTTGGTGAAATATCTGTGTCTTTTGCCCATTTCCTCCCTGGATTTTTCTTACTGTGGAGTTCTGAGAATTTTTATGTCTAGATTCTGATCCTTTCCTTTTTCAGATTGTAGTTTGCAGATATTTTCTGTTGGTAGCTTGTCTTTTCATCCTCTTACCAAGTTCTCTTTCAGAGAAGCTTCTAAGAAGTACAATAGATCAGTGTTTCCTTTTATAGTTAGTGCTTTTGGTATGTTCCCTAAGCTGGGAAGAGTTTCTACTTGAATACAGACAGAGTTAAAGTAGCTTATATTTTTCTCTCCATTACCTACACTAAACCTCACTGTGCAGAACTGAAGGCTGGTTTATTTATAATAGATACATAGAAATGGTACTGGTGGAGCAAATGAAGGGTATTTTTGAAAGGTTCTTGCTATATATTAATAGCTGTACCTGTAGCTGTATCTCTATGCAAAGTGCCTTCTAGAAAGGTGATGACAATTTATATGTCTCTCAACAGGATATGAAGGCCCATCTCACTGTATTCCTGCAAGCAGTGACTATTTTAGTGTCTTAGATTGTTATTGATTAGGGGTAAAAATGCTCAGAGGTTTGAAGACTCTTCACCCACACACCTCATCTCCTGCCAGGTCCCAACCCCAGGCTCCCTCCCCGCAGCCCACCTTCCTGGAGGAGACGGGAGGTGTTTTTCTGGCACCACAATTTTTTACATTTCCACCCTCAGCCGAGCGTGACACAATGGAGCATCATGGGTTGTCTTTAGGACTCCAGGATCAGAACAAGGCTTGCCTTCCTGGGAGAAACAAATGGAAATTAAGCACAAGTACATTTGGCTTCAGAGCTCGGGGTCCCCCATGGGGCAGAAGCTCCATTCCCATCTTTCCACCATCTCCTGGATGCCTCTGTGTGGATGACTCCTCAGCTTCCTTCCTTGATCCTCTCCTCCACATTCTCTCTCTTGGGTACCATGACCTATCCTACTTTCAAGACAGAAACGTGGGAGTCACCTTTAACTCCACCCATTCCCATTCTCTGCCTTTAATACATCTCTGCCTATGATTGATTGATTGATTAGTGGACTGGTTGTTTAGTTTTCCAAATTTCTGTTTAATCAGGACTGTTTTCGGTTGTGAGAGACAGAAGCCCATCTCCAGCAGCCACATGCAGAAAAAGGGCTCATCTGTCCTAAAGAACCGAGAATTCCTTGGAGAGGGTCCATCGGCAGTAATCACTGGGCTTCAAAAGATGTTGCGAGTGATCTCTCCTCTCTGGATTTTGCTGTTTTCCTCTCTGAGGAGGTGCTCCCAGCCCATAGGCAGCTCCATACTTCTTCCAGCTAATGGTCCAGCCGCTGATCAGCTCTCTCTAAGGAATCTGATGGCCCCTGATCTGTCAAGTGCCCTCTCCGGCTGGGACCAATCACTGTGTCCTGGAAGGTGGAACAGCCTGAGTCGTGTCCCCATGCCTGGTGGGGAAAGGTGGATCCAGGGCAATGACAGTCCCATCAGTGTAGTTTAGAGCACTTCTCAAAAAACAAAAAATATAGCATAGATCCATGTGTTAGCATACACATGTGTACACACACACACATCGTGCACATACATGTATAGGTGTACATGTATATGTGTGTATATCATGTATATGTATATCATACGTGTGTGTGTATACATGCATATCATGAATGTCATACATCCATATAGTACATGTTAGAAGTCCTGCCTTCTAACACCCTTTTCCCTCTCCGTTCCCATCATCACAGCTCTATATCCTCATAACTGGGTCCCTGCAAACACCTCCAAACTAGTTCCTCTGCCTCCACACCCTCTCCCATCCCACCCTTGCTCCCAGTCCTCTCTCTCAGAAGCTTTTTCTCTGTGAAGATGCACTTGGAAGTGCCTGTATCCTGCTTACAAGTGAACTCCTGGAGGGAAAGATGCAGGTCCGGATGAAGCCCTCTTCACAGATTAAGGGCCAGGCATTGAGAACCGTCAGCATCACCAGTGCAGTGGATGAGAGATGGGTCTTCCTGGTCCTGCCTAGTCCTTGCCTCCTTCAAACACCCTCGGGCTGCAGGTCCTTCTTTCATCTAACTTCCCCTGGGTAGCGGTGGGCAAGGTGGGAGGGAGCGCCTCCAGCAAGTTAGAGACTCTGTCTGGTTCTCGGGGGGATCACCATTCACTGTGGCACATCCTAACAGCAAGACACTTTGCTTTCAGCAAGAGGACTCTGGCTTGAATAACGTCATCCTGTGGCCTCCAAACCCTGAGCCTCTGCAGGTACTGAGAGTCGTGCTCTGTGTGGTTTGCTGTCAGACCCCCTCCTAACCTCTAACTGGTTGCAGCTGTGTTTGTTTGCATTTTTAGTTTTCCTCCTCCTCTGCCTTCTCCCATTGCCTCCTCCTGCCCACCTCAAATGAGTGATAAAACAGTAGATATCTGCCATATATGTTTGGATTTGTAAAACTAACATTTTGGTGTGTCTGCCAAACATCTGGGCTTCCCTGGTGGCTCAGTGGTAAAGAACCTGCCTGCCAACGCAGGAGACGTGAGTTTGATCCCTGGGTCAGGAAGATCCCCTGGAGGAGGAAATGGCAACCTACTCCAGTATTCTCACCTGGGAAATAGCATGGACAGGGTAGCCTCATAGGCTACCGTCCATGGGGTCGCGAAAGAGTCGGACACGACTCAGCAGTTAAACAACACCCAAGATCTGGCTCGGTTGCTCTGCTGTGAGATGCTGAGTGTGGCTTATGTTCTCAAGGTAGTGAAACTGCCAATACTGACCTTTCCAAACGTTCCTGCTTTGATTTCCTTTATCCTGGAGGGAGGCTGAGTATGGGGTGCTGGCCGCCCTTTGCCACCAGTGGGCAAAGCTGACTTGCCCTAAGGAGTATTGCTCCTTCAGCGCGCTCAGTGTGGCTGCGCATCGTGCAGCTGGCTGAGCCCGCCTCGTTTGAGCTCTTCCCAAAGCGTTTGCCATCCACTGGGAAGGAGGGCAAACTGGGGGTTTTGCCTCCCTTTCTCGGAGATTTTTCCTGGAGACAGCGGCAAGGTAGATATGTGCTTATGGGTGTGGTCAAGTGTGAGGTGATAAAATGTAGCCTGCTGTGACATCCCCACACCCAGGGGGA